>CM051258.1:46448034-46975534 GCA_027921565.1 Artemia sinica
CCAGGCTTTCGTATCCCCCTCATTACTTTTTTTATTACAAACCCAACAAATATATAGTTTTTTTATAGCCGACTCGTCTTCTGGTGATAGATTCATTGGATAGTGTGTTTGGCGCAGCCGTGAAATTGCCTTATTTGCTGTTTTAATAAGAGAAACCATAGCTGTGCCAACAGAATCCTCCCCTCCCAACGTCTTAACAAAATCCACCAATTGCATGGTATTAATAGAATCTCTTCATGCATGGGCAAAAGATATTGCAATAGCTTTAAGGTCTTTAACGCGATTCAAATTTGACGGGTCAGATACATTCGTGAGTGCAGCCTCAATGTCCAACGACACCTTGTTGCTTTGTAACAGCGTGTTCTGAAAACTCTTGAACCGCAAGGTGGCATTGTCCCCTGAAACCGTCTCCAGAGACAGGTACTCATGAGGCTTATAATGTTTCAAGTGATTTTTTACTTTTAATTTAGTAAGGAATATTGATAGATACATTGGACAGTAATAGCAAGTTCCCCTTTTGCTCCCTTTGCCCTCACTTAAAGCCCTGCTAATATGGGGGTTAGGAAAGAAATTTCCAATTGACTCAAGATCTTTGGCAGGTTCGCAGAGAAGCCATACCCAGTGCTTCACTGATTCAATTGACGGTGCCCTCACGGAATATACTACCCCTCTTTCACCTCTAAGTTCCCGTGTTCATATTCTTCGTCAAATTGTAAAACTGTAACTCCAATATTTAAGTGTTCATTTGCCTTTTCAAAAATTTCAATCCCCTTGAGAGTAACTGGATAGTGTCCCTTTAAACAATTAAAATCTACTTTCGGAAAGTTTCTTCCCTCCCCGCCGTCATTAACTGCTAAACCATCCAAATGCGTCTTACTAGCATCATTGAAGGGTGTTTTATGTCCCGCCAAAAGGACGGAATATTTGAAACACTCTAAGCCCGTGTCGAAACGAAATTGCTTTACACCCTTAGTACCCCTCAAATTTGCATTATATTTTTTAAGGTTTGATTTCCCCCTTCCACCTCTTAAACAACATCCATTTTAAGTTTAGTAATATTGAATTCTAATTTTTCTATAACTAAAACCGATAGTCAACTCTCGTTTTCACTATGCCCCTCCATCCTACTAAAAGTTTCATCCACCCATTCCGAAAACATACCCTCAAAATTATGCAAGTCTGGGTGAAGCGTTTGCACCTTTGTTTGTATGTGATGCTTGCACAACTCGCTGGAACTTGCATTTTAGAAAATAATTTCAAGTGTGATGGATGCATTTATACTCTCCCGTCCTACCGCCTCCCGCATATGGTTTTTGAGAAGTACCCGAATGTTTCTTACATAGGAGTGTGCTACGCTTTAAGGATCCGTATAAATACTACCACTGGATAGGGAATTGAAAGGGTCACCGAACTCAGCCCTATACACGTGAATGTTGCGCAAAGTGGTAGCAGCTAAATAAAACTCTGGTAATACTGGAGATGAGTCAGCACCACGTTGTTCCCCTATATCACTGTGAGGGGCAGGCAGTGTGTCTTCTAGCACCCTCTGGACTTCTTTAGGTGATAAATGCATTAAAAGGTTATCCAGAAAGTCACTGCTAAGGCCGAAATCCTTCAAGATAGCGTCATAGTCAATGTTTGGGGACTCTACACTATGCGAACTCGCTTTTGCACTCGGACCCCTCTCGCGTTTACTTTCCGTACATAATTGAGGTATCAGTGGTGACGCTGTGTGAACCTAGAAGAATTATAAGAGCATATTAGCTCACAGGAACGAATTTCCCTATGAAAAATAGAATATTTAAGAGTGAGTATACACTATCCAGAGGCATACTAATGCTCCTCAGACCCCTTTTTGCATTAAGGACCATAGAAGAGTAATGTGACCTTTCGAAGTCATAGAACCCCCACTACTCATTGGAATGCATCATTGTATTATGTTGCGTAGAAGGGTACCATGAGCCCTTGAAGTCATAGAACCCCCACTACTCGTTCGAATGCATCATTGTATTTTGAAACACATATGCACTTTTTTCTTTCTACAATTAGCCATGTCTTGATGCAACCTAATGCAAAATACTTGATAACTTAAATTCAAAATTCAACTGACTCGGGTACCTTGAGCCCTTGAAGTCATAGACGACCTACTTGGAAAGCATCATTGTATTATGAGGCATTGAATGGTACCTTCGGTACTGTAACTCACTATGCCTACACTACTGCTATAACAAAACCCTTTTGGAGGTTTTTTAAATAGTCGTGGAAAACTTACCGGGGGGGATTGCTTCAGACCATTCGGAAATAAAGTCGTCAGCACAGACTAATGACTCATCTGAGGCTTCCTCCATTGGTCCAACTCCTTCACCAACGAATTTTCCCATGAGCCGTTCGATCTCGGCCTGGAAAAAAGAAAAAAAAACTTTAGGTATGCATGAAGCTAGCAGGGAGATTGGGATACTTAGAGGAGACACAGATGACTTCCCTGAAAAACTAGCGAGGAAGCACTTAAAGAGTAAAAAAAATCCATATTTTAATTATTTCTGAGGGCACATGGAACCTGGAAAGACAAAGGTAGCAAGTAGGCACTTAAAGGAGTGAAAGAATGACACTGTTTTTTAGATATCTCTGAAGGGTGGTTCTTTTAAAACTAGGGAGGGGGGACACGAAACCTGAAAAGACAAAAGTAGCCAGTGAAAGAATTAAGAAATGAGTGAAAAAACGACATTATTTCGGAGGGGGTAGAGTCTTTTAAAACTAAGGTGTTGAATAGCCTGAAAAGACAAATGTATCAAGTAGGTACTTAAAAGAGTAAAAGAATTTAGAAAAGAGGGAAAACATGAGATTATTTCTGAGGTGGCAGATTCTCTTAAAACTAAGGGGGAGGGGGGGGGGGGGGTTTATGGAACCTGAAAAGACGAATGTATTGATTAGGCACTTAAAAGAGTAAAATAATCCATAAAAGAGTGAAAAAATGACATTATTTCTGAGGGGGATGGGTCTTTTAAAACTAAAGAGGAGGGGTCAGATAACTTGGACAATAATTTAGTTATTGTATTCTAGTGATATAAAGCTTGGAAAACTTTTTAATGTCTTTGAGAAGTAAAAATGCCTTTAGTAGGTTGGAAAATAAAATTACTTACATCTTCAAATTCTGGCTTTGCTTGGGCGTGGGTCCTGGATGGTCCTGGCATCGTGTAATGTTTGGTGATGTTACGCTCTTGTTACGTACAGCCAGCGCGTGTGTAGCCGGGCCAGCGAGTTGGTTAGTTGGGGCAGCGGGGTTCGCCCCCCGTGTGTGTAGCAGCCCAATCTCTCTTCAATTTTCTGGTTGGTTGCACAGGGCCTTGATCAGCTCTTAAAGCTCCATGCAGCGCATGACAGGGAGCGGGGGGTTGCACAAGAATCGGTAGTCTGGAAGGACCAGTCATCGCTTGTAGGGCAGCTGAGGGTTGGCCTAGGGACTTCTTGGAAGGGCCAGCCATCTCTTCATGGGGAGCCAAGAGTTGCACAGACATTGCCCTAGAAGAGCCGGCAGACCTTATGACAGAAGGCCTTGAATTGTTGTGTACCCGAGTCATCTCCAGCCGTTGTACCGGAGTAGGAACATTATTCCTTGCTCTTTTCATTGGGGGTGCCAACTCGGGAAATTCCTAAAGAAGAAAAATAATTTAGTTTTCCATGAAATAACTCAATCCCCTCTTAATGGAGGGTCCTATACATGGGGGACAATTCCCATCGGGTCTGGTTTTTGCAACCTATGCCCAACTCAACATGACAAAAAGTACGTAAAGTATGCAAATTTCTTATACAAAAACTGTGCGCTCTAAGAGAAAATGCAAGGCAGACCTTTAGTCTGTAGCATAGGTTTGCATGTGACCCTATAAACGATGGGAGGGTCACATAATGTTGCTGTTTTACCATTTAGAAAAATCAAGTGGTTTTAATATGTGACTTGCGAGAAATAAACCTGAGAATAATAAGTCTGTAGCCTTAGGATAAAAATAAATGTTCCTATTTTTACCATTTAGGTAAAACAAATGACAATATACATAAAAAACCTAAATTACATTTTTTAGCAAAAGTAGCTAAGGTGTATTTAAATCTTAAAAAATAGCATTATTCGTCTAAGAATTTTTAGTGCTTATTTAAATGGTTATAAAAACTCGACCTCAAAATACTTTCTCAGGTGCAAGTAATTTGACCCCCTAGCTAAACTAGAATTAGCAAGAAATAAATGTTTTTATTACGCACCACATGCTCCTGTTAGAGCTCCTCCTTACAGACAATTTTAAACCCAAAAATAAGACTAAACATATAAAAAAATGATTCATCTCTTCTCGCTAATCAAAAATTTATTTGTGTCCAGTTTTGCAGAGAATCTTGATGGAAATAACACCCCTGATGTTCTGTTTTAATTCTGATATAGCCAACAATCAATAGACCTTGGAGTTACAAGGGGGGGGGGCACATTATTCTTTGCTTAGTGAATCTGAGATCTTTAATTAATATGTCACACTTGATGTGAAGAAGCAGATTTTTCACCTTAGCGTGTTCATGTCAGAAGCGCTCTGCTTATACACAATTTCCAGCCGCCCAAATAAAACTAATCGCATTAAAAATGTTTCATCCCCATAAGGTTTATTATGCGTTAATTTTGTAGGTAAAGGACCTTTTCTAGACAAACACATCTGGGAATAACACCCATGTTTTGTTAAATTAGATAAAGCGTGCGCGACAGATTTGACAGATTTGACGGATTCTATGGCAAGGTTTTAAACAAGCGTCTCTAAACATGAGGGGGAAATACAAGATTAAAGAAAAAGCGCTATTTTTGAGGAAACGAATAATTTCTTTTGAAAAGCTTAATTGTTATGGAATGGGGGCAGGAAGATTGGGGTTGGTACACGGTAAAAAGACAGTATTATAACCTTTGAAACGAGTATAAACAAAAAGGTGTCAATTGGCTTGGGCTTGGAGGAGGGGGTTAGGTGTTAGAGGCTCGCTCTCAATTAGCAAAAACCTGGAGATAGGAAAAATTCTAATACAGAAAGACACTTACTTCTTGATTTGAACGAGACATATTCTCTTTTTTATGAGACTCTTATCACTTTTGAGGGCCAAGTGAATACTGATGAAGAATTTTTTTTCCTATCAGGTATTTATAGAGTTCCCAGGACACACAGGGATCTTCTATTTAGAGTGAACACCTGCACTCCTGTAACGCCATCTAGACTCCTACCTGGGGGAACACATTTTGGGAGAGTCTACCACCTGGGAGGCATATTTAGACTAGATTTTCCTTTAAAATGGATATCTAAGATATTTAATAGATATAAATCGTGTGGGGAGTCTACCAAATGGGAAGTGTGCCACCTGGAAACAGGGCTGCGCTTACAATCCCATGCTATTTTCCCTATGGATAACCTAACGTCAGGGGGCTGCGGTTGGAATCCAATTATAATTTCCCGATGGAAGCCGTGACGTCAGAGGGTTGTTGTAGAATTCCGGGGAGGGTTGTTGTAGAAAGCATTATGCCCTCACTACTTATAAACTTTCGAAACGAGACTATCCAAACAAATACTTGAAAACGTACCACAGAGTCATAAGCAAATGACGTTAGGCCACATTCCGAAAGATAACTATTCATGCTGTCTATATAAATTAGGTAGAGAAGTGGACCAAGGACTGAACCTTGTGGCACACCACAAGACACCCGCTGCAGTAAAGAAGAAAAATAATCAATCATTATTGAAATAGAAGTTCCAGACAAACATCTATCAAACCACTTTAAACTTACTCCTTTAATGCCTGTACGTTCTAATCTTCGTAGTAATATTCTAAATCCTACCATATTAAATGCTTTCTTGAGATAAACAAAAATGTTAGGGGGGCTCTCACTTGAAAAAAGGATTAAATAAAAATTGTGATCGAATACATTTGAGAAAAAGAGGGCGTGGGGGGATTAGTTGCCATCCGGTCACATTTGACTCTTAAAAGGGAACAAGAACTTTCAATTTCTAATCATGGGAACCCCCTCCGAAGTTTATACGACCTTTTGCTCCACAAGGACCGTGTATACCCCCAGGACATGGCTTAAAATCCTTCTGATTGGTTCTGGGGGCTGTGTTGACCCTAAAGTTTTTGTTATCTGAGCTTTAGACTATTTTGAATAAAGTGCTTTTCTCAAAATTTTGATCGGATGCATTTGGGGAAATGAGGCCCTGGGGATTTGGGTCTAGATGCTCACCAATAACTTTTGACCTTTAAAAGAGAAAATAGAACCTTCGATTCCCAATCAAATGAGCCCTCCCTGAAGTTTATGTGAACGCCCCTTCGATAAAAAAACATATATACCCCAGGGGCATAACTCATAATACTTTCCCTCGGACCCTGGGGGGTTCGATCGACACCAGAGTTGTTTTTTCTGATCTTTGAACTACTTCTAACAAAATCTGATGAATTTGGAGAAAAAAGGCGTGGGGGAGGGGAAGCTAGTCACCCTCCGATCACTTTTGACTCTTATGAAGGGCCCTGAAACTTCTGATTGTTAATTGATTAAGCCCCCTCCGAAGTCTATACGACCGCCCCTTCCATATGAAGTGCCCATGGGTAAAAAAACAATAATAAATGATAAAACATTGAAACATAAAGACCTTTACTATAAGCAAAGCTATAGCGCTGCCTCTGATATCTAGAGAACATCAAATTTTCTTTTTCAGTTTATAAACAAAAAGATATTTATGATCAAGCAATTTTGTCTGGTTCAATCCTTACCTCCTCCTAACGAACGTGGGCAAAGGAAGGGTGGCCCACTCAAATATGGAATAATTTCTGTTTGTTTTAAATTCTAATTTTACTCCTAACTTTCGGTGGAAAGACCCGTTTTTTTTTTAATTTAACGCCTGAAAGGTTAAACCTGCTCTGTTGAACGCGAGTTCTTACTTTTCAGTTGCTATGTGCCAAACGAGGATTTACCGAAATCAAACCTGTTTGGATTTCCGATTGGTGTGTTACTCAAGGTCACGCGATGTGCTTATTATTGCACATAATCATGGGAAAGTTTGCTTTGCATTTAAAAAGCTCTTCCCAAACAAGGTAAGACTCGGCTATGAAATACTAGCTCATTTTTATAATGTATGTCTTACCAGATTTTCCTTAATTAAACAATGTGGTTTAATTCTTAAAACATCGACAAAGGATGAAAATGTTAATTATAATCACTATAATATTCGGGTTACTGGAAAAAATTGGCCTTTCATATATAATGATAATAGTTCCAGGAAATCTTGGTAATTCCGGATTGTAGTACACATTTTTTTTTTCAGCCTTATGATTATAAAAAGAAAGTAAAAATATTTTTTGCTCTAGTAAAGTGCATATGAGGCAGAGACCTTTAGAAGTTTAGAGGGGGGCTGGGGTGTCAAACTCCAGTCTGTAGTAATTTTTGTTCGTTTTATGGTTGACTTGAGAAATCATTTGAATTTATAATTATTTTAGGATTAATTTCTTTATCTGGATCAGTATCCCTTATCTTTATGTTTTTTTTGCGATTTCTCAGTTTAATTTCTGTTTTTTTTGGGTTTCACGAATCCTTTAAAGATAATTTTTAGTTATTTTAAGTTTGAATTATTATCAAACTTTATTTCTGCTTGCCTAAAGTTTTAACAGACTTGTTTATTTTTCTTTGAAAATTCTCTTTTCAGAAATTTTTTTCATTGAATTTTTCATCTGTTCTGATTGCCAAATTTTTTTTGTGGTTAATATTACGAGCATTGTCCACCCTTTAAGGGTTATTGCTTAAGAATCAAAACTTCAGATTCTAATTTTTAATTTTAATCTGTATAAGGTAATATTAACGTTGGATTTTATTATATTCAACATAATTATTGCCTAAATTTCACTCAGTTTGAAAGCAAGGTTACTGATGATAGTAAAGACGGCCCTCTGCTTTCGGGCAGACCCATAGCCACTACTCCTTTCTTACTTCAAGTCGAACGGTGATTTCTTCAAGACTCAGGTGCTATTAAGTTTCTTTGAGATACAGATGCAAGTTACGTCACAGGGAATTTTTACTTTCGGCTGTTACCTAATCGGAGTTGAGGGGTCAAGCAATCTTGCGTATCCTGATAGATTTATTTTGTGGGTTGACGTAATCTTACGTGACTTGATAGATTTATTGGGAATGACGCAATCTTGCGTAACACGCTTGACTTGCACCCCGTAGGGAATCCCAGCTTGTAACTGAGAACGGCACTAACGTGGATTTTACGTAATGGCAGTGCACACATATGTGTTGCGTAATGGTGCACATGTGTGATGTTACATAACGACAACGCACATGTAGTTGTTACGTAATGACGGTGCACACATCGGATTTGACGCAATCTTACACATTGGTGTTATGTAATAACGGGGGCACCCGCAAGTGTTACGTAATGAAAGGGGCGCAAACGTGGGTTGTTACCAAATGACGGCGCACACTTGGCGTGTTACATAATAACTTAAGAGATTTTTTCTTAGGGATTTTTGTTTTCTTTCAAGGCGTTTTTCTTCAGAATTTATTTTTTTTCAAGGTGTTTTTTTTTTCTTTCAAGGCATCTTTTTCTTTTTTTTCAAGACTTTTTTCAAGACTTTTCAAGACGTTTATTTAAGACGTTGTTCAAAATTTCTTTGGTTGTTATGTAATGATGAATTTTACCAGTGTTAAGGATGACGCATTCACACCTGACTTTATTCATCAGGCCCCATGGGGAATCTCCCGCTTTCAACTATGAGGGATAAACACGTGGGTTTTTGCATAATACTTTTTGAGATTTCATTTTCTTTCATCATGTTTTTCTCGGGGAACCCTTATATTCTAATGATTATTATTCCCATTGGGGCTCGAAAGGCCATTTTAATCCAATGGAGGTGGAGCATTAGCCGCGTGGAGTATGAACACCTTTCTAATATTTTGTTTCGGCTAATACATTCTAAAAATTAACTTATCTCGCGCAATGAGAACCCCCCTCTTCGCGAATGCTAGATGGAGTAAATTATTTCCAACCCTTTTACATATGAGAGCGCAAAGCATCCCATTCGTATTTATTTTGCATTATTAGGCACACCTGCATATTACAATTAAAAAAAACATATATACCTGCATATTACGCCTTCAAAATATAGATAAACCTGCATATTATAAAAAAACTGAGACTTTTGTAAATAAAAGTCTTATTAACAAACAATCAATTTACAAACATTATTAAAGCACAGAAAAGGCAGTTAAGACGCACCAAAGGAAAAAAGTGAAAAAAACTTAATAAAGGATAAAATATAAGCCAAAAGAACCATACATTAAAGAAAGTTAGGAACCCCAGCAATCATTTTCAGGGAGTGAGTTGATATTACAGGTAATTTTAAGCCCTATCAAGATACTTCGAGAGCTTTTAATGAAAATGATATCTTTATTTATGCATCTTATAATGTATCTTGATTTATGTCCTCGAAAATCTTGTTATTTTTGTATTTATTCTTCAGGAAACTTGTTGCATGTTTGTTTATTCTCTTCGTGAAATTTCTACGCCTTTTTCCTGCGTGCTTATAGGTTAGGTTAACCTAACCTAATCTAGCGTGTGTAGGTTAAGTCGGTTAGATTAGGTTAGGTTGAACTAACTTACTCGCACTTAGGAAAAAAGACGTGAAAGTTTTTCATTGCATTAGTGAAACATATTGAAGATTTTTCACCGCATTAGTGAAATATATTGAAGATTTAACATGTAACATGAAATCTAAAAAAACAACAGAATTTCGTAAATAAATCTTTTATTAACAAAAACCAATATTATTGAAACACAAAAAAAGCAGTTAAAAAAACAATTAAAAAACAAGACGCGAAAAAAAAACTTATAAATGATAAAATATAAGCGAAAACAACTATTAATTAAAGAAAGCTAGGGACCCTAACAATCATTTCCAGGGATTGATTTGATATTAGAGGTAAATTTTAGCCCTATTAAGATAATTTGAGAGCTTTTGATGAAGATGATACGTTTTTTGAGCCAAAACTATGTATATTTCATGTCATCGTGACAATATGTGGCTAACCCACCCTAGCGAGCAATTCCAGGGAGGGAGGTTATTATTATAGGCTCAGTTTTGTTTATGTATTAATATTTTAAGATTAATATTTTAAAATTTTTTCATATGTACTAGTAGGCTAGGTTACCCTAATCTAACTGACTTAACTTACGCACTCTAGCTTAAGTCAGGTTAACCTAACCTACTAGCACTTAGGAAAATGGCGTTGAAATTTCACGAAGAGTAAAATAATCATACAACAGGTTTCATGAAGAATATATGAAAAGTAAAAAGATTCTCGAAGACATAAATCAAGATACATTGAGTCTCTTGAAAAAAAAATCCATATGCAACAATTTTCACAGAAAAAAAATCAGCAAACATAATTTTTTGCGAAGAAAAAGCCAACATGCAACAAGTTGCATAAAAAAATAGCATGATAAATTAAGTTTCCTGAAAGAATAAATCAAGACACAACAAGTTTGACGAAGAAAAACATTAAGATAGATTAAGTTTCTCTGACAAAAATCAACAAGCAACAAGCTCCATGAACAAAACTGCTTTCACAAGAAAAAAAACAATGTACATGTTTCATGAACAGAAAAAATCAACGTCCAACAAGTTTCATGAAGAAGAAACAAAAATATATCAAGTTTCTCGAAGACACAAATTAAGATACATTGCGTTTCTTCAAGAAATAATCCAAAGCAACAATTTTCACGAACAAAAATCAGCTTTCATCATGTTTTAATGAAGAAAAAATGTTCATTCAACTAGTTTCATGAAGAAACTAGAAACTAGAATCATGCAGCATGTTTCATCAAGTAAAAATAAAAATATATCAAGTTTCTCGAAGACATAAATCAAGATACATTAAGTTTCCTGAAGAAATAACCAATATGAAAACAGTTTCATGAACAAAATCAGCATGCATCATGTTTCAGAAAGAAAAAAATTCAACGAAAGCCAAAAAGCTATTGTGTGGAGTTTCTTAGATAGTTAATTGATTTTAAATTATCGAAAATCTATAAGCATCTTGGGCCTCGAGTTTCAAAGGCAGTAATGCCATACGGTAGCGTATTCGTTTCTAAAGGTGCAGTTAGTCCTAAAAAATAAGGATTAACATAAACATATATTTTAGTCAAAAAGTGCTTCCCCCAGCAAAGTGGCGTTTTCAGCCATTTGTGATGGAAAACAAGAATTCTAGCCAAAAGAAGTCAAAAAAGCTATTGCGTGAAAAATTCTGAGATAGTTGTTTGATTAAGGATTATCGAAAATCCATACGCATATTGAGCCTCGAGTTTCAGAGACAGTAAGGTGTCACATTCGTTTCTAAAGGTGCAGGAAGTCCTATATAATAAGGGTAACATAGTTATTTATTTTAGCCAAAAAGTCTGTCCCCCAGAAAAGCGGTGTTTTTATTCATTTTGTCGTGAAAAACGAGAATTCTAGCCAAAAGAAAACAAAAACGCCATTGCGTGAAAAGTCTGAGATAGTCAATTGATTTAGAATTATCGAAAGTCTATACACATTTTGCGCCTCGAGTTTCAGAGGCAGTAATGCCGTACGGTGGCGCATTCATTTCTAAAGGTGCAGGTAGTTCTATAAAATAACGGTTAACATAGTTATTTATTTTAGCCAAAAAGTCTTTCCCCACCTAAAACGGTGTTTTCAGTCATTTCGTGGTGCAAAAAATGCAATTCTAGCCAAAAGAATTCAAAATTCTTTATTTTTATCTATAGGAGCTTTGTAAAACATGATCTAAAGCGTCAATAAGACTTTACCTCTAATAAAAACCCCTCCCCCCTGGAATCGCTTGCTAGGATGGGTTAGCCACATATTGTCACAGTGACGTGAACTCTTCATAGTCGTGGCTAAAAAAACGTATCTTTTTCATTAAAAGCTCTCAAAATATCTTAATAGTGCTTAAATTTCTCTCTAATATCACTTCCTGGAAATGATTCCTAGGGTTCCTAGCTTTCTTTTATTCATGGTCCTTTTTGCTTATATTTTACCCTAAATAAGTTTTTTTCATGTTTTATTCTTTCCTTTGTTGTGTTTTAACTGCTTTTTCAGTGTTTCAATGTTGTTTGTAAATTTGTTTTTATTAATAAACTTTTATTTACAAAGGTCTGTGTTTTTTTTGGATTTCCTGTTCCATTTTGAATCTTCAGTATAATTCACTAATACAATGAATAATCTAAAGCTAATGCTACGTAATACTTGCTATGTAATTTAACCTGTCTGGATCATATTAAAACACCAAGGAATGGGATGATTTGCGCTCTCATGTGTAAAAGGGTTGTAAATCATTTAGTCATTCTAGTATGCGTTAAGAGGGGTTCTCTTTGCGTGGGATTGGTTATTTCCTAGAATGTATTACCGGAACCAAAATATTAAAAAGGTGTTTATAGTCCACCCGGTTCAGATTCTATTTCATTGGATAGAAATGGCCTTTCGAGTCCTAATGACGACAAAAACCATTAGAATATAAAGGTTCTCAAAAACACGTTGAAAGAAAATGAAATCACAAAAAGTATTATGTAACAACCCATGTGTGTTCCCCCACAGTTAAAAACGGGGGATTCCCCTAGGGGCCTGTAAAAACAAGTCAAGTATGAATTTTCATCGTAATACCTTTAAGCTAGGTGTTGTTTTCTTAGATCACACTACCGTTCTAAGACGAACAAATACGATTTCAAATGGAATAAATCCATTTATTTAGACAGTGAAAAAAAACAGGTACAAAAGTGCAGATATTTTGATCATATATACTGCGACTTTCTTCAGTAGAAATACCCGCTGTATATGTGATGGAAATATCTGGGCTTTTGTACCTGTTTTTTCACTGTCTAAATAAATGGATTTATCCCCACTTGAAAGATTGTTTGTTCGTCACGTGAGAATTTTTCAACCTTAACACTGGTAAACATTCCTCATTACGTAAAAAAAAATCTTGAAAATATGCCTTGAAAAAAGGTGTTGAAATATCTTGAAAAACGTGTAAAAAAGAAAAGAAAAAAAGAACTTGAAAAAAAGACACATTGAAAGTAAAAGATACCCTGAAGAAAAGAAACACCTCGAAAGAAAAAAAAAAACGCCTTGAACGAAAGAACGTCTTGAAAGAAAAAGAAATCTCCAAGATAAAAATCTCTTAAAGTATTATGTAACACCGTACGTGTGTGTCTTCATTACTTAACCTTCCGCGTGTTTGCCCCTATTATTAGGTAACACTCACGTGTGCCCCCGTCATTATGTAATACTCACGTGTAAGAATGCGTTCCATCCCACGTGTGCACGATCATTACGTAAAGCCCATGTTTCCGCTGTCATTATATAATATCCCACGTGTGCTCAACCATTACTTAACACACTTGTGTGCACCACCATTATGTAACACCCAGGTTTGTGCCTTGCTCAGTTACAAGCGGGGATTCCCCGCGGGGCCCATGTCTAGCATGTCACACAAGATTGCGTCATTCCCAATAAATATGTCAATTCGCGTAAGGTTACGTAACCGCAATAAGTCTATCCATTCACGCAAGATTGTGTGACCCCTCAGTAGAAAGGCCTTATTGACTCCGAACATGACCACGTGGCTTATGGTTTTCTCAGTGAGAATGAAAAAACAGGAATTTTCTCACTTGGAAAAACATGATTTTTCTCACTTTGATGGATGTTTTCTTGGATGGTTATGGGTGTTGGTCAATTTATTTGATGTTTTTCATGGATGTCAACAGTAATTCAAGTCTGTTCTTATGGTTTTTGTCAGTGAGAATGAAAAAACAGGAACTTTCTCACATTTATGGATGTCAACAGCAATTTATGTCTGTTTTATGTCTTTAGGCGAACCTAACATGAGAAATTGATTTACATTATCGGTGGGCGAATTATTGATCCACGAAAGGGGAATTAAGAAACAATAATGGCTTCTTTGATCTTTAGGCTAACCTAACCTGAGAAATTGATTTACATAATCGGTGGGGGAGAATGTATTGATTTACGAAAGGGGGAATTAAGAAACAAACATGGCTTCTTTGATCTTTAGGCGAACCTAACCTGAGAAATTGATTTACATAATCGCTAGGGGAATGCATTGATTCACGAAAGGGGGAATTAAGAAACATTATGGCTTCTTTAATCTTAGGTCTGAGGGATAAACGTTCTTTAGGTCAGAGAGAAAAATTAATATTCTATTTTTAAATAGGGCTTCATTGATCTTTAGTGTCAGGAATTATAAATGACATCACTTGTTATCTTGGAATTATGCGGGAGTCTAAAGAGATAGAAATTCTATTTTTAAATACGGCTTCACTGAGCTTTAAGTCGGAGAGATAAATTGATATTCTAACGAAACCTTAATAGCGTAGCTAGGAACATTTATGAGATGAAGAGATTAACGTAGGAAAGGGTTTCCTAGAAATTTGAAATGTGTCAGCGCAGGGATGCCAAAAAACAAAAGGAACACACAGAAATTACTTTTAGGGGATTATTTGGGCGAAACCGTTTTAGACAGGTTATGGAATTATTTCGGTGAAACAGTTAGAGACATTTTAAAAGATGATTTAAAAGATGATTTTAGAAGAGGTTTTGAGTGTGGTCGTTATAATACACAAGTTCCATTTGAACAGTGTTGTTAGGTCCCCTACCACAACCCCAAAGGGTTCCGATCCCCCCACCCCAACCCCGAAGGAACCCACCGGTCCTCAAAGGTTCTCCGGATTCCCAAAGGGCCCCCGGCGCCCCAAAGGCTCCTGAGCCACCATTTTAATACTTTTTTAAGGCTTTATTATATCTTTTCAGAACAAATTATTATTTTAGGGAATTATTTCGGCGAAACAGTTAGAGACATTTTAAAAGATGATTTTTGAAGAGATTTTAGAAGAGGATTTGAGGGTGGTCGTTATAATACACAAGTTCCATTTGAACAGTGTCGCGAGTTCCCCTACCACAACCCCAAAGGGTTCCAATCCCCCCACCCCAACCCCGAAGGAAGCGCC
Source organism: Artemia sinica (assembly GCA_027921565.1). Lineage (NCBI taxonomy): Eukaryota > Metazoa > Arthropoda > Branchiopoda > Anostraca > Artemiidae > Artemia > Artemia sinica. The sequence continues at coordinate 46,463,094 of CM051258.1, forward strand.
CGGTCCTCAAAGGTCCCCCCAAGCTCCCAAAGGACCACCCGGCCCTCAAGGGTCCCACAGACCCTCAAAGGTTCTCCCCGAGCCCCGTCTTTCGTTGATGTGTATTGTCTGAAACTTATGATTTGGGATATGTAAATTACTATTTCGGACTTTTCTGAGCTAGATTTCTTAGTCTTTCGTTGGTGTGTGTTGTCTGAAACCTATGATTTGGGATGGATGAATTGCAATTTTTGACTTTTCTGAGCTGGATTTCTTAGCCGTTCATAGGTGAGTGCTGTCAGAAAATTATGATTTGGGATGTGTAGTTTGCAAGTTGGACTTTTCAGAGCTATGATTCTTAGTCTCTCATAGGCGTTTGTTGTCTGAAACTTCTAGTTTGGGATGAATAGTTTGCTATTTCAGGCTTTTCTGAGCTAAGGTTTCCTAGTATTTCGTAGGTGAATGTTGTCTGAAACTTATGATTTGGGATATGTAAATTACTATTTCGGGCTTTTCTAAGCTAGATTTCTTAGTCTTTCGTTGGTGTGTATTGTCTGAAACCCATGATTTGGGATGGGTGGATTACTATTTTTGACTTTTCTGAGCTGGATTTCTTAGCCGTTCATAGGTGTGTGTTGTCTGAAACTTATGATTTGGGATGGTTAATTTGCTATTTTTGACTTTTCTGAGCTAGGTTTCTTAGCCTTTCATATGTGTGTGCTGTCAGAAAATTATGATTTGGGATTTGTAGTTTGCATTTTGGACTTTTCAGAGCTAGGATTTATAGTCCCTCATAGGTGTTTGTTGTCTGAAGCCTATAGTTTGGGATGAGTAGTTTGCTATTTCAGGCTTTTCATAGCCAGATTTCTTAGTATTTCGTAGGTGTGTGTTGTCTGAAACCTATGATTTGGATTGTGTGGGTTGCTATTTTTTGACTTTTCATAGCCAGATTTCTTAGTCTTTCGTAGGTGTGTGTTGTCTGAAACCTATGATTTGAATTGTGTGGATTGCTATTTTTTGACTTTTCTGAGCTGGATTTCATAGCCTTTCGTAGGGATATGTTGACTGAAACCTATGATTTGGGATGAGTGGTTTGCTTTTTGGACTTTTCAGAGCTGGATTTCTTAGCCGTTCATAGGTGAGTGTTGTCTGAAACCTATGATTTGGGATGGTTAATTTGCTATTTTTGACTTTTCTGAGCTAGGTTTCTTAGCCTTTCATAGGTGTGTGTTGTCAGAAAATTATGATTTGGGATGTGTAGTTTGCTATTTCAGGCTTTTCTGAGCTAAGGTTTCCTAGTATTTCGTAGGTGAATGTTGTCTGAAACCAATAGTTTGGGATGAGTAGTTTGCTATTTCAGGCTTTTATGAGCTAGGTTTCTTAGCCTTTCGTAGGTGTGTGTTGACTGAAACTTATGATTTGGGATATGTAATTTGCTATTTCCGACTTTTCATAACCAGATTTCTTAGTCTTTCGTAGGTGTGTGGTGTCTGAAACCTATGATTTGGGATGTGTGGGTTGCTATTTTTTGACTTTTCTGAGCTGGATTTCTTAGCCTTTCGTAGGCATGTGTTGACTGAAACCTATGATTGGGATGGTTAATTTGCTATTTTTGACTTTTCTGAGCTAGATTTCTTAGCCTTTCATAGGTGTGTGCTTTCAGAAAATTATGATTTGGGAGGTGTAGTTTGCTTTTTGGACTTTTCTGAGCTGGATTTCTGAGCCTTTCCTAGGTGTGCGTTGACTGAAACCTATGATTTGGGATGTGTAGTTTGCTATTTTGACTTTTCTGAGCTAGGTTTCTTAGCCTTTCATAGGTAAGTGTTGTCAGAAAATTATGATTTGGGATATGTAGTTTGCTATTTCAGGCTTTTCTGAGCTAAGGTTTCCTAGTATTTCGTAGGTGAATGTTGTCTGAAACCAATAGTTTGGGATGAGTAGTTTGCTATTTTTGACCTTTCTGAGCTAGGTTTCTTAGTCTTTCGTTGGTGTGTGTTGACTGAAACCTATGATTTGGGATATGTCGTTTGCTATTTTTGACTTGTCTGAGCTGGATTTATTAGCCTTTCATAGGTGTGTGTTGACTGAAACCTATGATTGGGATGAGTGGTTTGCTATTTTTGACTTTTCTGAGCTAGATTTCTTAGCCTTTCATAGGTATGTGTTGTCAGAAAATTAAGATTTGGGATGTGTAGTTTGCTATTTGGACTTTTCAGAGCTATGATTCTTAGTCCATCATAGGCGTTTGTTGTCTGAAACCTTTGATTTGGGATGAGTAGTTTGCTATTTCAGGCTTTTCTGAGCTAAGGTTTCTTAGTCTTTCATAGGTGAATGTTGTCTGAAACTTATGATTTGGGATATGTTAATTACTATTTCGGGCTTTTCTAAGCTAGATTTCTTAGTCTTTTGTTGGTGTGTGTTGTCTGAAACCTATGATTTGGGATGGGTGGATTGCTACTTTTGACTTTTCTGAGCTGGATTTCTTAGCCTTTCATAGGTGTTTGTTGTCTGAAACCTATAGTTTGGGATGACTAGTTTGCTATTTTTGACTTTTCTGAGCTTGGTTTCTTAGCCGTTCATAGGTGAGTGTTGTCTGAAACCTATGATTTGGGAATATGTAAATTACTATTTCGGGCTTTTCTGAGTTGGATTTCTTAGTCTTTCATAGGTATGTGTTGTCTGAAACCTATGATTTGGGATGTCTGGGTTGCTATTTTTTTACTTTTCCGAGCTGGATATCTTAGCCGTTCATAGGTGAGTGCTGTCTGAAACTCATGATTTGGGATGGTTAATTTGCTATTTCCGGCTTTTATTAGCTAGGTTTCTTAGCCTTTCATAGGTGTGTATTGTCAGAAAATTATGATTTGGGATGTGTAGTTTGCTATTTGGACTTTTCAGAGCTAGGATTCTTAGTCCATCATAGGTGTTTGTTGTCTGAAACCAATAGTTTGGGATGAGTAGTTTGCTATTTCAGGCTTTTCGGAGCTAGATTTCTTAGCCTTTCATTGGTGTATGCTTTCAGAAAATTATGATTTGGGATATGTAAATTACTATTTCGGACTTTTCTGAGTTGGACACTTCTAAATTTTTCCGTAGAAGATAGGAAAAGTTATACTATGATTATGATTATTTTCCATGAAGATAAAAAGTTTCACTTTAATTCTAAATTTTCTTAAATTCAATTCCGACCTTTCTCAAAGAGATGAAAAAAATTAAAGTTCTGTTCCAAATATTTTCCCGGAAGAAGAAAAGTTCAACTTCGATTCTGAATTTTCTCAATGAAAATGAAATAAGTTATTGATCAAATCTATTTTCCCAAAATAATATAAAATTTCCACTTCAGTTCAGATCTTTTTCTCAAAGAGATGAAGAAATTTAAAGTTCTGTTCCAAATTTTTCATAGAAGATAGGAAAAGTTATACTTTGAACGTGAATATTCGAGTTCTATTCTGAATTTTACCAAAGAACACAATTCAATTCTAATTTCCCGAATAAAAAATTTAAAGTTCAATTCTAAATTTTTCGGTGGAAGATAGAAAAAATAATACCATACGTGTGAATATTTTCCCGGAAGATAAAAAGTTCTAGTTCAATTTAAAATTTTCTCAACGAAGTGAAGAAGAATTCAAGTTCTCTTCTGAATTTTACCAAAGAACACAATTCAATTCTAATTTCACAGAGAAAAAAAAATCTTCCACTTCAGTTCCTTATTTCACAAAGACATAAAGAAATTTAAAGTTCAATTCTAAACTTTTCGGTGGAAGATAGAAAAAGTAATACCATACTTGTGCAATATTTTCATGGAAGATAAAAAGTTCTAGTTCAATTTAAAATTTTCTCAACGAAGTGAAGGAAAGTTCAAGTTCTCTTCTGAATTTTCTCAATGAAAAAGAAATTAGTCATTGATCATTTCTATTTTTCCAAATAATATAAAAATTTTCCACTTTAGTTCAGATCTGACTCGAAGAGATGAAAAATTTAAAATACTGTTCCAAATTTTTCACTGAAGATAAAAAAGTTCAAGTTCTCTTCGGAATTTTACCAAAAAATACAATTCAATTCTAATTTCTCCAGAGAAAATAAAAATCTTCCACTTCAGTTCTTTATTTCACAAAGACATAAAGAAATTTAAAGTTCAATTCTAAATTTTTCGGTGGAAGATAGAAAAAGTAATACCATACGTGTGAATATTTTCCCGGAAGATAAAAATTTCTAGTTCAATTTAAAATTTTCTCAAAGAAGTGAAGAAAAGTTCAAGTTCTCTTCTGAACTTTACCAAAGAACACACTTCAATTCTAATTTCTCCAGAGAAAACAAAAATCTTCCACTTCAGTTCTAAGTTTCACAAAGACATAAAGAAATTTAAAGTTCAATTCTAATTTTTCGGTGGAAGATAGAAAAAGTAATACCATACTTGTGAATATTTTCACGGAAGATAAAAAGTTCTAGTTCAATTTAAAATTTTCTCAACGAAGTCAAGGAAAGTTCAAGTTCTCTTCTGAACTTTACCAAAGAACACACTTCAATTCTAATTTCTCCAGAGAAAACAAAAATCTTCCACTTCAGTTCTTTATTTCACAAAGACATAAAGAAATTTAAAGTTCAATTCTAAATTTTTCGGTGGGAGATAGAAAAATTAATACCATACTTGTGATTATTTTCACAGAAGATAAAAAGTTCTAGTTCAATTTAAAATTTTCTCAATGAAGTGAAGAAAAGTTCAAGTTCTCTACTGAATTTTACCAAAGAAGACAATTCAATTCTAATTTCTACAGAGAAAATAAAAATCCTCCACTTCAGTTCTTTATTTCACAAAAGACATAAAGAAATTTAAAGTTCAATTCTAAATTTTTCGGTGGGAGATAGAAAAAGTAATACCATACTTGTGAATATTTTACCGGAAGATAAAAAGTTCTAGTTCAATTTAAAATTTTCTCAACGAAGTGAAGAAAAGTTCAAGTTCTCTTCTGAACTTTACCAAAGAACACACTTCAATTCTAATTTCTCCAGAGAAAATAAAAATCTTCCACTTCAGTTTTAAGTTCCCCAAAGAAATAGAGAAATTTAAGTTCTATTCTAATTTTTAGATGGAAGATAGAAAAAGTAATACTATGACTGCGATTGTTTTCCATGAAGATCAAAAGTTTCAATTTATTTATAATTTTTCTTAAATTCAGTTCTGATTTTTCCCAAAGAGATGAAAAATTTAAAGTTCTGTTCCAAATTTTTCATAGAAGGTAGAAAAGGTTATACATTGATTGTGAATATTCAACATGAAGATAAGGAACTCCACTTTAATTCTGAGTTTTCTCGAAGAAGTGCAAATTGTTCGAGTTCTCTTCTGAATTTTCTTAAAGAAGAGAAAAAAGTTAACTCAATTCTGAATTTTACCAATGAAAATGAAAAAACCTTCCACTTCAGTTCTTAATTTCTCAAAGACATAAAAAATTTAAAGTTCAGTTCTAAATTTTTCTGTAGAAGATAGGAAAAGTTATACTTTGATTGTGATTATTTTCCAGTGAAGATAAAAAGTTTCACTTTAATTCTAATTTTCTTAAGTTCACTACCGATTTTTTGCAAAGAGATGAAAAATTTAAAGTTCTGTTCCAAATTTTTCATAGAAGATAGAAAAAGTTATACATTGATTTGAATATTCGACATGAAGATAAGGAGCATCACTTTAATTCTGAGTTTTCTCGAAGAAGTGCAAAATGTTCAAGTTCACTTCTGAATTTTCTTAAAGAAGTGAAAAAAGTTAGCTCAATTCTGAATTTTACCAATGAAAATGAAAAAAGCTTCCACTTCAGTTCTTAATTCCTCAAAGACATAAAAATTCAAAGCTCTCTTCTAATTTTTCCAAGAAAATAAAAAGACTCCACTTCAGTTCTGTTTTTTTTTCTCAAAGAGATGAAAAATTTAAAGTTCTTTTCTAATTTTAAATTAAATTTTAGCTCCTTTGTCTTATGGATTTACCCATCAAATTTTTAAATTAGAAAATGAGTGACTCGTTCTATTATTAAAGACAATCGTTCAAACTCGTTCATCTAACCTTCAAAACAATAGGTTAGGTTAGGTATAAATAAATATTAATAAATAAATAGAAACATTTCTACATGTTTAAGTTAGGTTAGGGTAGGTTAACTTATCATGAGTGCTCATGATAAGTTAACCTAACCTTTTCCGGCGAGTATGGTTAGGTTAGGTTAGACTAGATTAAGTTAGGTTAGATTAGGTTAGGTTAGGTTAGCCTACGTACGCTTCACTTTGGTTAGCTTAGGTTAGATGAGAGACATGCAAATAGTTAGGTGTATGATTAGGTTAGGTTAGGTTAGATTAAGTTAGGTTAGGTTAAGTTAGGTTAGGCTAGGTTAGCCTACGTACGCTACGTAGGCTAACCTAGCCTAACCTAACTTAACCTAACCTAACTTAATCTAACCTAACCTAACCTAATCATACACCTAACTATTTGCATGTCTCTCATCTAACCTAAGCTAACCTAAGCGAAGCGTACGTAGGCTAACCTAACCTAACCTAACCTAATCTAACCTAACTTAATCTAGTCTAACCTAACATAACCATACTCGCCGGAAAAGGTTAGGTTAACTTATCATGAGCACTCATGATAAGTTAACCTACCCTAACCTAACTTAAACATGTAGAAATGTTTCTATTTATTTATTAATATTTATTTATACCTAACCTAACCTATTGTTTTGAAGGTTAGATGAACGAGTTTGAACGATTGTCTTTAATAATAGAACGAGTCACTCATTTTCTAATTTAAAAATTTGATGGGTAAATCCATAAGACAAAGGAGCTAAAATTTAATTTAAAATTAGAAAAGAACTTTAAATTTTTCATCTCTTTGAGAAAAAGAAAAAACCAGAACTGAAGTGGAGTCTTTTTATTTTCTTGGAAAAATTAGAAGAGAACTTTGAATTTTTTATGTCTTTGAGGAATTAAGAACTGAAGTGGAAGCTTTTTTCATTTTCATTGGTAAAATTCAGAATTGAGCTAACTTTTTTCACTTCTTTAAGAAAATTCAGAAGTGAACTTGAACATTTTGCACTTCTTCGAGAAAACTCAGAATTAAAGTGATGCTCCTTATCTTCATGTCGAATATTCAAATCAATGTATAACTTTTTCTATCTTCTATGAAAAATTTGGAACAGAACTTTAAATTTTTCATCTCTTTGCAAAAAATCGGTAGTGAACTTAAGAAAATTAGAATTAAAGTGAAACTTTTTATCTTCACTGGAAAATAATCACAATCATAGTATAACTTTTCCTATCTTCTACAGAAAAATTTAGAGCTGAACTTTAAATTTTTTATGTCTTTGAGAAATTAAGAACTGAAGTGGAAGGTTTTTCATTTTCATTGGTAAAATTCAGAATTGAGTTAACTTTTTTCTCTTCTTTAAGAAAATTCAGAAGAGAACTTGAACAATTTGCACTTCTTCGAGAAAACTCAGAATTAAAGTGGAGTTCCTTATCTTCATGTTGAATATTCACAATCAATGTATAACCTTTTCTATCTTCTATGGAAAATTTGGAACAGAACTTTAAATTTTTCATCTCTTTGAGAAAAATCAGAACTGAATTTAAGAAAAATTATAAATAAAGTGAAACTTTTGATCTTCATGGAAAACAATCGCAGTCATAGTATTACTTTTTCTATCTTCCATCTAAAAATTAGAATAGAACTTTAAATTTCTCTATTTCTTTGGGGAACTTAAAACTGAAGTGGAAGATTTTTATTTCTCTGGAGAAATTAGAATTGAAGTGTATTCTTTGGTAAAGTTCAGAAGAGAACTTGAACTTTTCTTCACTTCGTTGAGAAAGTTTTAAATTGAACTAGAACTTTTTATCTTCCGGGAAAATATTCACAAGTATGGTATTACTTTTTCTATCTCCCACCGAAAAATTTAGAATTGAACTTTAAATTTCTTTATGTCTTTTGTGAAATAAAGAACTGAAGTGGAGGATTTTTATTTTCTCTGTAGAAATTAGAATTGAATTGTCTTCTTTGGTAAAATTCAGTAGAGAACTTGAACTTTTCTTCACTTCATTGAGAAAATTTTAAATTGAACTAGAACTTTTTATCTTCCGTGAAAATAATCACAAGTATGGTATTAATTTTTCTATCTCCCACCGAAAAATTTAGAATTGAACTTTAAATTTCTTTATGTCTTTGTGAAATAAAGAACTGAAGTGGAAGATTTTTGTTTTCTCTGGAGAAATTAGAATTGAAGTGTGTTCTTTGGTAAAGTTCAGAAGAGAACTTGAACTTTCCTTGACTTCGTTGAGAAAATTTTAAATTGAACTAGAACTTTTTATCTTCCGTGAAAATATTCACAAGTATGGTATTACTTTTTCTATCTTCCACCGAAAAATTAGAATTGAACTTTAAATTTCTTTATGTCTTTGTGAAATAAAGAACTGAAGTGGAAGATTTTTGTTTTCTCTGGAGAAATTAGAATTGAAGTGTGTTCTTTGGTAAAGTTCAGAAGAGAACTTGAACTTTTCTTCACTTCTTTGAGAAAATTTTAAATTGAACTAGAACTTTTTATCTTCCGGGAAAATATTCACACGTATGGTATTACTTTTTCTATCTTCCACCGAAAAATTTAGAATTGAACTTTAAATTTCTTTATGTCTTTGTGAAATAAAGAACTGAAGTGGAAGATTTTTATTTTCTCTGGAGAAATTAGAATTGAATTGTGTTCTTTGGTAAAATTCCGAAGAGAACTTGAACTTTTTTATCTTCAGTGAAAAATTTGGAACAGTATTTTAAATTTTTCATCTCTTCGAGTCAGATCGGAACTAAAGTGGAAAATTTTTATATTATTTGGAAAAATAGAAATGATCAATGGCTAATTTCTTTTTCATTGAGAAAATTCAGAAGAGAACTTGAACTTTCCTTCACTTCGTTGAGAAAATTTTAAATTGAACTAGAACTTTTTATCTTCCACGAAAATATTTCACAAGTATGGTATTACTTTTTCTATCTTCCACCGAAAAATTTAGAATTGAACTTTAAATTTCTTTATGTCTTTGTGAAATAAGGAACTGAAGTGGAAGATTTTTATTTTCTCTGTGAAATTAGAATTGAATTGTGTTCTTTGGTAAAATTCAGAAGAGAACTTGAATTCTTCTTCACTTCGTTGAGAAAATTTTAAATTGAACTAGAACTTTTTATCTTCCGGAAAAATATTCACACGTATGGTATTACTTATTCTATCTTCCACCGAAAAATTTAGAATTGAACTTTAAATTTTTTATTGGGGAAATTAGAATTGAATTGTGTTCTTTGGTAAAATTCAGAATAGAACTCGAATATTCACGTTCAAAGTATAACTTTTCCTATCTTCTATGAAAAATTTGGAACAGAACTTTAAATTTCTTCATCTCTTTGAGAAAAAAATCTGAACTGAAGTGGAAATTTTATATTATTTTTGGAAAATAGATTTGATCTATAACTTATTTCATTTTCATTGAGAAAATTCAGAATCGAAGTTGAACTTTTCTTCTTCCGGGAAAATATTGGAACAGAACTTTAATTTTTTTCATCTCTTTGAGAAAGGTCGAAATTGAATTTAAGAAAATTTAGAATTAAAGTGAAACTTTTTATCTTCATGGAAAATAATCATAATCATAGTATAACTTTTCCTATCTTCTACGAAAAAATTTAGAAGTGTCCAACTCAGAAAAGTCCGAAATAGTAATTTACATATCCCAAATCATAATTTTCTGAAAGCATACACCAATGAAAGGCTAAGAAATCTAGCTCCGAAAAGCCTGAAATAGCAAACTACTCATCCCAAACTATTGGTTTCAGACAACAAACACCTATGATGGACTAAGAATCCTAGCTCTGAAAAGTCCAAATAGCAAACTACACATCCCAAATCATAATTTTCTGACAATACACACCTATGAAAGGCTAAGAAACCTAGCTAATAAAAGCCGGAAATAGCAAATTAACCATCCCAAATCATAAGTTTCAGACAGCACTCACCTATGAACGGCTAAGAAATCCAGCTCGGAAAAGTAAAAAAATAGCAACCCACACATCCCAAATCATAGGTTTCAGACAACACATACCTATGAAAGACTAAGAAATCCAACTCAGAAAAGCCCGAAATAGTAATTTACATATTCCCAAATCATAGGTTTCAGACAACACTCACCTATGAACGGCTAAGAAACCTAGCTCAGAAAAGTCAAAAATAGCAAACTACTCATCCCAAATTATTGGTTTCAGACAACAAACACCAATGAAAGGCTAAGAAATCCAGCTCAGAAAAGTCAAAAGTAGCAATCCACCCATCCCAAATCATAGGTTTCAGAAAACACACACCAACGAAAGACTAAGAAATCTAGCTTAGAAAAGCCCGAAATAGTAATTAACATATCCCAAATCATAGGTTTCAGACAACATTCACCTATGAAAGACTAAGAAACCTTAGCTCAGAAAAGCCTGAAATAGCAAACTACTCATCCCAAATCATAGGTTTCAGACAACAAACGCCTATGATGGACTAAGAATCATAGCTCTGAAAAGTCCAAATAGCAAACTACACATCCCAAATCTTAATTTTCTGACAACACATACCTATGAAAGGCTAAGAAATCTAGCTCAGAAAAGATAAAAATAGCAAACCACTCATCCCAATCATAGGTTTCAGTCAACACACACCTATGAAAGGCTAATAAATCCAGCTCAGACAAGTCAAAAATAGCAAACTACATATCCCAAATCATAGGTTTCAGTCAACACACACCAACGAAAGACTAAGAAACCTAGCTCAGAAAGGTCAAAAATAGCAAACTACTCATCCCAAACTATTGGTTTCAGACAACTTTCACCTACGAAATACTAGGAAACCTTAGCTCAGAAAAGCCTGAAATAGCAAACTACATATCCCAAATCATAATTTTCTGACAACACTTACCTATGAAAGGCTAAGAAACCTAGCTCAGAAAAGTCAAAATAGCAAACTACACATCCCAAATCATAGGTTTCAGTCAACACACACCTAGGAAAGGCTCAGAAATCCAGCTCTGAAAAGTCCAAAAAGCAAACTACACCTCCCAAATCATAATTTTCTGAAAGCACACACCTATGAAAGGCTAAGAAATCTAGCTCAGAAAAGTCAAAAATAGCAAATTAACCATCCCAAATCATAGGTTTCAGTCAACACATGCCTACGAAAGGCTAAGAAATCCAGCTCAGAAAAGTCAAAAAATAGCAACCCACACATCCCAAATCATAGGTTTCAGACACCACACACCTACGAAAGGCTAAGAAACCTAGCTCATAAAAGCCTGAAATAGCAAACTACTCATCCCAAACTATTAATTTCAGACAACATTCACCTACGAAATACTAGGAAACCTTAGCTCAGAAAAGCCTGAAATAGCAAACTACACATCCCAAATCATAATTTTCTGACAACACACACCTATGAAAGGCTAAGAAACCTAGCTCAGAAAAGTCAAAAATAGCAAATTAACCATCCCAAATCATAGGTTTCAGACAACACTCACCTATGAACGGCTAAGAAATCCAGCTCTGAAAAGTCCAAAAAGCAAACCACTCATCCCAAATCATAGGTTTCAGTCAACACATCCCTACGAAAGGCTATGAAATCCAGCTCAGAAAAGTCAAAAAATAGCAATCCACACAACCCAAATCATAGGTTTCAGACAACACACACCTACGAAATACTAGAAATCTGGCTATGAAAAGTCAAAAAATAGCAACCCACACAACCCAAATCATAGGTTTCAGACAACACACACCTACGAAATACTAGAAATCTGGCTATGAAAAGCCTGAAATAGCAAACTACTCATCCCAAACTATAGGCTTCAGACAACAAACACCTATGAGGGACTAAGAATCATAGCTCTGAAAAGTCCAACTTGCAAACTACAAATCCCAAATCATAATTTTCTGACAGCACACTCATATGAAAGGCTAAGAAACCTAGCTCTGAAAAGTCAAAAATAGCAAATTAACCATCCCAAATCATAAGTTTCAGACAACACACACCTATGAATGGCTAAGAAATCCAGCTCAGAAAAGTCAAAAATAGTAATCCACCCATCCCAAATCATAGGTTTCAGACAATACACACCAACGAAAGACTAAGAAATCTAGCTTAGAAAAGCCGGAAATAGTAATTTACATATCCGAAATCATAAGTTTCAGACAACATTCACCTACGAAATACTAGGAAACCTTAGCTCAGAAAAGCCTGAAATAGCAAACTATTCATCCCAAACTAGAAGTTTCAGACAACAAACGCCTATGAGAGACTAAGAATCATAGCTCTGAAAAGTCCAACTTGCAAACTACACATCCCAAATCATAATTTTCTGACAGCACTCACCTATGAACGGCTAAGAAATCCAGCTCAGAAAAGTCAAAAATTGCAATCAATCCATCCCAAATCATAGGTTTCAGACAACACACACCAACGAAAGACTAAGAAATCTAGCTCAGAAAAGTCCGAAATAGTAATTTACATATCCCAAATCATAAGTTTCAGACAATACACATCAACGAAAGACGGGGCTCGGGGAGAGCCTTTGAGGGTCTGTGGGACCCTTGAGGGCCGGGTGGTCCTTTGGGAGCTTGGGGGGACCTTTGAGGACCGGGCGCTTCCTTCGGGGTTGGGGTGGGGGGATCGGAACCCTTTGGGGTTGTGGTAGGGGACCTCACAACACTGTTCAAATGGAACTTGTGTATTATAACGACCACACTCAAAACCTCTTCTAAAATCTCTTCAAAAATCATCTTTTAAAATGTCTCTAACTGTTTCGCCGAAATAATTCCCTAAAATAATAATTTGTTCTGAAAAGATATAATAAAGCCTTAAAAAAGTATTAAAATGGTGGCTCAGGAGCTTTTGGGGCGCCGGGGGCCCTTTGGGAATCCGGAGAACCTTCGAGGACCGGTGGGTTCCTTCGGGGTGGGGGTGGGGGGATCGGAACCCTTTGGGGTTGTGGTAGGGGACCTCACAACACTGTTCAAATGGAACTTGTGTATTATAACGACCACACTCAAAACCTCTTCTAAAATCATCTTTTAAATCATCTTTTAAAATGTCTCTAACTGTTTCGCCGAAATAATTTCATAACCTGTCTAAAACGGTTTCGCCCAAATAATCCCCTAAAAGTAATTTCTGTGTGTTCCTTTTGTTTTTTGGCATCCCTGCGCTGACACATTTCAAATTTCTAGGAAACCCTTTCCTACGTTAATCTCTTCATCTCATAAATGTTCCTAGCTACACTATTAAGGTTTCGTTAGAATATCAATTTATCTCTCCGACTTAAAGCTCAGTGAAGCCGTATTTAAAAATAGAATTTCTATCTCTTTAGACTCCTGCATAATTCCAAGATAACAAGTGATGTCATTTATAATTCCTGACACTAAAGATCAATGAAGCCCTATTTAAAAATAGAATATTAATTTTTCTCTCTGACCTAAAGAACGTTTATCCCTCAGACCTAAGATTAAAAAAGCCATAATGTTTCTTAATTCCCCCTTTCGTGAATCAATACATTCCCCTAGCGATTATGTAAATCAATTTCTCAGGTTAGGTTCGCCTAAAGATCAAAGAAGCCATGTTTGTTTCTTAATTCCCCCTTTCGTAAATCAATACATTCTCCCCCACCAATTATGTAAATCAATTTCTCAGGTTAGGTTAGCCTAAAGATCAAAGAAGCCATGATTGTTTCTTAATTCCCCTTTCGTGGACCAATAATTCCCCCACCGATTATGTAAATCAATTTCTCATGTTAGGTTCACCTAAAGACATAAAACAGACATAAATTGCTGTTGACATCCATAAATGTGAGAAAGTTCCTGTTTTTTCATTCTCACTGACAAAAACCATAAAAACAGACATGAATTGCTGTTGACATCCATGAAAAACATCAAATAAATTGACCAACACACATAACCATCCAAGAAAACATCCATCAAAGTGAGAAAAATCATGTTTTTCCAAGGGAGAAAATTCCTGTTTTTTCATTCTCACTGAGAAAACCATAAACCACGTGGTCATGTTCGGAGTCAATAAGGCCTTTCTACTCCCCTCTACTCAAATTACCTAGGAGCCGAAAGTAAACATTCCCTGTGACATAACATACCTGCATCTCGAAGAAAATTAATAACACATGGGTCTTGAGGGAATCGCCGTTAAACTTAAAGAAAGAAAGGATCAGTGGCTATGGGTCTATCTGAGAGCCGAAGGCCTTCACTTACCACATTTCAGACATTTAAATCCATTGATTCATGTTTTTCACAACCAATTCCACTTCCACCGCTTCTGGTCCCCGTTTACAACGACTCCACCTCCAATTCTGCTGGTTTTCACCTCGGTTAAACCGACTCCAGCTCCATCTATGCCCCCTCTCACCCAAACTCAAAATGTGGCTATGGTTGCGTCAGTTCCGTATTCCCCACTTTTACCCTGATTCCGCAATCCAAATCCATCCAATTCCACTCCAAGTTCCACCAATTCCATGATTTTGTATGTGACTGCATCCTTGGCCATATATGACCGGCAGACGACAACTCTCTGGCACATATTATCACTTTTAAGGGCTTTCAATCCTCCCCCCGCCAAAAAAATAGTTTATAAACTAAAAATGACCACTGTTTTCTTTATTTGAACACCGAAAACATGCCATTTTATCGTTATACTGCAATGCTCCATGCTAATTCCCAGTCTCTGACAATCAATGGCTAGATGTGAAACCCTGTGACACCTCAATCATTGTTTTTTAAGACATTTCAAGATATTTTTTTAATAGGGTGACAACCAATTCCACTCCCCTCACTTCTGATCCCCGCTTACAACAGTTCCACCTCCAATTCTGCTGGCTTCCATCCCACTTCAACTGACTTTTGCTCCATCCATGCCCCTCCGAATCCAACTCCAAATCCGGCTCCCGTTGCGTAAGTTCCGGATCCGCTGCTTTTATCTCCGATTTCACAATTCTGATTCCGCCAATGCCACTCCAAATTCCACCAATTCCATGATTTTGTATGCGATTGCCTTAGTGGTAGTCTATGACTCGAAACTGACAACCCTCTGGCGCAAATTATCGCGCTTAAGGGTTTTCAAGCTTTTTCCCCACAAAAATAACTTTATAAACTAAAAATTACCGCTGTCCTTTATTTAAACACTGGAAACTTGCCATTTTATTGCTATATTGCCATGTTACGTGCCAATTCATAGGCTTTGACACTCAATGGCAAGTTTGTGACACCCTCTGGGGTGCATAATCACACTTATAGCATTTTTAGCTATTTCCCTGTAGAATATCCGTTTACACTAGAATTGATCGTTTAAACTTAATGAAAATCCCTCAATAATGTCTCTTTTGACGAATCCTGCCAATTACGGCCAGTATGACAAAATGTACCGCCCCTATGACACCCTCTTTTGTCACTCTTTTGTCTTTTTTTATGATGGATTCCAGTAGCTTGATGGAATCTCCATTGCAAAACAAAATATCCTTCAGATAATTCAATTCTCGGATTACATAAGCTTTTGAACAAATTCTAATAACACTAAATATATAACTACTCCTCTTTTTACACAAGGAGGGTGGTTGGAAGAAAAATGCAAATACTTATCATTATGTGTAGGTTTTCTATTAATCGAATATTCAAGGCTGAGAGATTTATTGAAGATTAAGACGTCTAAAAAAGGCAGTTAATGATTATCTTCTAGTTCCAAGGTGAATTGAAGGTTGGAATCCAAGCTGTAAAGATGAGACAAAGAAGTGTTAAGTTCTATCTCTCCGTGATTCATCACAGAGATAACACCATCGACAAACTGGCAAACCGAAAAACCGGACAAAAAAAGGCAGAAAAGGTGTCATCATCTCAACAACCTCCAACGGATATTAACCCTTTAGTGGGTGATAAGAAATTCTTAAGTGTTTTGCCCTGTTTTTTCAAATTAGGTGATAAACTGCAAAGAATTCTAAGAAAAACAATACTTAAATGTCACCTTCAGATTTTGTAATGCAAAACACTTAAATGTCACCTTCAGAAATTGTAATACAATTCAGAACTATTTTAACAGCGGCAAAGATAAAATGAGCCCTATATTGGGCAGCGGTGTTTATAGGGTTCCATGCTATTGCGGCTGTTTTATGTTGGAAGAGCCCGCCAGCAACTGGGGAAGATATTGTTGGAGCACAGGTCCTCAATCGACAAAGCTATGGAGCTACGCCAAAGGCCTGAGACTTTTGATTCCGCCTTCACTCAACATGTGTATGACAACCCGTACCATTTCGTTTTATTCGATAACTTCTCCATTATTACCCCTGTTAAGGTCTCATCCAAGTTTTCAGGGAGGCAGTTGAGATAAACAAGCACACTCATCGAAAGGTAGCTCTCAATAGAGACACTGGAGAAACCTATTTAAGTCCCATTTATAATTAACTAATTAATTCTGATTGTTTTTACTTAAACAAAAAAATCACATTTTGCAACTTAACCTGATATGCGATGATGTTTTACCTGGAAAGCGTATAGCTTTTAAAAATGCTCTGTATAAGATAAAAATTGAATTCCCATTAAGTACTGTGTTTTTTTTATTCAGTTACCCTTTCACCGTTACATGGAAAGGGTCTTCAAATTTTTGTTGTGCCTTGTTTTATGGTTTGGATTTTTTTATAGTATTCTGGGATTTTTATTAGTAATTTTTATTTTATTACCTTGCACTGAGGACGTTCAAGCTGAGGTCTTGACCGTAATATTTGCACTTTAGTCCACATTTTTCACTGGCTTGTATAATCCTCATTTTTCTCTTTTTTACTAACTTTTCGTTTTATCATATATTAGCCGAACAAATATTAGAAATGCATTCATAGTCTACCAAGCTAAAGCTCCATTGCATTAAATGGAAATGGCCTTTCGAGTCTTAATGGGGAAAAACCCCTTAGAATATGAGGTTCCCTGACAAAAACATGTTGAAAGAAAATAAAATCACAAAAAGCATTACGTAACAACTCCCGTGTGTGTTCCCCTCAGTAAAAAGCGGGGGATTCCTCATGGGGCCTGAAGAAACAAGTCACGTGTGAATGCTTCAACCTTAAGACTGGTAAACATTCCTCATTACATAACAAGCAAAGAAATCTTGAAAAAACGTCTAGGAAAAAAAATGTCTTGAAAAGTCTTGAAAAACGTGTTTAAAGAAAAACATTGACAGAAAAATCGCCCTCAAAGAAAAGGAAATCCTTAACAAAACAAACGCCCTGAAGAAAAACGCCTTAAAAAAAAAATGGTCTCGAAAGAAAAAGGAATCCGTAAGAAAAAAATCTCTTGAAGTGCTATGTAACACCCCATGTGTGCGCCGTCACTAGTTAAAATCGTGCGTGTGTACCCCTGTCATTACGTAACAGTCAAGGGTGCCCCCGTCATTACGTAACACCCTCGTGTAAGATTGCGTCTCATCCCACGTATGCACCGTCATTACGTAACACCCACAAGTTTGCGGACATTATGTAACATCCCACGTGTGTGCCACTATTAAGCAACACCCATGTATGCACAACCATTATGTAGCACCCACGTGTGTGGTGTGCTCAGTTACAAGCGGGGATTCCCCAAGGGGCCCAAGTCTAGCGTATCATGCAATATTGCGTGATTCCCAATAAATCTGTCAAGTCACATACGACTACCTCACAACAACAAATCTATCAAGTCACTCAGAACTGCGTGACCCCTCAACTCCAATTACGAAGTAACCGAAAGTAAACATTCCCTGTGACGCAAAAAGCATCCGCATCTAAAAGAAAATTAATAACACCTGGGTCTTGAGGGAATAGCCGTTCAACCTAAAGGAAGGAAGGAGCCGTAGCTACGGGTCTGCCCGAAAGCAGAGGGCCGTCACTACTGACGGTTCTGAAACATAGATGGAAAAGACGGTGAAAAAGAAGGTAATTGAAACTCTAAAAAATGGAATTTTGAATATCAATAGATATATCCAAAGAATCGATTTTATGCTGCTTTCAAACTTATAAGTTTTATTAAGTTTAGTCTTACCCATTGCCTGAGAAAACTTCCATGATTTTCGAAAAAGGGGGATTCATAAAACTCATGAATACTCATAAACCCCCCTAAAACTCATAAACTCTTAATGAAAATCACTTTATCAGATTTAGGGTATCAGAAAACCCTACTGTAGAGGTTTGAAACTCCTATCTGCAAAAATATGGAATTCTGTCAATTCAAAAAAGAAAAAAGACCACGATGAGTGATTGTTTTATTGTTTTTTTTTCAGAGGTGATCGTATCAACCATGTGGTACTAGAATACTGTGAGAGGGCCCCTTCAAACGGAAATTAATAGTTCTAGTGCCATTTTTAAGTGACCAAAAAGATTGGGGGGCAACTAGGCATTATTATATAGAAATTATTATATAGAAATTATTTCTTATACGAAGGGGGTTGCCTCCCCTTCAAAACCTCGCTCTTTACGCTAAAATTTGAATTGTGTCCCAATTCCTTAAGAACAACTCCTGAAGCACAAGAGGTGATCTATGACTGGCAGCTGACATCTCTCTGGCACACATTATCACGCTTAAGGGTTTTCAAGCTTTACGCCCCACAAAATTAACCTTCTAAAATAAACATGACCATTGTTTTCTTTATTTGAGCACCGGAAAATTGCCATTTTATTGTTATATTGCAATGGTCCGTGCCAATTCCCACACTATGACACTCATTGGCTAACACTTGACACCTTCTGACACCTCCATCATCAATCCTAAGATATTTCAAGATATTTTTTAATAAGGTGATAAATAATTCCGGTTAAAACGGTTCCAATTCCATTTCTGCTGGTTTCTACCCCGGTTCAACTTACTTTAGCTCCATCTATGCCCCTCCGAATCCAAGTCTAAATCAAGATCCCGTTGCGTCAGTTCCGGATTCCCCACTTCTATCTCCAATTCAACAATTCCGGTTCCACATATTTCCACTCCAAATTCTACCAGTTCCAGGATTTTGTATGCAGTTTGCTCCGTGGTAATCTGTGGCTTGCAAATGGCACCCCTCTGGTGCAAATTATTACCCTCAGGTGTATTCCAAGCCTGTCCTCCCAACAAAAATAATAAACTAAAAATGACCACTGTTATTTATCTGAACACCGGAAACTTGCCACTTCGTTGTTATATTGCAATGTTCCAACCAATTCCCAGGCTTTCACACTTAATAGCTAGCATGTAACTCCCTCTGGCACACCCATAATCATTCCTAAGATATTTCAATTTTTTTAAATAGGGTGATAGCCAATTCTACTTCCCCCGCTTTTGACTCCCGGTTGCAACGGTTCCACCTTCAATTCTGCTGGTTTCTCCCAGTTTAACCGACTCCACCCACATGTATGTCCAACCAACACCATCTCCAAATCAGCTGCCGTTATTTCAGTTCCGGATCCTCCCCACTTCTACCCCGATTCCACAATTCAAATTCCGCCTATTCCACTCTGAGTTCCGCCAATTCCAACATTTTGTATGCGGGTTCCTCCGTGGTAGTCTATGACTCGGAAATAGCACTCCCTCAAGGGTTTTTCATTATCACGCTTAAGGATTTTTCAAGCTGTTTCACCCACAAAAATAACTTTATAAACTAAAAATGACTATTGTTCTTGATTTGAACACCCGGAACTTGCCATTTTATTGTTCTCCGTGCCAATTCATAGTCTATGATACTCAATGGCTAGTTTGTGACACCGTCTGGCGTGTACTATCACACCTAAAGCGTTTTCAGCTATTTCCCTGCAAAATACCCGTATGCACTACAATCGGTCGTTCAAACTTAATAAGAAACCCTCAATAATATCTCTTTTGATGAGTCCTGCCAATTGAGATCCTCGTGACAAAATGTACTACCCATATGACACCCTCTAGCGAACATACTAAGAAATCCCAAATTCTTATTATAAAATTCAAAATACTTATTACAAACTAACGATAATTCTTACAAAACAAAAAATAATCTGTGCCAATTCATAGTCTATGATACTCAGTGGCTAGTTTGTGACACCGTCTGGCGTGCATTATCACACCTAAGGCATTTTCAGCTATTTCCCTGCAAAATACCCGTATGCACTACAATCGATCGTTCAAACTTAATAAGAAACCCTCAATAATATCTCTTTTGATGATTCCTGCCAATTGAGATCCTCGTGACAAAATGTACCACCCATATGACACCCTCTAGCGAACATCCTAAGAAATCACAAATTCTTATTATAAAATTCAAAATACTTATTACAAACTAACGATAATTCTTAAAAAACAAAAATGCATCCTAAAAAATCACAAGTTCTGCTCACAAAATACTTGTTACAAAACAAAGAATAATCTCTAAAAATCAAAATTATAACCTTAAGTACTAACAACTAACAAACAAGTATATGTCCAATAAGAGAGTGATGCTTACTCCCGGCATTTACCCTTGCCGTAGCCATTTAAACAATCTGTTTTGGCTTTTCTCTTTGTACAATTAGCCATGTCTTGATGCAACCTACTGCAAAATACTTGATAGCTTCAATTCAAGTCCGTTGATTTGAATAAGAGTCATATTTACTCTCGCCATTTACCCGTGCCGCAGTCATTTAAACATTTGCCTCTCAATTACTTGGACTATCTGTCTTGGCTTGTCTCTTTCTACAATTAGCCATGTCTTGATGCAACCTACTGCAATATACTTGATAACTTCAATTCAACGGACCGAGTCCGTTGATTTTGAATTGAAGTTATCAAGTATTTTGTAATAGGTTGCATCAAGACATGGCTAATTGTAGAAAGAGAAAAAGCCAAGACAGATATTCCAAGTAATTGAGAGGCAAATGTTTAAATGGCTGCGGCATGGGTAAATAGCGGCAGTAAGTATGACTCTTTTATTGGACGCATACTTGTCAGGTTAGTTTTCGGAAAGGCAAGCCTGCCTAGAGTTTCTACTCTAAGAAATCAGCCTAAGAAATCACAAATTCTTCATATGAAGCAAAAATAATTCTTACAAAACGAAAAAAACTTACAAAACAAAATACATCCTAAATATTTCCTACAAACCAAAAATACATTAAAAATAAGAGATTGTTCTAACCAAATACAAAATTCTTCTTACGTCATATATAATAATTCTCACGAAACAAAACATTCTTACAAAATACAAAATACATCAAAAAGAATCAGAGACTTTTCTTAGAAAATACCAAATACTTCTTACAAAGCACATAAAAAAGACTTCTTACAAAGCAAAAAATAATTCTTACAAAACGAAAAAAACTTACAAAACAAAATACATCCTAAATATTTCCTACAAACCAAAAATACATTAAAAACAAGAGATTGTTCTAACCAAATACAAAATTCTTCTTACGTCATATATAATGACTCTTACGAAACAAAACATTCTTACAAAATACAAAATACATCCAAAAAAATCAGAGACTGTTCTTAGAAAATACAAAATACTTCTTACAAAGCACATAAAAAGACTTCTTACAAAGCAAAAAATAATTTTTACAAAAAATACATCCTAAGAAGTCACAAATTCTTGTTACAAAATACTTCTTAAAAAGCGAAAATTAATTTTTACAAAACAAAAATACATCCTATGAAGTCACAAATTCATCTTACATCATAGAAAATACTTCATACGAAGCCAAAAATTCTTACAAAATAAAAATACATCCCATAAGATCACAAATTATTTTTACAAAATACAAAATACTTCTTACAAAACAAAAAATAATGGTTACAAAACGAAAACATATCCTAAAGAATCACAAACAGTTCTTACAAAATACAAAATCAGAGATTGTTCTTACAAATACAAAGTAATTTGTACAAAACAAATAATACTTAATACAAAGCAAACAAAAATCATATAAAACAAAAATACAAAGAAATCACAAATTCTTCTTACATCCTACAAAATGATACTTACGAAGCAAAAAATTCTTACAAAACAAAAATACATTCCAAAAGATAACAAATTCTTCTTACAAAATACAAAATACTCCCTAAAAAAGAGAAAATAATTTTCAAAAACAAAAATACGTCTTAAAAAACCAAAAGTTTTTCTTACGAATTAAAATAATTTTTAAAAAACGAATTTACATCCTAAACAATCATGAGCGGTTCAAACAAAATACAAAATACACCCTAAAAAATCAAAGATTTTTCTTACAAAACACAAAATACTTGTTACAAAACTAAACATACTTCTCACAAAGAGATATACATCCCAAAGATCACAAATTCTTCTTAGAAGATACTAAATACTTCTTAAAAAATATTACAAAACAAAATACATCCTAAGAAATCACAAATCTTTCTACGAAGCAAAAATGATTGATACAAAACAAAAAATACATCCTGATAAATCAAAAACTCTTCTTATATCATACAAATTCTTCTTGCAAAGCAAAAAATAATTTTTGCAAAACAAAAATACAACCTAAGAAATCAAAAATTCTTCTTACATCATACAAAATACTTCTTACGAAACAAAAAAGAATTCTTACAAAACAAAAATACATCCTAAGAAATCAAAAATTCTTCCTACGAAGGAAAAACAATGACAAACTGTTCTTACCAATTATATCCTTAAAAAATCAAAGATTTTTCTTACAAAATACAAAATACTTGTTACAAAACAAAAAATAATACTTCTTACAAAGCAAAAAATAATTCTTACACAACAAAAATACATCATAAGAAATCACAAATTCTTCTTAAATCATACAAAATTTTTCTAACGAAACAAAAAACAAAAATCTCTTAAACAAAAAAATACATCCTAAAAAATCAGAAATTCGTCTTATAAAATACAAAAAAATGTTACAAAAAACAAAATAAATACTTCTTACAAAGCAAAAAAATAATTTTACAAAACAAGAATACATCCTAAGAAATCACAAATTCTTATTAAAAAAATACAAAATGATTTTTACGGAACAAAAAATAATTCTCATAAAATAAAAACATCCTACAAAATAAGAGATTCTTCTTACAAAATACAAAATACTTCATACAAAACACAAAAAACACATCTTATAAACCAAAAAATATTTCTTAAAAAACAAAATACATCCTAAGAAATCCCATATTCTTATTAAAAAATACCAAATATTGCTTACGAAACCAAAAATAATTCTTAAATACATCCTAACAATCACAAATTTTTCTTACAATATTTAAAATACTTGTTTCAAAATAAAACAATTCTTACAAAACAAAACTTTTTCCTAAGAGATCACAAATTCTTCTCTCAAAAAACAATATACTTCTTACAGAACAAATAGAAATAATACATTCTATAAACAAAACAAAAATAAATTCTGTAAATCACAAATTCTTATTACAAAATGAAAAGTAGTTCTTACAAAGCCAAAATAATTCCTACAAAACAAAATCTTACAAATAATTTCTCCAAATCAGAGATTGTTCTTACAAAATATTACACTCCCACTGTTGCCATCCATTCATTTTCACTCATAGATGACGACACGTTTTTGAAAATCGATGACGACATAAATGACGATGACGACACGTTTTTGAATTTAGAGTTAGAGACATGCAGAGCGTCAATATTCAAATAATTACAGTCAAGTTAGGTTTATTTAGGTTTACTTAGCGTGCCCTCGCTAAGAGAACCTCAATAAATCTAACTTGAATGGAATTATTTGAATCTTGATAAATTCCCACTTCGTATGTCTCTAACTCTAAGCACTTGAGATATTAAGAAATCAGTCGTCATATATCAGTGAAAATGAATGGATGACAGCAGCTGAAACATAATATTTTATAAGAGCAATATCTGATTTCCTATGGTGTATTTTTGATTAGAAGGAATTATTTTGGTTTTGTAAGAAGTATTTTGGTTTTGTAATAAGAATTTGAGATTGTTTATCATTTATTTTTGTTTTGTAAGAATCTTTTTTTTGTAAAATATATATTATATTCTGTAAGAAGAATTTGTGATCTTTTAGGATGTATTTTTGTCTTTTAAGAAGTATTTTTAGTTTTTTAACAAGCATTGTATATTTTATAAGAAAAGGTTGTGATTGTTAGGATGTATGTTCTTATTTTAAACATTATTTTTCTTTTGTAAGAATTATATTGTAATAAAAATTTGTGATTTCTTAGGATGTATCTTTGTTTAGTAATAATTATTTTTGCTTTGTAAGAAGTGTTTTATATGTTTTGTAAGAAGTGTTTTGTAAGAAGAATCTCTGATTTGTTAGGATTTATTTTTGTTTTGTAAGATTTATTTTTTGCTTTGTAAGAAGTATTTTTTAATAAGAAGTTGTTATTTCTTAGGAGGTATTCTTGTTTTGTAAGAGTTATTTTTTGTTTCACAAGAAGTATTTTGTATAATGTAAAAAATAATTTGTAATTTCTTATGATGTAGTTTCGTTTTGTAACAAGTATTTTTATTTTGCAAGGACAATTTTGGATTTTATAGGATGTATTTTGTACTTTGTATGAACCGTCCGTCATTGCTTAGGATGTATTTTCGTTTTGTAAAAATTATTCTTGCTTTGTGTGAAGAATTTGTGATTTCATAGGATGTATGTTTTGTAAGAACTATTTTATGTTTTGTAAGAATTATTTTGCATTTTGTAAGAAGAATTTGGGATCTTTTGGGATGTATTTTTTGTTTTGTAGGAATTTGTTTTTTTCGTAAAAGTATTTAGTATGATGTAAGAAGAATTTATGATTTCTTAGGTTGTATTTTGGTTTTGTAAGAACTAGTGTTTGCTTTGTAAGAAGCAATTTGTATGATGTAAGAAGAACTTGATTTCTTAGTATGTATTTTCGTTTTATAGGAATTATTTTTGCTTCCCAAGAACATTGGAGATTTCTTAGGATGTATTTTTGTTTTGTAAGAATTATTATTTATTTTGTAAGAAGTATTATTTGTTTTGTAACAAGTATTTTGTATTTTCTAAGAACAATATGTGTTTTTTTTAGGATGTATTTTGCATTATGTCTGAGTCGCTTGTGATTGCTTAAGATGCATTTTCGTTTTGTAAGAATTATTTTTGCTATGTAAGAAGAATTTATGATTTTTTATTATGTATTTTCGTTTTGTAAGAATTTATTTTTGTTTTGTAAGGAGTATTTTGTACTTTGCAAGAAGAATTAGTTATCTTTTATTGTTTTTTGTTTCGTAAGAAGTATTTTGTAGGATGTAAAAAGATTTTGAGAAGTCTCAGGATGTATTTTTGTTTTGTATGAATTATTTTTTGGCTTTGCAACAAGAATTTTTTTTAACAAGTATTCGTATTTTTTAAGAATAATCTCTGATTTAATAAGAAGTATTTTATATTGGGTAAGAACCATTTATGATTGTTTAGGATGTATATTCGTTCAGTAAGAATAATTCTTGCTTCCTAAGAAGATTTTGCGATTTCATAGGATGTATTTTTGCTTTGTAAGATTTATTTTTTGTTTTGTAAGAAGTATTTTGTATTTTGTAAGAAAAATTTGTGATCTTTTGGGATGTATTTTTGTTTTGTAAGAATTTTTGTTTCGTAAGAAGTATTTTGTATGATTTAGGAAGAATTTATGATTCCTTAGGATGTATTTTCGTTTTGTAAGAATTATTTTTGCCTCGTAAGAAGATTTTTTGATTTCTTTGGATTTATTTTTGTGTAAGATTTATTTTTTGCTTTGTAAGAAGTATTTTATATTTTGTAAGAAAAAGTTTTGATCTGTTGGGATGTATTTTTGTTTTTTAAGAATTTGTTGTTTTGTAAGAAGTATTTTGTATGATGTAAGAACCATTTGCAACTTCTTATGATGTATTTTTCTTTTGTAAGAATTATTTTTTTATTTTTTAAGATTTTTTTTTATTTTTAACAAGTATATTGTATTTTAGAAGAACAACCTCTGATTCTTTAGGATGTATTTTGTATTATGTAAGTACAATCTCTGATTTTTTTTAATGCATTTTTTTTTGTAGGAATTATTTAGGATATATTTTTGTTTTGTAAGAATTTTTTTTCTTTGTAAGAAGTATTTTGTAAGAAAATTTGTGATTTATTAGGATGTATTTTCTGTTTTGTAAAAAATTTTTGTATCACAAGAAGTATTTTTTATAACGTAAGACGAATTTTGTATTTGGTAAGAACAATCTCTGATTTTTAATGTATTTTTGTAGGGATTATTTAGGATGTATTTTTGTTATGTAAGAAATTTTTTCGTTTTGTAATAATTATTGCTTCGTAAGAAAAATTTGTGGTTTCTTAGGTTGTATTTTTGATTTGTATGAATTATTTTTTTTGTAGCAATTATTTTGTATTTTGCAAGAATTTTTTATCTTTTAGGATGTATTTTCGTTTTGTAAGAAATATCTCTTTTGTAATTTATGCTTCGTATTTTTGTTTTGTAAGAATTATTTTTTTTTGTTTTGTAATAAGTATTTTGTGATTTTTAGGATGTTGATTGGAGGGTGTCATAGGGGCAGTATATTTTGTCACGCTGGCCTCAATTGGAAGCACTCATCAGATGAGACACTATTAAGGGTTCTCATTAATTTTAAACGATCGATTTTCGTGTAAACGAATACTTTACAGGGAAAAATCTGAAAATACTTTAGGTGTGATAATTCGCACCAGAGGGTGTCTCATGCTAGCCAATGAATGTCATAGACTGGGAATTGGCACGGAACATTACAATATAACAAAAATGGCAAGTTTTCGGGGTTCAAATGAAGAACAGTGGTCATTTTTAGTTTATAAATTTATTTTTGTGGGAAAAAACTCTTGAAAAACCCTTAAGTGTGATCATGTGTGCCAGAGGGGGGCCATTTGCGAGTCATAGATTGCCACTGAGCCAACCACATACAAAATATTGGAATTGGCACAATCGGAGCTGTGGAATTGCGGATAAAAAGGGGGATCTGGAACTGACGCAACAGGAGCCGGATTTGGAATTGAGGTCAGAGGACCATCTATAGAGCTAGATTCGGTTGAAATGGATTGAAAGCTTCCAGAATTGGAGGTAAAACTGTTGGTACCGGGGGTTAGAAGCATTGGAAGTAGAATTGGTTATCAACCTATTAAAAAAAATGTCTTGAAATGCCTTAGGAATGATGATGGATATGCCAGAGGATGTCACATGCTAGCCATTGAGTGTCATAGAATGGGAATTGGAACGGAAAATTTCAATAGAACAATGAAGTGGCAGGTTGCCGGTGTCCAAACAAAGAACAGTGTTCATTTTTAATTTATAAAGTTATTCTTGCGGGAGGAAAGGGCTTGGAAAATCCTTAATCGTGATAGTTTGCGCCAGAGGGGTGCTATTTGCAAGTCGTATATTACCACTGAGGCAACCGCACACAAAATTTTGGAATTGGTGGAACTTGAAGTAGAATTGGCGGAATCAGAATTGTTGTATTGGAGGTAGAAGTCTGAGGTCCGGAAATGACATAATGAGAGCTGGATTTTGAATTGGGGTCGGATGGGCATAGATGGAGCTGCAGTCAGTTAAACAAGGGTGGAATCCAGCTGAATTGGATGTGGAACCGTTGTAACCGGGGGTCAGAAGCGGTGGATGTGGAATTCGTTATCACCCTCTAAGAAAAATATCTTGAAATGTCTTAGGAATAATGATGGAGGTGTCAGAGGGTGTCACATGCTAGCCATTGTGCGTCATAGGCTGGAAATTGACACGGAAAATTGCAATATAACAATAAAAAGGAAAGCTTCCGGTGTTCAAATAAAGAAAACTGTGGTCATTTTTAGTTTATAAGGTTGTTTTGTGGGGATAAAGCTTGAAATACCTTTAAGCGTGATCTTAGGCGCCAGGGGGTGTCATCTGTCAGTTATGGATTGCCAAGGAGGCAGTCACATATATAATCTTGGAATTGAAGGAACTTGTAGTGGGATTGGCTGAACTAGAATTGTGGAATCGGGGGTAGAAGTGGGGATTCCTGAACCGACGCAACCTGAGCAGGATTTGGATTTGGGGTCGGAGGGGTACATAGATGGAGCTTGAGTCAGTTGAACCGGGGTGGAAGCAAGCAGAATTGGAGGGGAACAGCAATAGCAGGGGGCCAGAATTAGGGGAAGTGGAATTGGTTATCACCCTATTAAAAAGTATCTTGAAATCTCTTAGGAATGATGATGGATGCAACGGGGATGGCAGAGGGCGAGTATCAAATGCCGTGATGTTGTGAGATTTTTTGGAGATCATTATGATAGGGTTGGGTTGCGAAAACATGAATAAATGGATTTAAATCATATTTTTATTAGAAAATGTCTGGACATATCGTAGGAATAATAATATGTATCATAGGATTGTCACGGGGCAGCCACATATTGTCACGGTTGCGTGAATTGTTTGACTAAAATGTTCTACAGCTTAAAATTAAGCCGAGAAGTATTAAATGAATTTACTGGTGGCGTGAGGACTGAATTTTCACATGCAGTGAGAGAAATATTGTATTTTCATTAAAAGCCCATCAGAAATATCTCTTAATATGGCTTAAATTTACCTCTAATACCGATCCCCCCTCTGCAAATGAATGCTATGACCCCCACCCTTCTTTAATTCACGCATTCTTTTGTTTATATTTTATCCTTTTATAAGCCTTTTTTCACGTTTTGCTTTTTATTTTTGGTGTTTTTAAGCGCTTTTTTAACTTATTTTATGACTTTATAGCGTTTTTTTATCCTTTATAGGCCTTTGCCTGTTTTGTTTTTACGTTTGTGGCATTTTTAACTGCTTTTTCTGTGATTTCATGATTTTATAGCGTTTTTTTTCTATAAAAACCTGTATTCTTTTAGATTTATTGATCTATGATATAAGTTCAATACCCAATCATTTACGTAATGGAATATCTAAAACCAAACTACGTATACCTGTTATGTAGCTTAGTTTGTTTAGATTGCATTAGTGTGGAAAAGTGGCGGGTGTGTTTAATAATAATGCAAAAGTCAATAGGACTGGGGACGCTTGTGCTTTGATGCGGAAAGGTTAGAAATGCTTTAATCGATTGGAACATGGGGGATTCTTATTGCGCGGAATTGGTTGTCTCCTTGAATGTCTTCCTGAAAACAGAACATTGGAAAGGGTTTCATGGTCCACTCGGTTAAGGCACAGCTTCATTGGATGGAAGTGGTTCTACCGAGTCCTAATGGGCCCACAAATCATTAGAATATAATGGTCCTCTAAGAAACAAGCATTGAAAGAAAAATTAAATATAAAAAAGTATTATGTAATACTCCCGTGTGTGTATCCTCCTGATTTAAAAGCGAGGATTCCCCACGGGCTCTGAAGAGAGATGTCACGTGAGAATTCCGTCATCTGTAAACATTCCCCATTACATAAGAACTAAAGAAAAAAAACACTCCTTGAAAGAAAAAACACCTTGAACTTCTCGAAGAAAAACAAAGTTATTAAACAAAATGAAATCCAAAAAAGTATTATGTAACACTGATACGTGCGCTGACATTACGTAATACCCATGTGTAAGCTGTCATTATGTAACATCCATGTTTGCGTCGTCATTAATTTATTCCTCGATAAATATACCAAGTTAGGTAAGATTGCATCATCTTAAATAAATCTATCAAATAACACATGAGCATCAACTCCAATTACTCAAAAGTAAAAACCCCAATGACGTAACACCGGCCGGCCGTTTAAAACAGGGCACCGTTTAAAATCTGGGGGTGTGTCTTCCCAAACGTAAACATTTCTTGTGATGCAACACCTGTTGACCATTTAAGACAGGGGTGTGCCTGAATCCCGGGGTTGTTTCTTTCCAAAGATAAACATTTCCTGTGATGTAACACCTTCTGACTATTTAAAACAGCAGTGTGCCTGAATCCCGGGATTTGTCTTCCTAAATTTAAACAATCCCTGTGATGTAACACCTGCTGAACATTTAAAACAGGGGTGTGCCTGAATCCTGGGGGTGTGTCTTCCAGGGTGTGCCTAGAATCATTGCTATGGCCGTGCTAGAATCCATAAAAGGGATACTACTAATAAGAAGTTTTTTTAGTACTAGAAAAACTTTAGCGTAAAGAGTAAGGTGTTGTGGATGAGGCAACTTGTTTTTTTATTTAGTATATTAAAGAGTCAGTCTAATTTCAATAGTTGTTTTCAGTAATCCTGTTTATTATGATTTTTTTTCTCGTTTTTTAGTGTAGTTTAGTGTTACCCCCTCGGGAAATTTTTCTGGGTCATATCCTCCCAAAAAATTTTTACCTTAAAAATTTTTTTTTGCTTAAACTCTTACTTGCTTATTTGAAATACGGAGTTCTATTCTTTTTAAATTGGCTTGATCTGACTTGGAGTTAGACAACATGTTATCAAAATTAAATTAGAAAAAAAATATCGCCGGTTAACGGTTCTTCAGACCTTTAAGGTTCTTAAAACTGTCGTATCCTGCATTATAGATGTCGGGGTTAGACCATGTCCATGGAAAGCAAATAGTAAAAAAAGCAACAACAAAAATAAGTAATGAAATATGAGCTTTTTGATTGTTATTTTGTTTTTCTCGAACATCACACACCTTGGCATTAGTGCTGCTAGTTTAATAACAGTTATCTGGATTCTTTGTCCTTATTTTTAATCCCATCTCTTCTCTGTGTGACATTAACACTCTAGAAAATGTTTAATTGTTCCTTAATATCACCTAAATCGATTTCTAAACTAATTAAATAAACTCAAAGTTCACACAAAGGTCAAGATAAATGTAGGAGATTTCCTTAGGTATTACTCAGGGATGAATCAGCCGGATACCATCTAAAGTCATTCCAGGTCGATTTTCTTTTTCAGCTGAATAAGAATGTCTGAACAACTTATTTTCTTTTCTTTTTTTGGCAATTTACGTGTCACAATTTGGATTGAATTAATAATTTCAGCTTTAATTTTGTTAGCGGAACGAAAACAAAGTCATGAAACGTCTAGCTAGACATATTCACAGTTCAAAGAAAACCATAGTCCCTAATTTCTCAATTAAAAAGGTAATTTAGAATGTCATGCAGTGTATGTGAGAAACATTCTTATAAACATGCAATAGCGTGACTACTTTCTTCGGTAAGCCAAAGATGGAAATATACTTACCACTTCGCTGATCGCAGCAGTGATGTTCCTACATTCATGGATAGTAGTGAAGAATATTCAAATGGAAAAGGTTGGCTATTTTTTATTGTTTAAATAAACTTCAAAAACTTTAATTCGTTACTATATTTAACATGTCTAGATTCTTCATATTAGGGATTTAAAATTCTCTGCCCCTAAGCTTAGGATAATATAGCAAATCCCTTTTTCAAAGTTTTTGCAGATCTCAAAATGGTCAGGGTACGTTTGACTGGATAAAAATAAATTAAGAAATGTATAATAAATTTTTTTTGCTCTATCTTATAAGGGAGCCCCCGTAAAAAAAAAATGAAAGAATTGCCAGGAATGCTGGGTTTTACTTCCTCAAAATCAAAAGATCTTATTAATTTCTTGTGGTCGAGTTGAAAAACATTCTATATATATATATATATATATATATATATATATATATATATATATATATATATATAATATATATATATATATATATATATATATATATATATATATATATATATAATATATATATATATATATATATATGTATATATATATATATATATATATATATATATATACATATATATATATATATATACATGTATATATATATATATATATATATATATATATATATATATATATATATATATATATATATATATATATATATATATATATATATATATATATATATATATATGTATATATATATAACATATATAACATATATATATATATATATATATATATATATATATATATATATATATATATATATATAGTATATATATATATATATATATAATATATATATATATATATATATATATATATATATATATATATATATGTATATATATATACATATATATATATATATATATATATATATATATATATATATATATATATATATATATATATATATATATATATATATCTATATATATATATATATATATATATATATTTACATATATATATATACATACATATATATATATATATATATATATATATATATATAATATATATATATATATATATATATATATATATATATATTATATATATATATATATATATATATATATATATATATATATATATATATATATATATATATATATATATATATATATATATATATATATATTACAGTAGGGTCAGATAACCCTACTGTAAAGGTTCCAAACTTTTATGTACAAAAATTTGGAGTTTTATACTTTTGCCAGAAGAAAGACCACGGATAAGTGTTACTTTTTTTTGTCCTTTCCCATGGGTAATCTTATCAAACCAACGGTCCTAGAATATTGTAAAAAGGCTCATTTGATTGGAGACTAATAGTTCTATTGCCTTTTTTAAGTGACCAAAGAAAGGGAGGGCATCTAGATATCCTCCCACGCTCTTTTTTCCCAAAAGTAATCGAATCAAAATTTTGAGATAGCCATTTTGTTCAGTATAGTTGGAAGGTACGATAACTAGGTCTTTTGAGATGATATGACTCTCCAGAGCCTCCAGGGGAAGAGCTGCAAGTAATCAAATTAGCCCATTGTTTCTATATATATATATATATATATATATATATATATATATATATATATATATATATATATATATATATATACATATATATATATATATATATATATATATATATATATATATATATATATATATATATATATATATATATATATATATGTTTTGGGGAATTCTAGCGACATTTTTCAGGGGGGGGGGATTTTCTTGAGATCCATTTTCTATGACAAAAATTTTGTATTGGGATGGAAGTCTTCGAGGGTGAGCTTTTGTGGGGAAAGTTTACACGGGGGGAATTTGCCAGAATTCGTGCACAAAATTCGTTTTGTTTGTCTTACTTTCTCGTTGGTGACCTCATTTTACATGTGGAGACGCTTTGGGGAAATTATCCGGGGGAAATTTTCAGCAGAGTTGGAATTCTCTGCGGGATTTTTACGTGGCGGGGGGATTCCTCACGGGATAAAATGTCCATGGGGGAATTATCACTAGGAGAAATTCTCTATTGGGAAATTATCAGCGGGTGAAACTGTCCATTTGGGGGGAGGATATCCGGGAAATATTTTCCACAAGGGTGATCCTCCATGACCTTAAAAAGGATATGAAGTTAAATAAAAACTAGTTTTTCTTCAAATGAAAATATACTAAGAAGTATTTTTCAGGCGGAATCGTAAGCAAGGAATTTTCTAGGGGGAATTCACAGCGAGGATGGAATTGTCCGTGGGTAACTACCCGGCAGAAGAGTTTATTTGGCAGGAACTCTGTATGGAGGAGTTTTTCATTGGGAATTTTCCATGGATTTATTAGGTTTATTTGAAAAACGATCAGAAATTAAACATAAAAACAAGTTTTGTCTACTGAAATTATGGAGCAAAATTAAAATCCAAAACGAAAAAAAAAAATTCTATTCTATATATGAGGAGGGCTCTCCCTTACTCAATACTCTGCTCTTTACGCTAAAGTTTGACCTTTTGTCTCAATTCTTTAAGAGCGATTCCTGAAACACAAGGGTCGTATAATTAGAATCAGAACCTTTTAAAAACTTTAGCGTGAACCTTTTAAAAACAAGTTCTTAAAAAACCTTGTTATCTCACAATACCATTCTAGGATTTTCTGATTTTTTACTTGTTTAAATGCCCCCCCCCCCCTTTCTAGCCCTAAGCATTTCCCTTATTCCAGAGCTTAGCTTCTTCACAGCTTCCTAAAATACATCTTACTTGGCTAGCCCTAGAACCCTTTTCTCCAATCTCTCAAGTACTTTTGGTCTGCTGCCTTTAACAGCCTAAATTTTTGTAGAGATAAGTGAGATACTAGTTTCTGCCAGTACCTAACCAAGCAAATTAGTCTGTTTTCTCTTACACTAATCATCAGTTCATAATGGAATGAATCAATTTACTCAATCGAAACATTGAAGTGAGCGGATGTACTTGCAAAAAAATGGACTGCATCTTTGAACCAGGCTTTACAATAGGATTGTCTCAAAAACCCTAGGTTTAAGCATAATTTTCCTTGGTACTTAGCAACAAAGAATGGCCTATAACGGGCTTTGACGAAACCATGTGAACTATGATTAAGAAAATATGATGGAGTTATGGTATATGTCATGCAGGACTCAGGACCTTGAGACATTACGTGGGAGGATCTTTTCATGCAGGATTTTTTCATGGGGGACGAAACATTTCTATGAAGGTGTGCCGGATTTCCCAGCATTAATTTAAAAAACGATCAGAAATTAAATATAAAAATAACAATTTTTTTTAATTGAAAGTAAGGAACAACATTAAACCTTAAAACGAATAAAAATTAGAACGTATATGAGGGGGTTCGCCCATTTGTCAATACCTCGCTCTTTTTACGCTAAATTTTTTTTGCTACTTTCAAAAAAGCTATCTATTCTGATTAAACTGCCTTTGTGATTCAGGGGTCATTTTTAAAGAATTGGAACAAAATTTGAACTTTAGCGTGAAGAGCGAGGTATTGACTAGGAGGCGGACTCCTTCATATACGTAATAACTTCTGTTCGTTTTAAGCTTTAATGTTACTCCTTACTTTCAGTAAAAAAAATATTGTTTTTTATTCAATTTGACACAGACCGGCAGTACAGAGCTGGGATGTTTGAGTCAAAGGCACGGTTTTATAATCAAAACACTAGCAAGCTGTCTTTTTCCTTTATTGGTTGAACAATATTCAAAAATTAAGTGTAAATAAAAGTCGCCATTTCTTGCTGAGTTATGGGCAATTTAAACAAAATAGTATTTCACATTTCAAATATTTTTGGAAATCTGAGGGTTCTTTGTTGTCTAAAAGGAAGCACAAATGTTTCCTAAAATGTTATATTTATTTACAATAAATATAACTGAAAATTACAAAAAACTAAAACTAATTGACTGACTGGGTAGTAGTGAAGTTGATGAGTAGCCTTTTTGAAAGCCACTTAGCATCAAAAAGAATAATATTCGCACCTTATCATCTTAATTTTTTTTTTCTAGTTACATACTCTGTGAGAAATTCAATAATACCTGCGATTCAGTAAGAGTAAAAACCCATTAAACAAGAGCTTGCTTTGCTTCTACAATAGCCACGGACATTTCTCAATTTTTTACTTTCTTTTCATGAATTACCTTGTTTATGGCAAAAGAACCATATCTTGTACTATGTTTTTGCATACTTTTGGCATTCTTAGCTTAAAAGAGTTATCGACTAGAAACAAAAGACTTGCTTCAGGTTCGGAAACACGCAAGAAACAGATAATTCTCCATTCCCACAAAATTGACATTCAGAATTCATAATTGGAGAATTTGGGGTATATTTATTAATATTAAGTTCTAGAAAAAATTGCTGATCAGAATATTAATTTGAGAATTTTATTTAAAGGTGGCAAGGAGTTCTCTGTAGGGAAACAAGTTTTCCACTCCTAACTAAACTTATGGAGATACATGATTATTATTCAGAAACCATTTTTCAACTTTCAACTCTTTTGACTAAGAACGGAGGAAGGGTTACTTTCTGCTCATTTCCCCGCAGATATGCTCATGAATGATAGACAGTAATCCCGATAACCAAAGGGAATCTATAGGAATTGGTGGTGTCGTTGATTCTCCTTTTATGGTGGCCATCTTTGCCTTAAACGTTATTAGTTTTACACTATAATTGGTCGAAACTAATGAAGAAATCGAGACGCCTAACCACCCTATTTTATAAATCCTATATATTTCTCTTTTTGGGGGAAGGGCTTTTCGTTTTGGGGGAAGGGTTCTTAAAATAGATCGATAACTTGTTCAGGATAATTCCAAGTAACAATCAAGTACGCTAGGGTACATTTCGGGGGGGGGGGATTAGAAATTTGTTAATTCATGCAAAAAAATATGAATTGCAAAATAAAAAGATTTTTAGCGGGATTTCGTCAAACATTTTTTTCTTGGAGATGAAATTTTCGGCCTCAAAGATACCATTTTTGGCTCCGAAAAGTGAAGTCTTGAATCGACACAAAAAATATGCTGGGCAAAAGCAGCAAATTTGGATCCATTTCATACAATCTCCATTACGTCTCTTGGCTCCTGTTGGTTCAATTTTGATCGAATACCATAAGGACTAATACTAAAAGATAAGACAAGCAAAAATTACGTTGAAATTAATTAAAATTCTTATTAGTTGCCCTTTAACGATTAATTTCAGTTCTTTGTAGATAGAATCTACCCTTTTTCGATGTGAAGTAATCTTTTACCAAGCAAAAATAGGTATTTTAAAGGCTCAATGGAACATTTATTGGCTTTGAAAAAAGGTGAATTTGATTCACAGATCTGCGAACATGGAGTTATAAACGCATAATGATTAAAATTTCAGGCTTTTATTGAATAATGAAGCGATCACCATCCATTTGTCCAAATCCTGGTGCTCGTACCCCTAGTTTAAGCAGAAGAACTAGTTTCGATTCTAAGAACTTCCGTTTCAGTCAACCATTTCGTCGTAGTGTCTCTAATAAAACAATTTCAAGGGATATTATTCAACCAAAAACACCAGAATTAGAAGAGAAAACAGAAATAGCAACTGGAACCAACAGTGAAAACACAAACTCGAAAAACGACGGACTAGAATGTGAAGAGATTTTTCATCTGACATTAAATAATGGTAGCACCATTGCTGTCACAACTTACAAACAGGTAATTAGTGCTTCCATAACTACCAATTTATCATAAGAGCCATGAATTTTGAAAATATCACTATCAAAAATTAGATTTTACAACATCTTGAAAAATGACAACAGCGTTTAAATAAAATAGATTGGTATTAAACGGTTTCATAACCAACGCATTTCCAAGTACTTTTTAAAGTAGTTTTGTTCCATTTTTTCTCTGTTCAAGCCGTTATTAAGACAAGCAAAACAGGAAGGAGAATTTCGGAATATAAGGAGGTGATGACAAAACATGAAGACTGACGCCAAAATAATATAACACTTACCATCAAAACACAATGATTCAGCATGTGTCATCAAGCATATTCGCTTTAAGACGTCACTATATTTAACCAAATAGTTTGTTGAATATCACTTTCTGCTTATAAGCAAATAAATTATTTTTGTAAGCCTATTTTGTCGATCACTTGAGTAATTTTTTTAGTTTTACATTCACTTACACAGTAATTGGGCTTGTTTAGGTTGCATTTGTGAGCCGATTAATTTTTTTCTCCATGCACAGGTGGCAAATCCAAAAATTAGCCCAACATAACATAACACCCGTAGCTGTTCTTAGAAAATTGCACAAGTTTCCTTTTGACAGTATGGATGCACAAAGTACTTCTTGATTTGGGTTCACATCGCCTCAATTTTTCCTGAAAAAAAAACTAGTTCTGTATTTTGTTTCTGAGACACTGTTTCCATTAGCTTCGAACTTGATAACCTAGATGTACTTAAACCGTTTGGATTTAGTTCAGTAGTAGTAGAACAAGTAGTTGTAGCAATAGTAAAAGACGTATCTCTGAGAGTTTCAACTTAATACCCGGAGTTGTTCCTGAAATACTGCTGATGCGTCCTTTTGACAACCAGAAAGTACATAGTGACTTTTGATTTAGTTCTATAGCAACATATGCGCTCCCTGAAAGTTTCTACTTAATGCACTATTCCATTCCTGAGATTCTGTATCTTTACCATTTTGACAACCTGGATCTACTTAAGCTCTATTGACTTAGTTCTATAATAGTAATAGCCGCGGTAGCAGTAGCAATAGACCTGAAAGCTTTAACTTAATACCCTCAGCCGTTCCTGAGATATTGCTGATCCACCCTTTCGACAACCAGCATGCACCTTGTACATTTTCATTTAGTTTTACGTACCCCTCTGCTTTCCCTTAAAGTTTCAGCTGAACATCGTATTCAGTGCCTAAGATATTGCATCTCTGTCATTTTGAAAACCTGGATGCACTTAAACTCTTTGGATTTAGTCCAATAGCGATACTAGTGTTGGTAGTAGTAGTAGGCTAGCCCTGAGAGTTTTAACTTTAAACCCTCAGCCGTTCCTGTGGTATTTCTGTTACACCCTTTTGAGAACATGCTTGCATATGGTGTGTTTTAATCAAGTTTTAGGTCCCAT
Source organism: Artemia sinica (assembly GCA_027921565.1). Lineage (NCBI taxonomy): Eukaryota > Metazoa > Arthropoda > Branchiopoda > Anostraca > Artemiidae > Artemia > Artemia sinica. Next base: position 46,501,328 of record CM051258.1, read on the forward strand.
CAACTTTCCCCGACAGTTTCAACTTAATACCTTATTCCAGTCCTAGAATATCTTGCCTATGCCACGTTGAAAGCCTGGATATACTTAAACTATTTTGAATTGGTTCGATAGTAGTAGTAGTAGTAGTAGGAGGAGTAGTAGTACTAATATTAGTTTTAATAATAGAAACCCCACAATTTTACTTTAAAACCCTAAGCCGTTACTGGGATATTGCAGATTCACACTTTTGATAACCACATGTAGCCTCAAAATTATGTGTTAAATAGTACGGAATAAAAAAGAGCTCTAGTTTAATAGCCGTTCCGGAGACATTGCTGATGTACCCTTTTGACAACCTGCATGCAAACAGTTTGTTTTGAGTTAGTTAAATATCGTTCTTACCGTTCCCTGAAAATTTACCTTAATACCCTTAGCCACAGCAGTAGTAGCAGTCATAATAGCAATAGTAGTAGTAGAAGTCCCGGGAGTAGTGGTAGTAATAGCAGTAGTAACATTAGTAATGCTTTTTGGTTAGCTCAACATCCCCTCAATATGACCTGAAAGTTTCAACTTAATCTTCTAAGCAGTTCCTGACAAATTGCTGACATACCCTTTCGAAAACCTGCATGCACATAGTTTGTTTTGATCTTGTTTAACATCCCACTCGACATTTAATAAGGGCTCCACCTTATACCCAGGGGCACAGCTACAGTATTTTTATAGGGGGGCAAGAGTGGGTGCTATTGAAGGAGGTGCTATTCAAGTGGTAGTGAAGAAAAGCAACTACTTTACAAACACGCTACTTGGTGAATTTAAAAACATTACGCAATACATTATAAACGATAGGCACACGTTAAACAATCATGAATATAAGTGCTGATGCTTGGCTTTTACTAAAATTGTCAGCAATGAGCTGCTGCAGACGACAGTAGTATAGCGTAAACAAGCTTTCGGGTGGGCGAAGGTGAATGTCGTATATATTCGACTATTTTTCAGCCAGATTCACCACTAATGCTGCAGTACAAAGCCCCGTCCACTTCCCCCAATCCGAATGCCCGGCACAGGATGTTTAATCTCACAATTAAACCAAGCTGTATTTTAATAGCCCCGGGTATCGCACTATTCATTTGTTCGTAATTTTGAACAGATTTGACTCTGTACGATTTAATTTACTGTACTAAATTTTTAATATGCGTGATTTATTGATATATTGCTTATGATTTCCTGTTAAATTGCTTTGTTTTCGGGTTGGCAGATTTATATTAATAAATAGCATTGATATCATCAGGGCACATAAAGCAAAACAAATATCATAGGAAGCACAATAGCACTGTCTAAGTAAAGATACAGGATAAGTCAAAGTATTACCACAGGTTCTTTAACATTATATTGTGTCATATTCCCCACAAATAGCGACGGTATTTCAAATTTCAAAGTATTAAAAAAATCAAGTTAGAATTATTACTTATCCGTTGGGCATTGTTTGACAAAGAATATCCAGAAAATCTGAACAAATTCTTGGCATCATTGCGGCAGAAACCTTAAATTAATCAAAAATTGTCAGGGATGCCAATTGAAAGGAAAAATTGACTCCTAGAGTTTACTTTCCCCTTTGTATCTTTGTTTAAAAAAAACTAATTCCATAGACATTGCACAAAAGTTTTTCCCGTGTAAATCAGGGTATGGGGGGTATACATTTCCTGAGGGGGGCTAGACTGAATATCAGTTTTATGTCTATAATTCACTTCACGGGTAAAGCTTGGTGTCCTAGTGCAGCATGATAAAACTGATAACATAGAGGAAGAGAATGGGTTGGTACTGCTTAGTCGTACGTACAAAATTTCTAAATTGTGAAGAAAATATACATATTTTGTTTAAATTCACTTCATTCTATTCTCAGAAGACATTTCTTACAGCAAGTTGATACAGATTTAAATGTCCCACAAGTAGAACTGGCGTTGCGTTGTGAGAAATGCGACTAATTTCAGTCATAATTCTTAGCACATTTATGTCAATTCTTTTTTGGAGCTGGTTAAAAGAAATATTTAGAAAAGCGAAAATAGCAAGAAGTCAAAATGGTATTACGCATAGAGGCAGTTCTATATTTATGGATTAGTATGTGAATTCGAAACGTAAGGAAGAGGATGTTCTCGTCGCTTGTTAGGCGTTTGAATTACAAATAACAGGATTTGGAGCTTACAAAACTAGAATTTGGAGCTTATATTAGCTATTATTATCAGCCCTTTTTAAGCATTTCAATGAAAAATAATAAATAATAAGAGTTTCAATCAAATATGCTATTGGAAATAAAAATTAAATTAATTAAACATTAAAACAAATTATCTGCTCAAAGTAAAGAGCAAATTTGACACTTAAAATGAGCAACAGTTTTAAAGCTACTTATTAAATTATAGGTTTTTCCAAATTATTGGAGGGGGTGTAATCCCCCACCTTGTCCCCCCAGAACGACGCCACTGCTTATACCCTACTCTTCAACTTCCCCTTCGCCATTCCCTATGGAATAGTAGTAGTAGTAGTAGTCTGCGAGTCTTATAAGTTTAAGACAATCCAAGAAAAAAAAAAAAAAAAATTGCTCAGTTTTAGGTGTCACCTACCAATAAAACCAAGCTTCAAAATGTTTCACCTTCATTAAGTTCTACCTTGTCGTTTCACTTTGCCCTGTACGTTTGAAACCTACTGGAGAGAAAATAAATTTTGGACCCATTTCTACTCATTACGAGTCGATACAGACAAACTTAGTTGCAATTTTTTTCCATTTTGTTTTTACAAAATCGACGTCTGGCCACTTTAGATATACGTTAAGATTTATTTTAGGTTGATGCACCAGCCGAAGGACCACGCGTTACAAAGTTTTCAAAGCACTCACTATCCTCGTCTAGCGATTTAAACCATTTTGAGGACGCTGAATTGGAATCTCGATCAGATAAGAATGGCTATTATAAGAAAGAAAACAGTGTGAAAACAGAAAGTTCTGGCTACCAGTCAGCAGATGGCCAGCCTAAGCCATTTAATATCGAACTGAAGCTACTTCCCTGTGGTCACTTTGTTGTTAGAAGTTGTTTGCCATCTACACATTTGTCATTATGGAAAAATACTGATCAGCTTACGATTGGCCATCCTTGTAATTTTTTGCTGAAGAAGGATTGTAATGCTAATCTTTGCAGGACGTGTAGACAGCTTCGATATAGTTCAGGTATGGAACTAAAAAAAAAAGTAAAGAAAAAAAAAACAACAACAAGTAAACGGACATTTAAAGTCAAGACAGGGCCCTCCTCAAAAGTAAAAAGTGTACTTTGCTTAGCTTCTTTTTATCTATACTTTTAGTCATAGCCTAATGACCAAGTGTTCTTAATCTAATAATTACTGATAAAAATAAAATTACGAATGATTAGGGCTAATAATGTGTCCCGTTCTTATTTTGTGAGTTGAGCTATATTCAACCTTCAAGCGTAACTTTTACGATTGATCAATCAGAATCCACTTTAAAGGCACCTGTTTTAAAACGTTTAAACAGAAGAACATCAGTTTTTCTATGTTTGTGCTGAAATTTAAGAAAGATATGTGGCCACAGTATTAGGAGAAGAGATTTTTATATAAAACAGTTATGCTTAAAAAATGGACTTATTTGTTGCATTTAAAAATACTTTCAAGAAACTTGTTTCCATTATTTGATTTCTTTGCATTTTTAGTTTCAAATTTAGTATATTCGTAATATGAGGGGGGCTGCCAAACCCCTTTGCCCCTGCTGTTTACGGTAGAGTTTAAATTTTGTGTAGCAATGCTTTGACACTGAAGGGTCATATAGGTGGTTTGATTTAAATAATTTCGGAGACCACACTGCCTTTCCATCTCGGGGCCACTCCTAGAATCAGGGTGGGGCTTTAGCATCAGCCAGCCCCCGCCCTAAATGACGCCCCTGTGTTCAACGTAGTTGAAGGTTCTGGAAATTAGAACTGCAATCGGAGGACGAGTACCCCCCCCCCCCCTCCTCACGCTTATAATTTTCCCAGACACTTCCGATCAACGTTTTGATATGGCCATTTTGTTGAAGGTATTTGAAGGGTCCGAAAATTAAATCTTTGAGTATGACGACCCCCCAACCCTCAGTGCTAAGGTTGTAAGTTATGCCCTGTGGGTATAAAAGGTTTTTATAGAAAGCGTTGTCGTAAAACCTTCAAAAAGGGCTATTGTTTTGGAAATTGAGAGGCCTATGGTCCTTTTTAATAGTCGAAAGTAATCAGAGGGAGAATAATTCCCCCCACGCCCATCATTTCCCCTACATTTCCGATCAACATTTTGACATATCCATGTTATTTAACGTAGTTGAAAGGTCTGGAAATTTGAGGATGACACCCACCCCCCGATAGCCCTCAGGACAAGGGTCGTACGTTATGCCCTTGGGGCATGTAAGGTTTTAATTGAAAGTTTTGTCGTAGAAGCTTCAAAAAGGGCTTATTCGATTGGAAATTGAGAGGACTAGTGCCTTTTTATTAGTCAAAAGTGATCAGAGGGCAAATGCCCCCCCCCCCACGCATTTCATTTCCCCAAACGCTTCCAATCAAACTTTGAGATGCATTTTGTTCAACATATTAAAAAATCTCATTCGTAAAATAGCTAATTAGATTGGAAATTGAAAGGTCTAGTGTCCTTTTTAATAGTCGAAAGTGTTCGGAGGGCAACTAACCCCCCTCCTACGCCCACCTTTTCCCCAAACACATCCAATCAACATTTTGAGATAGGCATTTTGTTCAACGTAATTCAAAGGTTCATAAACTATGTCTTTGAGGATGACACCCCCCCCCCCAGCAGCTGCCAAGGCAAGGGCTGCAAGTTATGCCCTCGGGGCAGATAAGAATTATATAGAAAGATTGATCGTATATACTTCGGAGGGGGGCTCATTGGATGGGTAATCAGAAGCTCTAGTGTCCTTTTTAAGATTGACAGTGATCAAAGGGTGGATACCTCCCACCCCCACCCCCTCCCACAGCCTCGTTTTTTCACGATCATGATAAGGAACATAATCGGAAAGGGAATATTTGTATGCTACCACTGCTATTACAACAGAGCTAATTATCAAAATTAATAGTATTTTTATGCGTCGAAAATTACTGCATACAAAACTTCGAATACCGTATCACAAAATTCATCATTCGATTCTCTATTTTGAGAAGGGATAACAACAATTCAAAATCTTAAAAAAGAAAACCAAAAGTTGGAAGCTTAGTACCTATCGTTGTTATAAATCGGACTAGCTTTAATAATCAAATATCTTTAAAAGACTTCAGTATGAAAAGAAAGCAATTTGCCTCAAGTTGTCTGCAGACTTGCTTTAATAGTCAAATATCTTTTAGTTTTAGTTTTTCTTTCTCTACGCTGAAGACGCCTTGTTAGATACGGGCGAAATATTTGTTTATTTGAATACAAATTTTGTTAGGTGTGGAGATCAGCGTGACAGCCCCACGCCCCAAATTATCTAACCTACCTAAGCATTTAAACAAATTACCTAACCCAATCCTCAAAGCATTTAACCTTGGGACCGGCAGCCCGAACCACTCGGCCGACCTGATATATCGATTTGTAAGATTTAACAATGCCATCTTGTGTATGATGTAATGATATACAATTTACTTGTCTCTTGCAACGGGTATAATAGGCCCGTTTTTTAGCACTAAGATCTTACATCTTTCTGCAAAGATTATCGTTTTTTCACTCATCTTTGTTCTAAGATCTTACAGCTCACTGATGTTAGCAAAAAGTGTGAAGACCGCCACTGTTTTGCCATATAGAACAATGATGAGAGAACTTTGATGATCTACTCATCATTGTCCTCAGACCGCTGATCAGAGCAGAATGATGACAGACGTTTGCACAAAAACGACCAAAGATGTAAGATCTTTGTTCAAAGATTTCACTTTTAAGCGTTTTCTGACAAAAGATGTAAGATCTTAGCACATTGATGAGTGAAAAAATGCCCTTAATTTAAAATTTGTGAATGAAATCATAGGCAGCGCAATCGTGCTCCCTAAGTAAAGAACGATGTTGACACAATGTTTTTTTTCCTTTAGACCAGGGCACTTCGTATCGAAGGAGTTGTTGTAAAAACTTCAAAAAGGGTTCATTCGATTACAAATCGGAGTGGCTTGTGCCCTTTTTAATAGTCGAAAGTGATGGGGAGGCAACTAGCACCCCTTTCACGCCCACCATTTTCCCAAACACATCCAATCAAAATTTTAAGATAGCCATTTTGTTCAGCGTGGTTGATTTACTAATAGAAATTATGTTTTTGAGAAGGACACTCCCCTACAGCCCTCAGGGCAAGGGTTGTAAGTTATGCCCTGGGGGCATATAAGGCTTTTATAGAAAGCGTTGTCGTAAAAACTTCAAAAAAGGCTCATTCGATTGCAAATTCAAAGGGCTAGTGCCCTTTTTAATAGTTGAAAGTGATTGGAGGGCAACTAACCCCCCTCTCACACCCACTTTTCCCCAAAATACATCAAATCAAAATTTTAAGATAGCCATTTTGTTCAAGGGTCGTAAGTTATGTCCTTGGGGCATATAATTTTTTTAAAGAAAGTTTTGTCGTAGAAGCTTCAAAAAGGGCTCATTTAATTGATAATTGAGAGGACTTGTGCCCTTTTCTTAGTCAAAAGTGATCAGAGGGCAAATGCCCCCCCCCCACGCCCATCATTTCCCCAAACACTTCCAATCAAAAAAGGCCTTCTCAAAGCGCAATCGCACTGCCTATGTAAAGAAAAAGGTTAGCACAATGTATTATTTTTCTCCTTTAGACCAGGGCACTTCGTATCGAAGGAATTGTCGTAGAAACTTCGAAAAGGGCTCATTCGATTGGAAATTGGAGTCTCTTGTGTCCTTTTTAATAGTCGAAAGTGATTGAAAGGCAACTAACACCCCTTCCACGCCCACCATTTCCCAAAACACATCCAATCAAAATTGCGAGATAGCCATTTAGTTCGGCGTAGTTAATTTACAGATATAAATTATGTTTTTTGAGGAGGACACTCCCCCACAGCCCTTAGGGCAAGGGTGGTAGGTTTTGTCCTGGGGGCATACAAGCTTTTTATAGAAAGTTTTATCATATAAACTTCAAAAAAGGCTCATTCGATTGGAAATTAAAGGGCTAGTGCCCTTTTTAATAGTCGAAAGTGATTGGACGGCAACTAACCCCCATCTTACGCCCACCTTATCCAAACACATCCAATCAAATTTTTTTAGATAGCCATTTTGTTCAAAGTAGTTGAAAGTTCAGGAAATTAGGTTTTTGAGGATGACAACCCCCCCCCCCACAGCCCTCAGGGCAAGGGTTGTAAGTTATACCCTTGGGGGCATATAAGGTTTTTATAGAAAATGTTGTGGTAGAAACTTCAAAAAGGGCTAATTCGATTGGCAAATAACAACCCTTTCACGCCCACCATTTCCCCAAACACATCCAATAAAAATTTTGAGAAAGCAATTTTGTTCAACGCAGTTGAAAGTTCTGGAAATTATACCTTTGAGCAGGAAACTCCCCCACAGTCTTTTGGGCAAGGGTTATAAGTTATGCCCAGGGGGCATGTAAGTTTTTATTGAAATCTTTGCCGTAAACTTGAAAAAGGGCTTATTCGATTGGAAATTCAAAGAGCTAGTTCCATTTTTAATAGTCGAAAGCGATTTGAGAGGAACTATCCCCCCTCTCACGCCCAGCTTTTTCCCAAACACATCTAATCAAAATTTTTAGATAGCTATTTAATTCAACGTGGTTGAGAATTTTTTAAATTAGGTCTTTAAGGATGACAACCTCCCCCCCCCCCACAGGTCTCAAGGCAAGCGTTGTAAGCTATGCCCTTGGGTCATATAAGGTTTCTATAGAAAGTTATGTTGGAGAAACTTCAAAAAGGGCTCATTCAACTGGAAATTGAAAGGGCTAGGGCCCTTTGTAACTGTCGAAAGTGATTGAAGGCCAACTAACCCCTCGTTCAGGCCTACCATTTCCCCAAACACATCCAATCAAAATTTTTGAGATATGCATTTTGTTCAACGTAGTTGAAAGTTCTGGAAATTAGGTCTTTTAGGATGAAAACCCCCTCAGAGCTCTTAGTGCAAGGGTTGTAAGTTATGCCCTGGGGGCATATAAGGTTTGTATAGAAAGTTGTTGTAGAAATTTCAAAAAGGGCTCATTTGTTTGGAGATTGAAATGGCTAGTGCCGTTTTTAATAGTCGAAAGTAAATGGAGAGTAGCTAACCCCTCTCGCGCCCGCCTTTTTACATTGCCCCCATCCCTCATTATATACTTGTGTATTATACGGAACACATCCAAGAAGTGACAGCTAGGTCAAGTCATTGGAATATCATATTCTAACATTTATCTCACGTTGCGTGAGACTTACCATCACCACAGACTTACCTTAACTGATAAGCAGTTTAACCCTCTTATCGCCTTCATTCTAGCCAAAATTCATATTATTCTCATCTTGGTTTCATCCCATTATTCGAATCATAAATTAAGTTTATTCTGACAGAGTTATGCAAATGAGATAGCTTTAAACTACAGGTTATTAACCTGTTTGACAGGTATTGGTCTGCTATGTCAGATCGCTTGTTCGTCCACTTTATAATCGGGTATAACCGGTTCGGTAGGTTTTGTTCCTTCAGTATCCCATGCAACATGTGGCTCAGAAACCGGTGGGGTTGACCCCAGAAAGCGGTCTGACAGGTTTGTAAGTTTCATATCTATAGATAGCATACGCTTTTTGACAGGCTTTTACCATGGACATTAAACTTCGTCCTGTATGGGTTCCTGCGGCAGGGTTACATAAAATTGGGTCAAGCATGTTAGACCTCCGTTTGAAACGGGGTGTGTCATGACGTCATTGGAGTCCAGAGGGTCTCATGGGAATCTTACCAATCGTATTCCCCTTAATAGAACCGGTAACCGCAATGCGTAGGTGTGATGGCTTGAGGGGTTGGTAGCTTCACTTATCTGACTTCCAGAAGTTCCTTATGCTAATTTCCAGGTGTTAATTTCCCTACCTGTGCGTTTGAAATCCAATGCTATTTTCCCTATGCTAATCTTTGTTCAAAGATTGCTATTTATCCCGACCATATTCCAAGTAATTATAATGTTTGATAGCATCTAGAAATCTTGCCAGGCGAGAATTTCGCATAAATGCAGTGACGTCAGAGGGCATGTCTTTAAAATACTATGGGAAAAGGTTGGGCATGTCTTTAAAATCCAATGCTAATTTCCCTATTATCCTGACCAAACTTCAAGTAATTACATTGTGTCATATAGACCCCGGCGCCGCGCCGAGGAGGGAAGACTGGCGGCGGCGGGGCCAAAAATAGCACGCCACGCCGCGCCACCGGTAAGATGTCGGTGGCGCACCGCCGGTAAGATGTCGGTGGCGTGCCACCGGTGCGATCAATGTTGACCGCAAACATTAATGTTTTCATCAGTCTTTTTCAAATCACAGCTTAAATTTACAACAGATTCGAGCCTATTCATGAGTTCAAAAATTCACAAGTCGCTGGCTGGAAACTGGTCTTCTTCGCTATTCATCAAGAGAATTAGAAATCTGGTAGAAAAGAAATGGCTGTGACGTTTCAGAACCCTTGCATAATACGAGTAGTTGAAGTATCTATTAGCTATTTATTCTTAACATAAATAATTATCAAAATTAGTAGTTTTCTTCATCAAGCATTACTGCATACAAAACTTCAAATACCGTATCACAAAACTTGTCAGTTATCTGAGTAAAGACTTTGAATATAACTTTGAACTTAGAAGCTTATTTTTTTCATAATGCCCTTTGCCTATACCTGTTTTGTCACCTTTAAAACAGTTGAAATTGGCGACTTTGATATTAATTGTTTTTTTTGCTCTTTTGGATTCTTAAAAAGCCTTCTTGCATTAAAAACTGGTTTTTAATAACAATTTAAAAAATAAATTTTAAAGTTTTTTTTGGCTTCTTTATAGAATAAATGTCATGTAGGCTAAGGCTGAACTGCTGCTTTTTTATTGGTTTTGGCTGCTCTTTTGGATATTATTCAAATTTTCTTTTGGGGATTCATTCCAAATTATAAACAGATAAATACCTAATATCAGTCAAGTTATAAACTGCATCTAAAAGGAGTAAATTTATCAAATTGAAAAATACATGGTGAACACTTCACATGAGAAAATTTCAATTACAATGAAACAAAAAACACATAATGGTTTATTCGGTATGAAGAAAAATGAAGTGCCAGCTATTTTCTTAGGTAAAAAATGAAAAGCTCATCCGTTTTAAACGTAATTAAATGAAATAATATGCAGACTGATGTAGCTCCAGGAAGATGTTGGGATTTTCATCCTAGTTCGTCACTTTTAATTCAAGCAAATTGTTAGGACACTTAGTATCAGTTATTGAGTTTAAGCTTTGATTTCCAAATGCTCACAAAAATTACCAAATTTAAGAAAGTCCCAACAATAAGTCACATGTGGTCAAAATACTCAAAGACTCTTCTTTGATCCCCACCCAGACTCAAAGCTTCTGCTATGGTCATTTCCATGGAAATCTCCAAAGAGTTTCTTTTTAAAATAGCTTTTAAGCGTAATTAGGGGTATTTAGCCTTTTTGCTTTTCTTCAAAGATTTGAAAAAAAGTGTTATAATATTCCAAATATTACATTTGTTTATTTTTGCATATTTTTGGTAATCATTTATGGGGTGATCGAATTTTTTAAACCACTGTAGATACTTAAGAACGTTGCAACATCTAGTACCCTGAGGTCATAAGACTGTCAAAGACTCCTCCTTGAACCTCCTAAATTGAAAGCTTTTAGTATGACCTGGCCTTTTAATGTAACTTTGGCACTGGACAAAGGGCACCATTGTCACTCGAGCGCAACGTTAGGTGGGGATGTCGATATCGCTTTCGTCACACCAATTCGTTTTAGTGTGGGATCATCCTGGTATTTATGAATGAATGTTTTCAAAGTAAACCCGTTTCATCAATAAGAAAAAAACGGGTTGGACGCATATGTCCCTTTCCCTTTGGACAACAAACCATGCAAGTGCTGTGTCAAGTATAACTTACGAAAATCTTATTAATTTTTGTCAACTTTTTTACTTTTTGGTATCCCTGCTTTCAATAAAAAAAAAAAAAAATCAAGGTACTATCACTTAAATATAATAACTCCCTATGCCCCCCCCCTCTGGATACCATCTTCATAGGATACCGTCTCTGCTTTAAATAAAAAAAAAACAATTAACTTATTGGCACCCCTGCTTTAAAAAAATCGAGGTATTATCATTTAAATATGATAGCTCACTACCCCCCCCCCCCCGGGATACCAGCTTGATAGGATGCCGTTTCTGCTTTAAATTAAAAAAAATAACTTTTTGGGATCCCTGATTTCAATAAAAAAATTCGAGATACTATCATTTAAATGTAATACCTCCCTACCCCCCCCCCCTCTAGATACCAACTTGATAGGATACCGTCTCAGCTCTCATTAGAAAAATAATTTACTTAATAATTAACTAGGTCACTGTATGGTTCAAACAAACACGCAAAATAATGTAAAACAGCTTAGTGTTCCTTGAAAAAAAATTGAGGGTATGAGTAAAGGGCACAGAGACAACAACAAAAATGTCGAAATTATTCAGATATACCTCAAATTACTGAAAAACTGAGTCATAGATTTTCCGTGGCATTGAATAAGATCCAAAGAATCTAATTAAAAGGGAGCACACACAAAAGCCAAATTAGGCCAGTAGCCTATGAGAAATCGCAAAATACCCAAGACAATGAACAAGTTCTAATGGGGGGCCCTGGGTCTATCAAAATATTTCAATGGTTTCCCAGGGAATTTGATATCATTTTCTTCTGTCTCCACTTTAAATGAAAAAAATAATTATCTTTTTGGCATCCCTGCTTTGAATAAAAAAAAAATGAGATATTATTATTTAAAAATGATAGCCTCCAATCCCCCCCCCCCCCCCCCTATAGGCAATAATTTACAATTTATTTATGAAGCAGATTTTTGGGGTAGCTTCCGGTTCAATCTTTAATTCCCCAACCTTGTACATAGCTTAGTCTATAGCTAAATTTTGTCTCAATAGAAGGTTGTTTTTTTTTGGGGGGGGGGGTAAAAATGTTTCAGAAAGAAGATTGTATTTTCTATCAGGGTTCAACAATTGAGTATTAAACATTAAGAAAATCTTATCTAAAAACAGCAAAAAAAAATCTGAAAATTTACAATTCAGCTGTAGAAACAATCTGACGGCTGTCAATTTCAAAATTCAACTGAAGGCTGAAGCTGTATAGTAGTGAATGCGTTCTATAATTCTATTCAACTTGAAAATAAAATTCTTGACAGCGAATGATGTAAGAAATAGTGATTAGGAAACTGCATTCGAAATGACTTAAACTTATTTCATAAAGACGATTCTTTTTTTATCAACATATGAAGAACTGTGTATATTACAATATTTGCAATTGCATATTGCATCTGTCTGGTTTTTATGCAAAGTAACAAAAGACACGAAAATTAATGAACAAGAGAGTATGAGGAATTATAAAATGCAAAGTAATATTTGGCAGGGAAAGTCACTGGTGATAAATCTCTAGGGGTGGCACCGTGATTGCGTGATTTTCGGGGATTTGGGGAACCAAATTTTGTTTCGGGGTGACGCATAGATTTTTTGGAAAATACCCGAAAATTCGGGGATAATGCAAGCCCTGCTTGATTTCTACTCAGGCAAATCGAAATACTAAACCACACGAGAAGAAAAAGCTCCGACTTTGCGGTTGACGCAATAAAGAAATGCCACAAAATTAATTTGAAGTCGACCGAGCACCGCCGCCTCTGCCGGCGGCGGCACGCCTGCGGCACGCCGGCGGTGGTACGACACTTCGGCGGCGTTCGACCGGGCGTCTCGTCGGCCATTTTGTTCAACCAGTGGCGGCATTTCATTCTGAGCTAAGAGGGGTGGGGGCTAAACAACCTCTATGGGCCCCTAAACTGTCTTGCTAACAGTTGTTGAAGATCAATGTTTCTTCACAGTGGTTACCACAGGTCTCTCCCAAAATCGACTAATAATAGTAAGAAGCAATTTAAAAGTGTTTAATGAATACAGAGAGAACTTAAGTTGGAAAGTAATTTACAGTTTTATTGCAACACTGGGAATAGTTAAGGTCTCATTTTTCCAAAAATCTCAACCATAGCATTTAAATCCAAAAATTTCTGGGTCGGTCGAAAACAGGATCAGCCGCTTTGTGGCATGTTTGAAACAGGTTTTTGTGTGGCATGGCCGCATAGAAACAAAAATGAATTCTTGTCGAAAAGGGGCATGTTTAAGAGCTGACGTCACAAGACTTGTTTTGTTTCTTAAGCTAATACGAAGGTGATGACATGCCAATTCTAAACCAAAAACGACTCTATCGAAATGTGGCACGTATAGGCATCATGTCAAAAAAAACTGGTTTTTGTTCTATAAGCTAATATGAAACCAATGGCAAAAGTTCATTTGCATTGAATAATTAAGGGTTTGCTGGAATTCAGTGGTAGAGTAAGTACTTTGAAATAAAGATGGCAGTGAGAGATAAACCCCTTTTTAAAAAATGGATGCCTTTTCAACTTAGGATTTATAAATACCTACTTCTAAGGTGTAGAATGTACGAAAATAAAAGTAGACATTTTATTTGTAAATATATTTATTTCCTTTATGTATAAATTATATTTTTTGGAAGGAGATTGTATAAAACATTTAGTTAAAAATTTTTGATGGTTTTCGTTCAAATAAGAAATTTTGTTTATCACTGGTTTCATATCAAGTGGGACTCTTGTTAAAACGGATTTAAATGGCCATGTTCACTGGAAAAGGGTGATTCTAACCCTCTAAATAGCTCCCTCTGGAGCTATTGTTTTATCCTTATATCCTTTCACTCTATACCTTCAACTCTGTTTCTACTTAGCCTTTTGTGTCATTCCTATCTAGTATTCATTCATATAGAAAAAAAAATTACAAGAAACGTTGAATCGATAAATACTTTATTTTAAATAAGAGATTATTTTATAAAATACATGGTTGTGTCTTCTTCCACTGTCAAATCCATAGACACTTTGAGTGTCTGTTTTGTCGTTGTCGGGTAAACTTCGAAAGGTTAAATTTTCGTTGTTTTTTTTCTTCTTTCTTTTTTGTTTAGCACTGAGGACAGCTTGAGGGAGGTCCTTGTAGAAATATTTGCTTGTTTCTTCGTCATCATGGTTTGCCACTGGCTGACATAATCCTTGTTTTCTCACCTGTTTTGATTTTATTTTTCATTTTATTATTTCCTGATTAGAGAGCCTAAGTGTAGAAGTTTTAACTCCTATTTTCTATCTAAAATCTTGAATTTTGTACTTTTTCCTTGAAGAGATACGGTTTTATATGTTTCGTTCCCCATGCCCAATTGTAGCAAACCAAACCTAGAAGATTAGAAGAGGGCTTATTTGATCGTGAATCACAAATATTACTGACCTTTGAGAATAACCAAAGATTGGAGGGTAGCTAGCAATTGTTCCACGCCTCTTTTTACCCATATAATGACATATCAAAATTTGGCATTATTAATTTGATTTAAACAGTAGAAAGTCCAATAATTTATCTTTGGGGAGGAAATGATCCCTTATAGTCCAAGAAGAAGGAACTACAAGTTACGCAGTTTGCCCACCGTTCACATATAGTATTTCTCATTGCAGAATAGGAAAAAAATTATAATGGGAAGTGGTATTTTTTGGTGGGAAGGGGGTCCTTGAGTGGTATAAAGCTCTTCCGGGGGAATAATTTTTCATGGTAAGATTCAGGGAAATTTCTGAGCCAAATTTTACACAGAAAGCAGGAAAGGATTTCTTGTCAAAATTTGAAAAACAATCAGAAATTCCATTTATAAAACCAAGTTTTAAGCTTAAGAGAAACAAGAGCCATTTTAAATATGAGTGGAGCGGCTCCTTTCTCAACCCTTGCTCTTTAAGCTAGTCAGTTTTTGTTATCGTTCTATGACTCGTTCCTTTAGGAATGAGTCATAGAACACAAGGGCTGTTGAATTTGAAGTATTTTTAAATAACTTGCTTTTCAAACAGTTCGTGGTAACGAACTGTAAGTAAGGAGCGACCCGGCTCAATGGTAACCGAAACTCTAAAAAACGGAATTTGGTACCAATAGATACATCAAAAGAATCAGATTTTATTTCTGATTTCAAATATATAAGTTTCATCAAGTTTAATATTACTCATCAAAAGTTACGCGCCTGAGAAAATTTGGCTGGTTTTCGAAAAAAGGGGGAAAGCCCCCTAAAAGTAATTGAACCTTAATGAAATTCACACCATCATATTTAGCGTATCAGAAAACCCTACTGTAGAGGTTTCAAGCTCCTATCTACAAAAATGTGGAATTTTGCATTTTTTGCCAGAAGAAAGATCACGGGTGCGTGTTTATTTGTTTTTTTTTCCCCAGGGGTAATCGTATTGACCCAGTGGTCCTATAATATCGTAAGAGGGCTCATTGGAATGGAAATTAGAAGTTCTAGTCCCCTTTTTAAGTGACCAAAAAAATGGGAGGGCAGCTAGGCCCCCTCCCGCGCTCATTTTTTTTCTCAAAGTCACCCAATTAAAATTTTGAGATAGCTATTTTGTCCAGCATAGTCGAAAATCTAATAAATATGTCTTACGATGACTTAATCCCCCACAGTTCCCAGGGGAAGGGCTGCAAGTTATGAACTTTGCCCATTGCTTACATATTGTATTGGTTATTGGGAAGTATACAGACATTTTCAGGAAGAATTTGTTTCTGGTGGGGGGGGGGCTGGAGGAGGGGCTATCTATTCTAATTAAACGGCCTTTGTGATTCAGGGGTTTGTGAATTAAAAAATTTTTAACTTTTAACGTAAAGAGCGTGGTATTGACTAAGGGGAGAACCCCATCATATACGTAATAAAAAAAAAAACAATAAAAAAAACAAGCGATACGGCTCAATAGTAATCGAAACTTTGATGTCAATAAATGTATCAAAAGAATGGGCTTATAATGCTGATTCTAAATATATGAATTTTATTAAGTTTAGTATTACTCATCAAAGGCTACGAGCCTGAGAAAATTTACCTGATTTTTTAAAGAGGGGAGAAACATCCCCTAAAAGTGAAAAAAATTTAATGAAAATCACACCGTCAGATTCAGCGTATCAGAAAACCCTATAACATAGGTTTCATGCTCATATCTGCAAAAATCTGCAACTGTGTATTTTTTGCCAGAAGAAAAATATACGAATATAGAAGTTCGTTACGTAAATTAATTTGTAAATTACGTCAGAACCAAATTTAGAGAGCCATTTAGCAAAAGAAAAGTAAATTTTTTATGCAAATTTTGCTTACTTATTCAATGCCGGCGAGCCAAAATAAAAGCTGCATTAACTAAAAAACGATCGGAAATTAAATAAAAAAACAAGTTTTTTAAACTGAAAGTAAGGAGCGACATTAAAACTTAAAACGAACAGAAATTATTCCGTATATGAAAGGGGCTGTGCCCTCCTCAACGCCTCGCTCTTTACGCTAAAGTTTTTATTGTTTAAAAAAAAGAGTTGTGAGAAAGTCAAACTTTAGCGTGAAGAGCGAGGCGTTGAGGAGGGCACAGCCCCTTTCATATACGGAATAATTTCTGTTCGTTTTAAGTTTTAATGTCGCTCCTTACTTTCAGTTTAAAAAACTTGTTTTTTTTTATTTAATTAGAGTAAAGAGCGAGGATTGAGAATGCGACTGTAACGGAAAAACTTCTGATCATTTTAAGTTTAAACCTTGCTCTTTACTTTCAGTTGAAAAAAGTTGTCTTTTCATTTGTTGAAAAGACATTTGTTTCATTTGTTGACGAACAGAAATTATTCCGTATATGAAAGGGGCTGTGCCCTCCTCAACGCCTCGCTCTTTACGCTAAAGTTTTTATTGTTTAAAAAAAGAGTTGTGAGAACGTCAAACCTTAGCGTAAAGAGCGAGGCGTTGAGGAGGGCACAGCCCCTTTCATATACGGAATAATTTCTGTTCGTTTTAAGATTTAATGTCGCTCCTTATTTTCAGTTTAAAAAAATTTTTTTTTATTTAAAGGCTGCGAAAGCGGAGGGTTTGGGGGGCGGCAGCCCCCCAACTGTGCCTCCTAATCCCTGTACGTTTTAAGGTTCAACCTTGTAACTCAGCCTCTTTAACTCTTTAGAAAACGTAGTTTTTTTCAAATAATTAAATTATATAAAAGGGGAAAACTGAGTTTTTTAAGTGGAAGTAATAAGCTTCTTTAAAACCAAAATATTTGTCATCGTAAGTTTGAATAAAGTAAAAAAAAACCTAAATATAATATAAGGTAAAAGTCTGAATAGAATATAACGAAGTGGATTTTTGAATGAAATAAACAACGGTTATCAAAACATAAATGAACCGGAATTGTCCTGCAAATGAAAAGGGTCATAGTTACAAACCTCTAAGTTTTTTATGCTAGTTTGTTTTTTCCATTAAGACTTTTTGTTATTCGTATCGGTTTTAAACAATAAAATTCGTGGTCTGTTTGGAGGAGAATCAATTATCAGAACATTTGTAATCGTAATTATTCTCAAATTCTCAACGTTACAACTATAATCTTCTCAACACATTTTTGGCATTTAATATCTTAGATGGTTTTCAATTGTTGAAGTTCTTGTACTAGCTTAGTTAAAGAAGTTTTGGTCTGTTATTCTGAGAGTTAATAAAATGGAAAAATCATTTATAAAAATAAAAACGAGTCATTTATAAATTTTAATTGTGAAGCTAAAACCTCGCTTATCCTTTGCCACAGCTGTTTTAAAGCTATCTTTAGCAATTTGGTATTTTATAACATAAAAACAGTAGGTTCAAATCATTATACTGTTTTAGCTGATTTATAGCTAAGTGTTGCTGTTATCAACAAGTTTCTAAAGTTAATTTCATCCAAAGAGCATGTCCTTGCTTGTTCATTTTCTTCATAAATAATTTATTCATTTAATACAAAAATATAGAAAAATTGTGCGGAGAATATTTGTAAGTCGGAAAATATCGATTGGAGTAGTAATATTACGATACAATTTGTGTCTGCTTTGCCTAATAAGTCACAACTATGTATTTTTAATTTAAAGGAATAATATTAAGAGAAATTAAGTACGTGACAAAAAAAAATATTCTGTTTTTTTTTGGAACACCTATTTTCGAACATTTAATTTGGCATCCAACGTCATTACCTTATAAAAAGGCTATTTCTTGTGAATGCAACAAATTTTTTGTCAGATGTAAATTTTATTAAATACTGGGGATATACAAAAATATATTTTCTTTTTAATTCCCACAATGTGACAAGAATTAAAACGCAAAAATATGAACTAAATTGCTTTGTTTCAACCTATGATTCCTAATCTGAATGTGTTCCAAAAAAGTATTTATATTTGAAAAATAACCCTTATAGATGGCATCTTTTACAAAGCATGAAACGTACCTATTCCATTGAACGAATTTACTTTTATTAAGATGAAACATATATTTATTTTGAACCTATAATTACCTACTTTGATTGTCCGTTTTGAAAGTTCATCTTTAACCTAATAAGTCAAAACTAAAATAGAGATTTACACATAATAAAAAGGCCAAAAAAACGCCACAGCTTCTTTAAAGTCCTTTGCTAAGCAAAGGACATTATTAAAAAAATGTGCAACTTATAAAATTTCACTACAATCCTTCAAAACCTTCAGCCATTATTATGCATTATTTCGTTCTTCATTCATTCTTTCCAGTAATCTTCTAGGATCTTTCTGAATCAATATGTCCTGAAAATATTGTTATTAATTAATTAATCGCTTCAATAGTATAAGAAACTAAATATAGCATAAGGTAAAAGTCTGAATGCAATATAACGGAGTGGATTTTTGAATGAAATAAATGACGGTCATCAAAACATAAATGAACAGGGATTGTCCTGTAAATGAAAAGGGTCATGGTTACAAACCTCTAACCTAATTATGGTAGTTTGTTTTTTCCAATAGGACTTTTTGTTATTCGTATGTTTTAAACAATAAAATTTGTGGTTCGTTTTGAAGGAGAATCAATTACCAGAACATTTGTAATCATAATTATTCTCAAATTTTCTATTGCTCTTTAGCCCAAGCAACGAATCTATAACTATCTCAAAAAAATTAACTACTGATGTTTTCATATACTTTTACTTAAGCAAAGACGGGAGCATTAATGGAAACCAAAACCCTCTCTCCCCAAAATATACATTTTATTTTGCAGAATGTTTCTGAAGTAACCCATAGACAACAAAGACTAAATAGTAAAGTGGCGATCTAAAAGGGTTCTGTTTATTGTTTTTTTTTTTCTACTAAGATGTATTTTGGCATAAGGGCGTATAGACAGAAATTCTCATAATCCAGATTATCATTTTATTTCTTTTTAACGTAAAATAAAACTAATTTGAAATTTAAGAAAGTAAAATCTAGGAGAAGCAGCAAGAACTGTCGCATTCTGAGATGGTATAATGTCATAAAAAAATTAAATACTCTAACTAATGAGCAAAATAAAACATTTTTTTTCTTATCGCTATTTATTTCCATCTTTCTATCGAAGTTCCTAAATCAAAAATGTTTTAATACTGCGTCATATGTTTCCATAATATTATACGGATTTCATTGAGGGGGATAACGCAAAAGTACACTGAGGTCTTGTGCCATTGACAGGGAAAGTTAGAGTAACTCAATAACCGTTTTGTAGCCGCTTCTCTCTGTTGTAAAATTGTGTTTAATCTCATTGCCTCTGTTTCACATTTTCATGCCAAAAAAATGTATTCCTTAATGTTTAACATTATAAAAGTGTGGATGACTATGTCTGAACCAAAGGGCTATATCTGATCTAATCTTAAAGTACGAAGGACATCAAACTTAAAGCTTTTTTTCCTCCCCGGTTCCATCTTAGGTCTAATCAGTGGTTTCCTTGGGCGGTTCCTTGGGTCTTAGGCAGCTTTCTTGGATGTATTATAATTGTTTCTACGGTTCGCTTTGGGTTGTTATAACATTCTCAAGGTTAGAATCCCTGCTTAAAGCTTCACCAAACAAAGTATTTTTAAGTAAATTAAGTCTTTCAAATGAAAGCATTATTAGGACAATTTTTCAAGGGGAATCGTCCAAAAATATTTTAAGGGGGGATTTTCAGAAAGGATATAATTGTCTGGAGAGAATTTTACGGGGGGGGGGGTGGTAGTTTACATGAGACAACTTTTCAAGAACAAGTTTCCCGTGAATGAAGTGAATTTTTCATGAAGAGAAAACCAGATTTAACGGCATTATTTGAAAAATGATCAGAAACTTAATAAAAAAAAGTAAGGAGCAGCCCTAAACTGAAAACAACGGGAAATTATTTCATATATAAGTGAGTTTGACTATTTGTCCCAACTTTTTAAGAGTGACTCCTGAAACCCAAAGGGTAACGTAAATTAAGATAAAGGATGCTGCACTAGATCCTTAAGGTCCATCCCGGCGGTGCTGATCTCCGTCTCAAGGCCTTTCAGCCAGAAAGTGCAAGGGGGGATGAAAGCCAGCCACCCTAGGCTTTCGCACACCTTTCCTGTTTACCTTCCCCAGATTTCTCCAGGTACCCATTTGGAGCTTGGTCAACTCTGACTGAGCTTACTGAATCACGCCACACTAAACCCCGTCCCAAACCAAATAATTGGATAGACTAGGATTCGAACCCTCACCCTTTCGGACAAGGGATCCTAAATATAGCGCACCAATCCACTCGGCTAGGAACCCAAAGCGTATGTAATTAGGATAAAAAGCTCTTTTAAAAGGACCAAAAACAACTATCATAAATAGCGAGGTATCGAGGAGCAAGGTAAAGAGCAAAGTTTAACCCCCCTTATTCATGGAATAATTCCTGTTCTATTTTAGTTTTAATCCTGGTCCTAATTTTCAATTGAAAAAACTTTTTTTTAATTTAATCAAACAGTTCGTGGTAACGAACTGTAAGTAAGGAGCGACCCGGCTCAATGGTAACCGAAACTCTGGAAAACGGGTTTTTGATACCAATAGATATATCAAAAGAATTAGATTTCAATGCTGATTTTAAATATATAACTTTCATCAAGTTTAGAGCTACCTATCAAAAGTTACGCGCCTGAGAAAATTTGGCTGATTTTCCAAAAAAGGGGGAAAGACCCCCTAAAAGTTATAGAACCTTAATGAAAATCACACCATCATATTCAGCGTATCAGAGAACCCTACTGTAGAGGTTCCAAGCTCCTATCTACAAAAATGTGGATTTTTGCATTTTTTGCCAGAAGAAAGATCACGGATGCGTGTTTATTTGTTTGTTTGTTTGTTTGTTTTTTTTTGTTTTTTTTTTTCCCCAGGGGTGATCGTATCGACCCAGTGGTCCTAGAATATCGTGGGAGGGCTCATTGGAACGGAAATTAAAAGTTCTAGTGCCCTTTTTAAGTGACCAAAAAAAATGGAGGGCAACTAGGCCCCCTCCCACGCTTATTTTTTTACCAAAGTCACCCGATCAAAATTTGAGATAGCCATTTTGTTCAGCATGGTCGAAAATATGATAAATATGTCTTTTGGGATGACTTAATTCCCCGAAGTACCCAGAGGGAGGGCTAAAAGATATGAACTTTACCCAATGTTAACATATAGTATTGGTTATTCGGAAGTATACAGAAGTTTTCAGGAGGTTTTTTTTCTGCTAGTGGGAGGGAAGGGTGGGTCGGGGGTTATGTTGGAGGATCTGTTCATGAAGGAAGTTTTCATGGGGGAAGGGAAATCGCCATGAAGGGGGCGCCGGACTTGCCAGCATTATTTATTGGTTATTGGGAAGTATACAACCATTTTCAGGAAGGATTTTTTCTGGAGGGGGGGCTAGAGGAGGGAGTTACTCTGGAGAATATTTCCGTGGAGGATGTTTCTTTGGGGTAAGGACATTTCTATGAAGGGGGCGCCGGATTTCCAAGCATTATTTAAAAAACGATCAGAAATTAAATAAAAAAAACCAAGTTTTTTCAACTGAAATGTAAGAAGGAATATTAGAACTTAAAACGAACAGAAATTATAACGTATGTGAGGGGGTTCTCCCCCAAGTCAATACCTCGCTCTTTACGCTACAGTTTTTTTTTTAGTGCTTTCAAAAGAGCTATCTATTCTAATTAAACGGCCTTTGTGATTCAGGGGTTTGTGAATCAAATTTTTTTTTAACTTTTAACGTAAAGAGCGTGGTATTGACTAAGGCAGAACCCCCTCATATACGTAATAACATATACGTAATAAAAAAACAATAAAAAAACAAGCGATACGGCTCAATAGTAATCGAAAGTTTTAAAAACGTAATTTTGATGTCAATAAATGTATCAAAAGAATGTGTTTATAATGCTGATTCTAAATATGTAAATTTGATTAAGTTTAGTATCAAACAGTTCGTGGTAACGAACTGTAAGTAAGGAGCGACCCGGCTCAATGGTAACCGAAACTCTAGAAAACGGTATTTTGATACAAATAGATACATCAAAAGAATCGTATTTTAATGCTGATTTCAAATATATAAGTTTCATCAAGTTTAATCCTTTCCATCAAAAGTTAGGCGCCTGAGAAAATTTGGCTGATTTTCGAAAAAGGGGGGAAAGACCCCCTAAAAGTCATAAAACCTTAATGAAAATCACACCATCATATTCAGCGTATCAGAGAACCCTACTGTAGAGGTTTCAAGCTCCCATCTACAAAAATGTGGAATTTTGCATTTTTTGCCAGAAGAAAGATCACGGGTGCGTGTTTATTTGTTTGTTTGTTTTGTTTTTTTTTTTCCCAGGGGTGATCGTATCGAACCAGTTGTCCTAGAATATCGTGAAAGGGCTCATTGGAATGGAAATTGAAAGTTCTAGTGCCCTTTTTAAGTGACCAAAAAAAAGGGAGGGCAACTAGGCCCCCTCCCACGCTCATTTTTTTCCCAAAGTCACCTGATCAAAATTTTGAGATAGCCATTTTGTTCAGCATGTTCGAAAATATTATAAGTATGTCTTTTAGGATGACTTAATCCCCCGAACTTCCCGGGGGAGGGCTGAAAGTTATGAACTTTACCCAATGTTAACATATAGTATTGGTTATTTGGAAGTATACAGACGTTTTCAGGGGAGATTTTTCCTGGTAGTGGGGGGAGGGGGGGGGGTCAGGGGTTATGTGGGAGGAGTCTTTCCATGAAGGAAGTTTTCATGGGGAAAGGGACATTGCTATGAAGGGGACGCCGGACTTCCCAGCATTATTTAAAAAAAGATCATAAATTTAATATAAAAAAACAAGTATTTCAACTGCAACAGCAGCAACATCGAACTTTAAACGAACAGAAAATATTACATATATAATTGGGTTCACCCCGTAGTCAATGCCTCGCTCTTTAAGCCAAAGATTTTTTAGTACTTTCATAAGAGCTATTTATTCTAATTAACGGCCTTTGTGATTAAGCGGTCATTTCTAAAGAATTGGAACAAGATTTGAACTTTCGCTTAAAGAGCAAGGTATTGACTAGGGGGCGAACCCCCTAATAAATGTATTAAAAATATATGAATATAGAAGTTCGTTACGTAAGTTAATTCGTAAGTTACGTATATTTATTACTAATAAAAACGTTCGTAAATAAAATTAAACAAGTTTCGAGAAAGCCATTTAACTAAATAAAAGTAAATTAATATGAAAATTTTGTTTTAATTATTCATGTACGGTGAGCCAAGATCAAAACCTGCATTTATTCAAAAACGTTCAAAAATTAAATAAAAAAAACAAGTTTTTTAAACTGAAAGTAAGGAGCGACATTAAAACTTAAAACGAACAGAAATTATTCTGTATATGAAAGAGACTGTCCCCTCCTCAACGCCTCGCTCTTTACGCTAAAGTTTGACTCTGTCTCACAACTTTATTTTTTAAAACAATAAAAAACTTTAGCGTAAAGAGCGAGGCGTTGAGGAGGGGACAGTCTCTTTCATATACAGAATAATTTCTGTTCGTTTTAAGTTTTAATGTCGCTCCTTACTTTCAGTTTAAAAAACTTGTTTTTTTTTATTTAATTTACACAAAAAAGAATGGACAGTTCATAGAATAAAAATAAGCACAAACTAGAAATTGAATCTTTGAATATGGCCATGTATTGTACTTGTTTGACAACCAACTTTTAGAACTAGGGCAATTATGTGAACAATTTAGAGAGCATTAACTTGAATAAGTAAGTATCCTTACAGCTAGTATTGAATCTGAATGAGTTCTTGACCTATCAGATATATTTGGCAAAGAAAAACTCGTATTTATAAGAGTCCCAAAGTTAATACTAACTTTGTTTTGGGGACGGTGCGACTTCAAAATTATAATTGCTGCAAATGTTAACCATAATTGAATATACCTTACAATACATTTAGGCTGTATTGTTTGACGTCAACAAGCCACTTACTGTTGACCTACTACAAAAAACATATACTATATTGCTTTTTGACTCTTTGGAAGACGATAACAGTTGACAAAATAGATGGCTCTTATTGAATTGCTATATAATCAATAGAAAAATTCGTGAATCTAAAAAAAGGCATTTTGCCTATGCCCGTAGATGCATTCATCAACATTATTTAAATCTAATCAAATTGGGTTGAGTGTCTCGCTTTATTTACTATGTTTTATGGCACAGATAAAGGAATAGTATTACTAGCATTACAACTACCTCTTGGTACGTTATAATTCATTCATTTACAAAGAAATTGAAGCTTAAAGAGTAATAAAACAGTGGAACTTAAACAGTAAAGAAATTGGAACGAAGAAACAGCAATATTATAAAGTTGATATGTATTTATTATAGTCAAATTTTATAGAAGATAAAACATACGCATTTTTAAATGTTAATAAATAACTCTTAATGTGGCAACATTAATTGAATCTGCTTATTCCAAAAAGTTCATTAAGTGGACACACGCTTTTGAAAGCATCGCGGGATCTATTGTTTCATTGCTGTAGTTAATTATGGAGAAAAGAACTGGATAAATAATGCTTAAAGTAAGCTCCTTAGAATCTATTACTTATTAAAATATAATCCTGACATGGTAAAAAAACGAACAAAGATAGGACTAAGCCTGAAAACAAACAAAAATAAGATGTACATGGTTTTTTCCCTTAGAATTGATAGTAGAAAGTTAAGATGACATCAACTCATTGAGCTGTGAAGGATTTTCTATATTTAGGACTTAGGAAAAAGTTGTCCCCTGGTATTGGAGGATTAACATAAGGCGTTCACCACTTTTAAAGGCAAAAGTGGCGCAAAGGGGTTGCTATGCCGCTTACTGGAGGGGGAGATCCCTCGTCGGCCAAAATAGTGGGATTTCCGTGGTTACTCCAACGGTTCCGTTCATACTAGCGTGATCGGATGGTCCAGGGCCACTTTTAAAAGCCAAGGTTTACCGATAAGATTTCTAACTATCTCTTTAGACTCAACCTAGGCTGAAAAGTTAAAAGAGTACATAGTATAAAAAAGGTCTTACTGTATTCACTTCACGCTGTATAAGAACTGATTTAAAAAAAGACTCTTTCTCCCAGCCCGCTCCGCTAGACGCGTGACTGCGACATGGGGTACGGGGTGGTAAATTAATTCTTCCAGCCAATCCTAGGTCTTTGCCAAGAATGGCAAAGATTTGCAACTTATCTCACAGTCAGTCACTTAATTGAGGTTAGTAATGAACCAGGAGAAACCAAAAATATTCTCAAGAAGAAAGCTATCACCAAACTCCTAGGTGATGACATCTTGCAAACAGCTATAACTCAACTATCTTCCATCAAAAAGGACATAGATTCCACATCAAAGCTAGTTAAGCCTGTTGACTCAACTGCTAATCAAATCGACGCCATTGCCCTAGTCAAAGGCAAGAAATCTAAGAAAAAACGGCAAACTTTCCATCCCAGTCCAAAATTACCACCAATGATAATTCGTCGGCTGAAGAAGAATTTCAGTATTCAAATCAAGCAAATGATGAAACTTCGACCACAATGGATATTTAAATGTATACTATGCAAGATTTTACGTTTCTCACAAAATTATCACTGTGCAATAATGTTGTTTTAACTATTACGATGACCAAAATAATTTGCGCAACAACCCCTTAGCTAGCCCTGATAGCCCCTTAAGCCGTTTTAACTGTCAATATCTCGACACTAGATTTTGTAAAAAATGTAAAACCAAAGCTAATGGAAGAGACAAAACTTAATATAATCTGCTTTAACATCAAAAGCATAAGAGATAAGTGGACTAATTTTAAAGATTTAATTTTAATTAACGGTTACTGCCCTTTCGACGTAATTGGAATAACGGAGACGTGGCTTTCAGAAATTGATGATACTAATGAATTTTCCCTCCCTGGCTTTCAAGCTATTCATATTGAAAGAAAATTAACCAAGTCCTCTTTTGGCATTTCTCTTTACATTCACCAGGCTATTACACTGTGAATCCTTATTCTCGCAACCTATAAATAATAGATGCATTTATTCAATAATTGTTGATATAAGTGTTGACGACAATTCTTTTATTTTTTCATTGTTTTATAAACCACCCTCATTTCCGACACCTTTCTTTTGTAATCTTTTTGATGACTTTTCTAGTTTTATTAATTTACCACAAAAGAAGGCAATAGTTTTTGGGGACTTCAATTGTAATTTACTAAATGTTAGCAGTAATAATGATTGTGATACCTTCTTTGAAACATTTACCTCAAGTGGTCTTCTTCCGACAATCCTTTTTCCTACTAGAGTTGATCCTATGAGGTCTACCACTACTGTAATTGATAACATTTTTGTAGCCACTTCCTTGGGAAACTACCTGTCCTCCAAAATAATATTCTCTGACCTGTCAGACCACTTTCTAATCTATCTCTCCCTACCCTTCCAACCAACTATTAAACACCCTAGAACTAATATCCCTACGTCTAATAGGATATATAATATTGTGAATATGAACCGGTTCACGGATCGTCTGAAATAATTTGACTGGTCAAAGGTTTTGGATTGTCAGGATGTTAATTCAGCCACAAATGGTTTTACACAGGGACTGAGTGATCTTATCAGTTCAACCTTTCCAGTCTGTAAATCAAACCGAAAAACTACCTATATACACCCCTGGATGTCCAATAGCCTGATAATCTCTTCATATTGTAAAAATAACCTATATAAGTTAGCTTGCAAAACCAGTAGCGTTATTGACCTAACTAATTATAAAACTTACAAAAACTATATACAAAACTCTTCCGTGAAGCAAAAAAAAAATAATATTATTCAAAAATCACTCACTGCAAAGGGAACTTGCGAGGAAAATTACACCATCATATTCAGCATATTTGATAACCCTACTTTATAAGTTTCAAGTCCCTATACACCATAATACGGAATTTTACATTTTTACCACAAGAAAGATCTCGAATGCATGTTACTTTGTTTCTTTAATTTCTTCCCCAAGGGTGACCAAATGGAAACAGTGATCCTATAAGCTCAGAAGACGGTTCATATACCATCGATGCCAAACAAAATTGGGCGCAATATAATCAACTTCGTGACAAAGCTGTTTTAAAGTATAAAAAGGTGGACTTGCCCTTATCGAAAGTAGAATACTTTTGAAACTTCATTTGAAAGGCCATTTCTTGGCCAAACATCAACATTTTGACACTCTTGACAAGCCAAATTTTGTTTCGAATTTTGCTTCAAATTTGACATCTTTCAATGCAAAGCAGCTAGTTGCTCTTCCCTTTCTCGAACAGCAGCAAGTTCATGAAAATGAATAAGGTCAGTTTCCTTATAATTTTTTGATACGATAAAATAATGCTATTGGGCATTACGCGCTACCTAATAATCGAGCTACCACTAGTGCTACCTGGGTTTTGTTGGGGTGATATGAGAAAATGGGCTAAAATTTACCGACAACTAAATAATCCAGCATTTCATTTGTGGTTTTTTGCAAACTGTCAGTGAGAACTGCGTCCTAGAAAATATTTATGGCGCTTGGGTCGGTTGCAACCTGACCAAGAGGTATCTTACTGCTCTGTTCTTGGGTATTATTATTTTGTTTGAAAAAGTATGTGATGCGTGCAAACAATTTTTGCACAGAGCAGGAAAGACCCTTTCTTGGCCCACTAGTGCTACCTGGGTTTTGTTGGGGTGATATGAGAAAATGGGCTAAAATTTACCGACAACTAAATAATCCAGCATTTCATTTGTGGTTTTTTTGCAAACTGTCAGTGGAGAACTGCGTCCTAGAGAATATTTATGGCGCTTGGGTCGGTTGCAACCTGACCAAGAGGTATCTTATTGCTCTGTTCTTGGGTATTATTATTGTGTTTGAAAAAGTATGTGATGCGTGCAAACAATTTTTGCACAGAGCAGGAAAGACCCTTTCTTGGCCCACTAGTGCTACCTGGGTTTTGTTGGGGTGATATGAGAAAATGGGTTAAAATTTACCGACAACTAAATAATCCAGCATTTCATTTGTGGTTTTTTGCAAACTGTCAGTGGAGAACTGCATCCTAGAGAATATTTATGGCGCTTGGGTCGGTTGCAACCTGACCAAGAGGTATCTTATTGCTCTGTTCTTGGGTATTATTATTGTGTTTGAAAAAGTATGTGATGCGTGCAAACAATTTTTGCACAGAGCAGGAAAGACCCTTCCTTGGCCCACTAGTGCTACCTGGGTTTTGTTGGGGTGATATGAGAAAATGGGCTAAAATTTACCGACAACTAAATAATCCAGCATTTCATTTGTGGTTTTTTGCAAACTGTCAGTGAGAACTGCGTCCTAGAAAATATTTATGGCGCTTGGGTCGGTTGCAACCTGACCAAGAGGTATCTTATTGCTCTGTTCTTGGGTATTATTATTTTGTTTGAAAAAGTATGTGATGCGTGCAAACAATTTTTGCACAGAGCAGGAAAGACCCTTTCTTGGCCCACTAGTGCTACCTGGGTTTTGTTGGGGTGATATGAGAAAATGGGCTAAAATTTACCGACAACTAAATAATCCAGCATTTCATTTGTGGTTTTTTGCAAACTGTCAGTGGAGAACTGCGTCCTAGAGAATATTTATGGCGCTTGGGTCGGTTGCAACCTGACCAAGAGGTATCTTATAGCTCTGTTCTTGGGTATTATTATTGTGTTTGAAAAAGTATGTGATGCGTGCAAACAATTTTTGCACAGAGCAGGAAAGACCCTTCCTTGGCCCACTAGTGCTACCTGGGTTTTGTTGGGGTGATATGAGAAAATGGGCTAAAATTTACCGACAACTAAATAATCGAGCATTTCATTTTTACCGACAACTAAATAATCTTCAATGGAGTATAGAACTTTTTGCTACTGTATATTACCTTTAAAGTACTTTGGACAAACTAGGCAGACGATTCAATAATAAAGAGATTCAGTGTGCTTAGCCAGAGTGGTGTCAGATATAAATAAAAGTACAAAGTTGTTAACTAGTGAAAACCCATTTGGCAATAGTATAGAAAAAAGAAGTTTTTGTTCGAGAATGATTATATTTTAAATTAACCCTTACTTTGATTATTATTTTCTTGGTATAAAATTCATATCTAACATCACCCTGTTGTCACTTCCCCGCCACGTTGAGGCGACACTGATAGTACTTTTGATTTTGTTTTTATTTTGTGAAGTATATACGTATTATTTAAAAAAATACGCATTACATAGTTATACATTTAAATAAAATCAAAAGTACAAGGGAAGGCCCACCACCACAACTACCAATGAAGCTGTAAGCGATAAAACTGTAATCAAACTGTAAGCAATAAAAAGAAAAATAATGACCCTTTGAATTTCAGCTTAGGCATTCCTTTTGAATTAGATATAAAAACGAAATTTGTTTTGTCGGTTTCTTTTTTGGTCGTTACTGTTGTTAATTTTCAGCTCATGACAGCTTTGGGTAAAAAAGAAGACAAATGAAGAATTAGAAAATTATAATGCTTGAGAACATTGAATCAACCGTGCTGAACCACAGTTGAAAAAAAGTGGAAGATAACAAAATTAGGCAATATTCTAAAGCTAATCTTCAAAACTCTACTAAAATCAAATGTTCTATTCGTGGATAAGAAATACTAATTAGTAATGAATCATTATTGCAACTTAACATAAGTTCTATTCTTTGATTCTGTTTCATAGTTTTTACTTCTTATTTCAGTTCCCTTTCAGTTTGAAAAAAATATATGATAATAATTGTAAAATCATCTTGATTTCTGGAATAAAAATACTATAATATGCGAATAAAATATATTTCTAGAGTAAAAAATTTAGTTTTTTCCTAATGCAGTTTGTATGTTCCCTGCATGTTTTGCAATATTCATCTCACCTCGCTCACTTCCCAGAATATTTGAATAGTTTCATAATACAGCGAATAATTTCATAATACAGTATAGTCTACAACGAATAAAGACAAACTGAAAAATAAATAGCCAATAAATACAAACTGTCGATTAGAAAAGCACCTAGAAACTACAAACTAAAAAGCTCTTAATAACCATGCAAAAAGAAAAATCGAGAAGAGAGGGAGGAGAGTGAGGAGGAGGAGAGAAAAATAGATATTACTTCAACTCATGGTGAAGTTGGAATCAATTATATGAAAACAAATTTAGTAGCTTTAGCAGTTGATTTCAATCTTTTATTATGACCCAAGCACCTATAATATAAAACACACAATAAGCAAAGCAAAGCACATGAGGTAGCATTAACACTTGCAAAGGGAAAGCACATTCGGGCTAAGAAGGTAATAGTACATATTGCTTCTTCTCGATTAAGCTGTCTATAGAGAGGTGGTCGAAGTTTGGTCTAAATCACTCATAAATTCATCTTTTTGATGGGTTTTACAATTCTCTCGTGGCTTGTTTGATGAGCTCTGATGATAGGAGTTTCAGACCGGTGTTCAAGGCTAGTCTGGAGTGCTGGTTGTGCAAATCGGGTTTATTACTGCATTATAAAATGGGCACGTTTGCTTAGGAGTGCATGGTTCATATGGATGGGAGGAGTGACGTGTTGGTGTTATGACAAGAGGCAAAGCACTTGGCTTAGAGGCAGAGGTGATCCCATCTTGGGCAATTCGTACCTCTTTTCTAGTCCCTTTTTCTAATGCTTCATTGGGACCTAGATTACTACTCCTTGGGCACTACACTTCTGATATTACTTCAAGTTGTGAAGGATAGGGCTGGGATATATGAATCCAGTTTCTTCTTAGCAAGGGCCCGGCTGCTCTTCTTAAAAAGTATGAACTTGGATTATCGCTAAATAGCATTAGTGAAATATATTAAAAATTCATCCTTGAACAAGGAATCTAAAAGACAAAAACTTTTTATTGTACATTCAAGTTTTATTAATAAATAATTTAAAAACATTATTAAAACACATTATTCATAGGGCACTGAAATCAATATTATATATGTGAGAAAGGGTTATTTTAAACCCGTCACTATCACTTAAGTGTTTTCTGACGTTTCAATACCTCGATGTTGGAACCTTTGGTCCTGGGTTTTTTCTTCAGATAAATGTCTTTCCTTGTTTCTTTTCTTTTGAGTTCTTTAATTATCTCTTTCCCATCTGTGGAAATGATAAATTATCTCTTAATATTGGCTGCGCCATTTTTCATTTCTTTAACTGCGTAGTTTGTTAAAACCACAAGGTTTTAATTGCGCAGTTACGGGTGACCCATCATAGCTAAAGTTACTTTCAGATAACAAGTTTGGTCCGTATTGTCGAGGGGTGAAAGAAAGGGCATAAAGCTGATTCATTCGAAGTAAGTTGGCTTGATACATTTGAAGTAAGTTGATTCATAATCTTGGACTTTTTAGCCTAGGTGGAGTCCGGCAGCCTAAAGAAGGGCTGAGATTATATTATTTGCAGTAGGAAAAGAGTTGCGAGACATACCGTCATTTACTACATAGACAGGGGGTCCGTTTACCCTCTGATGAGATAGTTAGAGATTTTAGTGGTGACTCAGTGTGGGTGCATTCTTGGTATAGAGTTTAACCGTTTGACCATTCAATCACGTTACCATACCCTGGAGCATGGTATACCGTACAAAAGGTACTAACATACTCTATATTTACGGAACAGTAGTGGTAAGCGCGAGCATTCCATTACAATATTTGTCGCCAGAGAGACTTCCCCTCTAGTAAGTGATGTAGCACCATTTTTGCGCCAATATCTGGTGGCAGTCGTGGCTTACCACTAGAAACCCAATATGTATTATTATTTGAACAGTGGGAACATACCATTTCCTTGGTAGAACGTGATAGTCCAAGGCAAATCACGCCACCGTGTCACTCAATGGTTGGCAAACGACACCTTTCTGGCACAAACTAGCATTCCTAAGGCATTTTCAGACATTTTCCACCAAAAGAACCATGTAAACTAGACTTAAACTTAAAGAATTATACACTACATCGTTTAAACTTAAAGAAAATTCCCAATAGCGTTTCTTTTGATGATTTGTGATAAAATACGCCAGCAGGGCACAATGTACCTTTCTAGTGGCAACATCTGGTACCCGTCATCATCACTTGAGCGTTTTCTGGCGTTTGGATATCACAGTATATATATATTTTTATTTGAACAGTGGGAACATGCTATTTCATTGCTAGAACGTGATAGTCCAAGGCAGTTCACTCCACCATGGCACTCAATGGCTGGCACAAGTTACCCTCTGGAGCAAACTATTATTCCTAAGGTATCTTCAGACATTTTCTTGGTAAAAATGATGCTTCCAAGTGTATTTTGGTAATTTTTCGTTTAAAGAGTATGATTTAGGATGTTTAGTTGTGCTATTTCGCGGTATAGCTTGCCCGTATCACCTTTGTTGGTGTTTCAAAGAGAATTTTGGAAGAAGTTGCTTAATTTGCTGTTTCTTGGTTTGGCTCGTCAGCGTTAGCTTTTTTGGTGTTTCCAAGTGTGTTTTGGAAGTTTTTCGTTTGAAACGTTAGATTTAGGATGTTTAGTTTCACTGCTTCGTGGTTTAGCTTGTCTGTGTTAGCTTTGTTGGTGATTCCAAGTGTTTTAAGTTTTTTGTTTGAAACGTTTGATTTAGGATGTTTAGTTTCAATGTTTCGAGGTTTACCTTGTCTGTTTTAGCGCTGCTGGTGTTTCCATGAGTATTTGGAAGTTTTTCGTTTGAAACTTTAAGATTTAGGATGTTTAGTTGTGCTCTCTCTTGGTTTAGCTTGTCAGTGTTAGCCCTCTTTGTGTTTCAAAGAGTATTTTGGAAGAAGTTATTTAGTTCTTCTGTTTCGTGGTTTAGCATGTCTGTATTAGCTTTATTGGTTTTTCCAAGCGTTTTCTGGAAGTTTTTGTTAGAACACATGATTTAGGATATCTAGTTGTGATTTTTGCGGTTTAGCTTGTCTGTGTTAGCTGTGTTGCTAATTCTAAGTGTGTTTTAGAAGTTTTTCGTTTATAACATATGATTTAGGATGTTTAGTCTTGCTGTTTCGTGGTTTAGCTTGTCTTTTTAAGCGTTTTTGGTGATCCCAAGCGTATTTTCAAAGTTTTTTGTTTTGTGTGTCTGACTGTGTTTGCCTCTCTCTGTGTGTTGGTGTGTCTGACTGCGTGTTTGTGTATGTTTTTCTATTTAGACACAGCAGAGCCTACAGAAGTACCTACAGGATCTTGCTTCGCATTCACTACATGCAACTGCTTAACAGTTCTTACATATGAGCTGCATGTTTTCTGGCATCTGTTTTCGACATTTATAACAAGTGGCTCTTCTGTCCTGCATTAAAAGAGATTCAAGTACCTGGACAGCAAATTTGATTCTATGTTTATTC
This sequence comes from Artemia sinica, assembly GCA_027921565.1. Taxonomy (NCBI): domain Eukaryota; kingdom Metazoa; phylum Arthropoda; class Branchiopoda; order Anostraca; family Artemiidae; genus Artemia; species Artemia sinica. The sequence goes on from CM051258.1 coordinate 46,535,188, forward strand.
ATTAGTTCAATAGTTTTCTTATTTACCATTTCAGTATCCTCGTTATATAAATCTATGAATTTCTTCGATAGCGTAGATCTTCCTTTTGACGTCTTGTACTTAGAAGGTGATGGAAGATCAATTGACATTGCGCTTCCCAAATAGGTTATTTCATTTGTATAGTCTTGGGCATATTTGACAACAAGAAGCCCACAGCTTGAAGAATCTACTTGTGGAGCTATTCTGCACGAGTCAAGTTCAAGTTCTATGTAGCGTTTATCCACTCCCTTCATCAGATTTTTTAGGTTGGAAAGAACTAGCCTCCCGTGAGCGTGGTTTAACGGCTTCTGGCTATCAAGAAGATAGAAAGTTTTCTTGGAGAAATCACATATTCCCAAAATGAAATGATTCTTGGACTTCGTATTCGTTATATCACACATATTGACACACAATGGAACAAACAAAACACTGCAATCATTCGAAACATCACTAAAACTCTCTCTAGGCGTATCTGGGTAAGTATTCAAAGCATCAATACTTGTCAAGTTGAAAGTAGAGTAGCTATCGATAGTTCTTGCTGACGCACAGCTAGAAGTTACAAGATTCACGAGGTATGAAACAATTCCAGTTGTGAGCCAAGTATCAGGCGTCAGCAGTGATTCAAGGTCTTGAAAGAAAATTGGAAACACGTCTGTGTCCCTCAAGGGAAAACCAGTAGCTCTCCACCAATCTAGTTTCTCTGCGTTTTCTACGATAGCAGAATCGGTAGATTTGACCACTATTCCAAAAAGCCTTTTTAAATGCTGGATCACTTGCTTTGCTTCGTCATACAAATCACTTATGGGCCCTTTAAACGCGTAACCATGACAAAGGGCTGTAGGAATTATAGACTGGTTAGCTTCAACACGAAGATTCGGTCTCCTTACCCTTTTTTGGGGTTTCACCAGTTGAGTGGGGCTATGCAGCCTTTTTCGAACAGACTTCACAAACTGTACATCTTCCGCTTGCTTTGCAACTTTTGAATTATGATTCCCATCAGAGCTTTTCGATTGGGGTTTGGAACTCTTTTTAAGTGAAGCTACTTCAATAATTTCTTTTTTTTTCATTTCTGAAACCCGTTTCGAATGTATTCTGCTCCCTGCTTGTTTTCAAGTCAGCTTTCGCAGTTTCATTAATTGACGGTGAAAAACTCCCCTCATTCTGATCATCACTATCAGCAGTAGACGACAATTCCTTGGCTGCTAGAGAATCTGCTGCAGGTTTAATATTGTAACAGTCCTGAATGGTTAATGAGCTTTTTATTCCAGGCCTCACGTGCCTTTTAGATCTCCCCTTCACGTTCTTGAGTGTTTTCAGCTGTATAACTGATTTTTCTGTTACTAGTGCATGTCCTCGAGATCTTAAAACTGCTAGTTTGCAAGGACATGCAGAGATTCCAAAATTACAAGAACAATCATAAACTTCAACCAAACTATTCCTCTTAGCACCCTTTGTCACAATTTTATTTCCTCTAACAGTGATTGTTTCTGTTCGTGGTGTCACAACATTAACCTTCTTTCTAGTCAGATTTGAAACAAGATACACTTGCTTTTCGTTGCAAATGTAACATGTCCCTTTCTCCATAGAGTTTCTGCTATGTCAACTAAACCACTTTGCTGGCGGTCTTCTCTTGTCGTATTTATTTCGCAAAAGGAATCTGATGCATCTACTTCTTGGACCATACGCAGAAACATTTCATTCCTCGATTCAAGTGGATCTTCTTCCTTCTTGATATGAACTACGTTTTCCTTATGTGCCTTCTCAAGGAGTCTATAATCTCCTATTCCCTTATATCCTCGAGACACGTGTGTATAATATTCATCGTCTAAACAAAGAAGGCCCAAGATACATCTGTCCATTGGTATATCTCGCTTTTGTTGTATAACTCTTTTCATCACAGCATTGAATGACTCTGCGGTATTGTTGGTTATTCCGGAGACTGGATTAAAATCAGGAATCTGGGAAACGATGAAGGCACAATCATACTTCAACATGTCAGATTCCAGATTATCTCGAAAGTAGGTAAATGCAGGGATGGACCATTTCACGAGCCTGTCAGTTCTTATTTGGTAGTACTCATCTTCACTTTTTGATCTTAGCAACTGAAGAATATCTTCTTGAACTACCTTGATGTCTTCTTTAGATGCCCCCATTTTCTGAAGTGCATGTTTTGCATTGATCCGATAGTGTAGCCAGCAATGAGCAGCCTGAATATGAGGAAATATTTTTTTTCTCGCAACCTCTATACCCTTTTCTCTATCACTCACAAAAGAATTTTGCGGTGAATTGATGCTTGGTGCTTTCTTCATTAGAACTATAAACAGCTCTTCGTGCGAATCAGCTGATCTATTTGTGTGAAGTAAAAATGCAATTGGAATCAGAGGTGTTGTCCCCTTATGGTCGAAGTCAGGATGTCGGAATGTCAGAGCTGAAACCCAGTAATTTCCAATGTTATATTTGGTATCATAATAGAACACTATCGGGATACCGTGTTTTACAAAGTAATCAACCTCTAAGATGGCAAATTCTGATATACAGGTGACGGCTGCTTCTCCTTGCCCAAAAAATTTTTCTGTCACAACAAAATCAGTTTCCGTCATAAGATATCGAATCATATTACATGTGTCTTTGGATATCATGCTTTTTCTGGCCAAAGAAAAGGCATCCTTTACCTGCCGCTGACTTCTTGGAACATTTGTCTGCAGCTCATTCACTGTCTTGCTAAACTCGTTATGGAAATGTTCTCGGGGCGTCATTGTTGTGGTTTTTGCTACATTTTTGGCTCTTATTAATACAGATTTCTCAGAAGGAACAAAAGGGATAGCTTTTATTCCTTCTTTCTTTTTATGGTTTCCATGGGGGTCACAATTGGATTTTCTGTCACAAGTACCAACATAATGAATCACCGTATATAGGCAGTGCTCAAGGGGACAGTTGAATGCACATTGCTCATATCGAAAGATATATCTCTTCAAATCAACCATCTTGCCTTCAATCATCCGTTGATTAACTCTCTTTCTGAAGTTTGGATGAACAGAGGGTACAGATACTGAGTGTCCCCCACTACTTCTGCTATAACGGTAACCATCGGCCTTGTAGTCTTGTAAGTATTCAAAACTATCTGAATATACTAAAAAAATACTATCTGCAGTAGGATAGGCTGGAACTTTGTTCTTGCAGAGTCTAAACTTTGATATACCAGTTTCGTGAGCGGTCCTTAAGATTATGGCAGCCTCAGTAGATCTAAGTGCCGATTTCTTGGTTTCGTAAATATGTGGGTCCACTGGATTAGGAAGTGAGGCGCCATGTATTGTTTGAATTACACTTGGTCGATCATTTTGAAAATCTTGTACTTTTTTGGACAAAAAACAAACATTCAGAGAAGGCTTATTAAAAGCCGATTTATTTTTCTCAGGCTGTGTACTATAAATCTGTGTTTCGTAAGAGCCCTGGTAATTGTCTTCACATAATTCATTGGCTATGTATACCGTTTTGTTAACGTTACTTTTTTGTTCTGGGTTTCTTTTATTGTTTTCATCATAGGCGTCATTAATCTGGAACTCATTTTCTACTTCCAGTCGAAAACATTCCACCATATTCTCTTGGTAGTCAACCTTTTCCATGTCCTTGCACTCTTTAGTGTCCATGCACTCTTTAATGTCCATGCACTCGTTAATTTCCATGCACTCCTTGAACTCCATGTCCAGCTTATCATTTTCAAAGTTCCCTTCGGTATCAATCACTGGATTAGGAAGTGAGGCGCCATGTATTGTTTGAATTACACTTGGTCGATCATTTTGAAAATCTTGTACTTTTTTGGACAAAAAACAAACATTCAGAGAAGGCTTATTAAAAGCCGATTTATTTTTCTCAGGCTGTGTACTATAAATCTGTGTTTCGTAAGAGCCCTGGTATTTGTCTTCACATAATTCATTGGCTATGTATACCGTTTTGTTAACGTTACTTTTTTGTTCTGGGTTTCTTTTATTGTTTTCATCATAGGCGTCATTAATCTGGAACTCATTTTCTACTTCCAGTCGAAAACATTCCACCATATTCTCTTGGTAGTCAACCTTTTCCATGTCCTTGCACTCTTTAGTGTCCATGCACTCCATGCACTCCTTGAACTCCATGTCCAGCTTATCATTTTCAAAGTTCCCTTCGGTATCAATCTTTTCTGACACCTTTGCTTTAAAGTGTGTTTGGTAACCATCCTTATTCATTTTAACTCCCTGTTGTTCATCTTCATCTGTGGATTTGCACATTGTACTTACCATTTTGAGCTCACATTCTTTCAAATACCTCTTATTTCTTCTTTCAAGCTTGAGAATTTCATTTTTTTCTTTGTATATGTTGATGGATGTGCCACGAGAGCCTCTTTTCTTCTTGTTTTGACCCATCATCCGAATAGAAATTACGAGTGAAACTAAAAAGACACGTATTTCATTGTCTTAAAAACTACATCCACGAGTCTGTGAAAGGGGATCCAAACTTAAATGAGTAAAGCATTACTAGAGAGCAGTTGGATGTCAAATCCCCCTAAAAAAGGGAACGAAACTGCTTCTCTTTCAATGGCTTGGAACTTTGCTCAAAAAAAATTCAAATGAATTTACTGAAAAAATGTGCATTGTTAGTTTATCGTTTTATGTTATAACGTTGATCCTTACTTTCAGTTGAAAAACATTCTTTTTTTAAATTTGTTTTCTGATCGTTTTTCTAATAATGCTGGTAAATTTTCAATAATACATTAAAAGTACAGTAAAATAAAACAGTTTTTTGTAATAAAAATTACAGTGAAATAAACACTTAAACCGCTGAGCTTCCTGGAATTAATGTTCATTATTTTCAATAGTTCCTTACAGTTATACGGACTATTATATTGATTTTACACTTTTTGTCGTTGATGTTTTGAAAAACAAAAGCACGCTGTTCGAGATACATATAGTTTTCAATAAAACGGAAAGGACATAACATACCTTAGACTTTTATGGTTTGGGAAGGGAGAAAGGGGCAGTAGCCAAACTCCTATTGGTAGTAATTTTTGTTGACCATATAAAATTAGGGGGACAAAAGTATTTTTGTCCCCCCTCGATAAATTCCACCCGGGAAATTCCTCTGAGCCCCCCCTGAAAACGGCCTTGGGTTGCACCCCTTACCGTGTTGGTTTGAGGGATATCAGACCAAGAGAGTGCATTTCAATGCCAAAATAGTCAACAAAATTTGGAGATAGCTATTTTCTTCAAAATAGTTGAAAGGCCCAATAACTGTCTTTTGAGATAAAATGACCCCCTACAGCCCCTGGTAGGTAAGTTTTTAAGTTATAAAAAATGTCCTTTGTTTTATTTGTTATTGGGAAGTGTGCATACACATATGCTGATTATTATTCCTTAAAATCTTAATTATTTTTTATTTCTTAAAATTATAAAAGTGAAAACATTAAAAAAAATTTCAGTAAAGTACAAATTACATTCTAACTTTTAGAAAGCATAGAGTTTAGAACCCTACTTAGGTTAATTTCTGCTCGTTATGAGTTTGACTTGTTTTAATTTTTGTTTGTTTTGGGTTTCATTTATTTATTGATACTGATATATGGTAGTTGTATGCTTGGTAGATTATTTTATTCTATTCTTTTTTCATTTTTGGTTTAATGGAGTTCTTTATTTTTTTTGGAAACTTATTTTGTGCAAAAAGTTTTTGTGATTAATTTTTTTCGTTTTATATTGACATAGTTTTTTTCAGGGAGAAAGATTGAGCCTCTTCTGAAGTTAAACAGCCATCCCTTCCATAAGAACCTTAAATACCCCCTGGGCATAAACTATGACCCTTGCCCCTAATCTCTGGGGTCTGTTTCAACCCTAAAAGCCTTGTTATATGATATTGAGACTATTTTGAATAGAAGGGGTATCTCAAAATTTCTAGTAGACGCACTTTAGGACAATACGACGTGTGGGTAGGGTGGAGAGGGTAGCTGCCCTCTGATCACTGACTCTTACTAGATCCCTCTGATCTGAAAAAAAATACATTGTGCCAACATCGTTCTTTACTTAGGCACCGCTTCTGCGCTGCCTATGATTTTATTTTTTTTTTGTCGTCGATGTTTTGAAAAACAAAAGATACATATAGTTTTCAATAAAACGGAAAGTACATAACAGGCTTAAGTCTTTTATGGTTTGGGAAAGGAGAAAGGGGCAGTAGCCAAACTCCTCTTAGTAGTAATTTTTGTTGACAATATAAAAATAAACCAGACTATGCACATAATATTTTTTCAAGAACAATTGTTGCAGTAGAAGCACTAAACAATAGCGGTGTCTGCTTTGACAATAAACTTGTCAAACACGCAAAGGTTTTTTTCTTAGCTATATAAAAGCTTCTCATTCTAATATTAAGTAACCCTTGTGTTTCAGGAGACAACGTTAGAAAATTTGGGACAACAATTAAAAATAGTCAAACTTTAGCGTAAAGAGCAACGTATCAAGGAGGAGCGAAACCTCCTCATACGAAAATAATTTCTGTTCGTTTTATGTTATAACGTTGATCCTTACTTTCAGTTGAAAAACATTCTTTTTTTTTAATTTGTTTTCTGATCGTTTTTCTAATAATCTACTACTACTACTACTAACAACTCATCGCAGCACCAAGCCGCCTGAGGCCAACACAGCTACGCACGCTCCTCCTCCACCCCAATCTATTCAAGGCCTCCCTTTTTACACCTGCCCACGAAGTTCCCATTTCCTTTAAATCTTTCTTTATGACGTCCTCCCACCCCAGACGGGGACGACCTGCTTTCCGTTTAGCCCTAGATGGTTGGCCGAAAAGAACAATCTTCGGCAATCTGTCATCCTTCATCCGCACAACATGCCCCAACCACCTCAACCTTTCTTTCATTATAGACCTAGAAAGCGGTATTGAACCACATTTTTCATATAGCCTATTGTTTGAAATACGGTCAGTCAGCCGGGTACCCAGAACAATCCTTAAGCAATTTCTCTGGAAAACATCTAGCAAATCTTCATCCGCTTTTCGGAGCGTCCATGCTTCAGAGCCATATTTGACCACTGTCATCACTGTAGCTTCTAAGATTCTAATCTTGGTTTGTAGACTTATCTTCCTATTCTTCCAGACTTTTTTTAACTGTGAAAAAACACCCTGAGCCTTGGCTATTCTATTTTTAACATCTTCACTGCTCCCACCATCTTTACTAATAATACTACCAAGATAAGTGAAACTGCCCACCTGATCAATCTTTTCATTACCCAACATCACCTTTTCATCGTCACTTATTCCTAGCCTTAGTGACTTAGTCTTCCTAACATTAATTTTCAAACCAATACTAGCACCCTGAACTCGCAAAACCTCTAAAACTTCATTCATTTTGCTCACACTATCATCTAGGATGCTTAAATCATCAGCATAATCCAAGTCCAGGAGACTTTTTCCTCCCCATTTGATTCCGTGGTCTCCCATTGCCTTTCCTGTGCTCCTTAAAACAAAGTCCATCAAAATAATCCATATAAAGGGGGATAGAACACAGCCCTGCTTAACTCCTGATTTAATACAAAACCAGCTGCTAACCTCATTTCCTACCTTAACCGCAGCAGTGTTATTCTCGTACATAGCACTAATCACTTTAATGTATTTGTCTGGTATACCATACAAAGATAAAACCTTTACTAAAGCTCCTCTATCAACAGAATCGAACGCTTGCTCATAATCTATAAAACTGAGGACCAAAGGAGTTTGAAAACTTAGGCACTTCTCAATTATTAACCTAAGAGTGAAAATTTGGTCAACACATCCTCTACCTTTTCTAAAACCGCACTGCTCTTCTCTTAAAACTTTGTCTACGGCATCTCTCAGTCTAAAAAGTATCATATTACTAAGCAATTTGCTACCTACAGAGACCAGACTAATGCCTCGATAATTACCACACTCACTTTTATCACCTTTCTTATAAAGTGGCTTAATTAATGCTGGTAAATTTTCAATAATACATTAAAATTACAGTAAAATAAAACAGTTTTTTGTAATAAAAATTACAGTGAAATAAACACTTAAACCGCTGAGCTTCCTGGAATTAATGTTCATTATTTTCAATAGTTCCTTACAGTTATACGGACTATTATATTGATTTTACACTTTTTGTCGTTGATGTTTTGAAAAACAAAAGCACGCTGTTCGAGATACATATAGTTTTCAATAAAACGGAAAGGACATAACATACCTTAGACTTTTATGGTTTGGGAAGGGAGAAAGGGGCAGTAGCCAAACTCCTATTGGTAGTAATTTTTGTTGACCATATAAAATTAGGGGGACAAAAGTATTTTTGTCCCCCCTCGATAAATTCCACCCGGGAAATTCCTCTGAGCCCCCCCTGAAAACGGCTTTGGGTTGCACCCCTTACCGTGTTGGTTTGAGGGATATCAGACCAAGAGAGTGCATTTCAATGCCAAAATAGTCAACAAAATTTGGAGATAGCTATTTTCTTCAAAATAGTTGAAAGGCCCAATAACTGTCTTTTGAGATAAAATGACCCCCTACAGCCCCTGGAGGTAAGCTTTTAAGCTATAAAAAATGTCTTTTGTTTTATTTGTTATTGGGAAGTGTGCATGCATTTTTCGGCTGGGGCAGGGAGGACGAATTTTCTGCCGGGAGAATTTTCAATGGAGAGGAAAGCTTCCAGGGGGTGAAATTTTCAGAAGAAATTTTAAACTGGGTGAATTTGCTAGAATTCATATACGAAATTTCTTTATATGTCTTGCTTTCTCTTTACCGATTCAATTTTCGCGTCGAGATGTTAAGGGTAATTGTCCGGGGTAAATTCCGGGGTTAAATTAACCATATCAGATAGAAAAAATGTTTGTGGAAAACTGGTTAGGGTTTACTCAGTCACAAATTAGAACTTATATTTTCCTTATTATGGATCACTATCTATTGATGGCAGCCAAAAATGGGGCAACAAATATTTTTCCATGGTTTTTCCCTATTCTGCTCTCTTTCCTTTGGTTACTTTATAATTACTTTATAGTCCCAAACTTCCAGGCGGGCCATGCCCCCCTGCCTCCTCTTGTCGGTGCCCATGTTTAACATACCTGTCAACACTCTCTAAACTTTAACCTCAATACTTTGAAGATTTTTCAACCTCAACCGTTGAAGGTTCTTTCCCTCAGAAAATACCCCCACCCCCTGCCGCAGCTCATTGGTCTACAAACACTTTCGACTTATAAAAAAAAGTACTTGAACTCTCAATTTCCGATCTAATGAGCACCCTCTGAAGCTTTTGCGACCATGAGGCATAGGTGTGGATGAGGAAGGGATAGTCCTTTCCTATACGAAATAAATTCTGCTCATTTTGGGGTTTAATGTTAATCTTTACTTTCATAGCAACAGCGTACACCAGAAGTATTCCCAGAAATCATAAGGGAGTACATAACAATTTGACATTTTTGTTTATTTTTTCGTTTCCGTTGCATCCCCCCCCCCAAAAAAAAATATTCACCGTCATTTTTACTTAATTTGGATAACTTGGCTCCAGCTTTACCACCACCACTCCCCTCCCCCCTTCCCAGGATTTTGAAGAAATTACGGCACGGTCAAAACCCCTATGCATTCCAGAGGCCAGAACATACTTTGCACTTTACTGAATTAAATTTGAAAAAAACTTGTTTATTAGATTTTCGACTATGTTGAACAAAATGGCTATCTCAGAATTTTAATTGGGTAACTATTTATGTTATTTTATTATGTTCATGGCCGTATATTTGGTTTTAAAATACGCTTCTCTATCTATCTATCTAATATGCAGGATAATTAAACCAAACACATTTTGCATGCAGACCCGCTATACTTTAACCCCCCCCCCTTCTAATATGCAAATATATAGCCCAAATTTATTTCTAAAGTAACGAAGAAACTAACGAAAAAACTGGTGTGTTCTCGAATATTACACAGCGTAAACTTGAGGGAGTGGCGTATAAGACACAAGTATCAAAATTCCTTTCCCCTACGGAAATTAAAAAAAAATAAAACTCAAATAAAACTCTCAAATTTTGAAAGTCTTATTTTTCACGGGGGGTATTTTCCATGGGGGGGGGGTAATTTTGTTTTAATTATTTGGTGAGCCAAAATCAAAACCTGCATTAATTCAAAAACGTTCAAAAATAAAATAAAAAAACAAGTTTTTTAATTGAAAGTAAGGAGCGACATGAAAACTTAAAACGAACAGAAATTACTCCATATATGAAAGGGGCTGTCCCATCCTCAACGTCTCTCTCTCTCTAATTACGCTAAAGTTTGACTCTTTCTTACAACTCTATTTTTTTAAACAATAAAATTTTAGCGCAAAGAGCGAGACGTTGAGGAGGGGACAGCCCCTGTCATATTAGGAAAAATTTCTGTTCGTTCTAAGTTTTAATTTCGCTCCTTACTTTCAATTAAAAAAACTTTTTTTTTAATTTAATTTTTGAACGTATATGAAACCACCGTACCTACCCCCACCTAAACAATGACTCATTCCCCTCCCTCATTATAGCTGATACGTAAACACAGATCGCCAAGCACAGCTTAATTTCATTACAAATAAAGCGAATCAACTTGATTGAATCCAGTCCTGCCTTCGTGTGCCATTACTTCTTTTACAACTGGAGAATCTAAAATATAGTTATTCATATTTTTAAACTGGAGCTTGAAACCTCCACGGCAGGGTTATCTGATATGATGTATCTGATAAATAGATTTTCAGTAAGATCTCTTGCTTTTTTTTGGGGGGGGGGGTCCCCTTTTTCAAAAATTAGGCAAATTTTCTCAAATTTTTGGTTTTGGGTGTGGAACAATAAACTGAAAGAATTTTATATATTGATACCAATAGATATATCGAAAGAATTGACTTATTATGTTGATTCCAAATATATTAGTTTCATTAAATTTAATCTTACCCATCAAAAGCTACGGGTCAGAGAAAATTTGTCTGAAAAAGTGGGAGAGACCTTCTTGAAGTCATATAATTTTAATGAAAACCACACCATCAGATTGAAACTGTAGATGTTTCAAGCTCATATCTGCAAAAATGTGGAATTTTGCAATTTTTACCAGAAGAAAAATCACAGATGCGTGTTTATTTGGCTTTTTGTTGTTGTTTTTTTTTCCAGGGGTGATCGTATCGACCTTGTAGGCCTAGAACGTAAGGATAGGGCTCGTTCTAATGGAAATAAAAAGTTCTTGTACCTTTTTTGTCTATATATAAAAATAGAGAACATAGAAATACTGATCTTTTTTTCTGCGCTACCAAAAGTACTGTTTTCATATAACTTTACAGTTTCATGAAATGTAATTAAACAAATAGGAAAGGGTTTTCATCTAAAATAAGGAGCAAGTTTAAAACTTAAAACAAATATAACACCTTTTCAACACCTTGCTCATTAAACAAAAGTATTTGTTTTTTGCGGGGGTTATATGGGAGGATCTTTCCATGAAGGAAGTTTTCATTGGGAAGGAGCATTGCTGTGAAGGGGGTGCCGCATTTCACAGCATTATTAAAGAAAAAGATCAGAAATTAAATAAAAAAACAAGTTTTTCAACTGAAAGTAAGGAGCACCATCAAAACCCAAAACGGACAGAAAATATTACGTATATGATTTGGTTCAACCCCTAGTCAATACTTCGCTCTTCAAGCCAAAGAATTTTTAGTACTTTCATAAGAGCTATTTATTGTAATTAACGGCCTTTGTGATTAAGTAAACATTTTTAAAGAATTGGAACAAAATTCGAACTTTAGCTTAAAGAGCAAGGTATTGAATAGGGGGGGAACCCCCTAATATACGTATTAAAAATCAATGAATATAGAAGTTCGGTACGTAAGTTAATTCGTAAGTTACGTACATTTATTACTAATCAAAACGTTCGTAAATAAAATTAAACAAGTTTTGAAAAATCCATTTAATAAAAAAAAGCAAAATTAATATACAAATTTTGTTTTAATTATTCATGTGCGGTGAGCCAAAATCAAAACCTGCATTAATTCAAAAACGTTCAAAAAATAAATAAAAAAACAGGTTTTTTAACTGAAAGTATGGAACTTCGAATGAGCTCTCTCTTGATTTTATAGGGCCAATGGGTCGGTACGATTACCCCTGAAAAAAAATAAACACGCCTCCGTGATCTTTCTTCTGGCAAAAAATACAAAGTTGCAGATTTTTGCAGATATGAGCTTGAAACATATGTAACAGGGCTTTCTGATACGCTAAATCTGACGGTGTGCTTTTCATTAAAATTATTTCACTTGTAGGGGATGTTTCCCCCCTCTTTCAAAAATCAGGCAAATTTTCTCAGGCTCGTAGCCTTTTATGAGTAATACTAAACTTAATAAAATTTATATATTTAGAATTAGCATTATAAGCCCATTCTTTTGATACATTTATTGACATCAAAACTCCGTTTTTAAAAGTTTCGATTACTATTGAGCCGTATCACTTGTTTTTTTTATTGTTTTTTTTTATTACGCATATGTTATTACGTATATAAGGGGGTTCTCCCCTTAGTCAATACCACGCTCTTTACGATAAAGTTAAAATTTTGTTTAAATCACAAATCGCTGAATCACAAAGGCTGTTTAATTAGAATAGATAGCTCTTTTGAAAGCACTATAAAAAACTGTAGCGTAAAGAGCGAGGTATTGACTTGGGGATGATCCCACTCATATACGTAATAATTTCTGTTCGTTTTAAGTTCTTATGTTGCTTCTTACTTTCAGTTGAAAAAACTTGTTTTTTTTAATTTAATTTCTGATCGTTTTTAAATAATGCTGGAAATCCGGCGCCCCCTTCATAGAAATGTCCCTTACCCCAAGGAAACATCTTCCACGGAAAGATTTTCCCGAGTAACCCCCTCCTCCTGCACCCCCCCCCCCAACCAGAAAAAAATCCTTCATGAAAATGGCTGTAAACTTCATAATAACCAAAACAATATCTAAACAATGGGCAAAGTTCATAAATTGCAGCCCTTCCCCTGGGAACAGTGGGGAATTCAGTCATCTTAAAAGACATATTTATTAGATTTTCGACTATGTTGAACAAAATGGCTATCTCAGAATTTTAATTGGGTAACTTCGGGGAAAAAATGAGCATGGGAGGGGGCCAAGTTGCCCTCCAATTTTTTTGGTCACTTCAAAAGGGCACTAGAACTTTTAATGTCCATTCAAATGAGCCCATTTACGATATTCTAGGATTACTGGATTGATACGATCACCCCTGGGGAAATAAAAAAATAAATAAATAAAATAAACACGCATCCGTGATCTTTCTTCTGATTAAATAAAAAAAAACAAGTTTTTTAAACTGAAAGTAAGGAGCGACATTAAAACTTAAAACGAACAGAAATTATTCTGTATATGAAAGAGACTGTCCCCTCCTCAACGCCTCGCTCTTTACGCTAAAGTTTTTTATTGTTTTAAAAAATAAAGTTGTGAGACAGAGTCAAACTTTAGCGTAAAGAGCGAGGCGTTGAGGAGGGGACAGTCTCTTTCATATACAGAATAATTTCTGTTCGTTTTAAGTTTTAATGTCGCTCCTTACTTTCAGTTTAAAAAACTTGTTTTTTTTTATTTAATTTTTGAACGTTTTTGAATAAATGCAGGTTTTGATCTTGGCTCACCGTACATGAATAATTAAAACAAAATTTTCATATTAATTTACTTTTATTTAGTTAAATGGCTTTCTCGAAACTTGTTTAATTTTATTTACGAACGTTTTTATTAGTAATAAATATACGTAACTTACGAATTAACTTACGTAACGAACTTCTATATTCATATATTTTTAATACATTTATTAGGGGGTTCGCCCCCTAGTCAATACCTTGCTCTTTAAGCGAAAGTTCAAATCTTGTTCCAATTCTTTAGAAATGACCGCTTAATCACAAAGGCCGTTAATTAGAATAAATAGCTCTTATGAAAGTACTAAAAAATCTTTGGCTTAAAGAGCGAGGCATTGACTACGGGGTGAACCCAATTATATATGTAATATTTTCTGTTCGTTTAAAGTTTCGATGTTGCTGCTGTTGCAGTTGAAATACTTGTTTTTTTATATTAAATTTATGATCTTTTTTTTAATAATGCTGGGAAGTCCGGCGTCCCCTTCATAGCAATGTCCCTTCCCCCATGAAAACTTCCTTCATGGAAAGACTCCTCCCACATAACCCCTGACCCACCCACCCCCCTCCCCCCCACTACCAGGAAAAATCTCCCCTGAAAACGTCTGTATACTTCCAAATAACCAATACTATATGTTAACATTGGGTAAAGTTCATAACTTTCAGCCCTCCCCCCGGGAAGTTCGGGGGATTAAGTCATCCTAAAAGACATACTTATAATATTTTCGAACATGCTGAACAAAATGGCTATCTCAAAATTTTGATCAGGTGACTTTGGGAAAAAAATGAGCGTGGGAGGGGGCCTAGTTGCCCTCCATTTTTTTTGGTCACTTAAAAAGGGCACTAGAACTTTCAATTTCCATTCCAATGAGCCCTTTCACGATATTCTAGGACAACTGGTTCGATACGATCACCCCTGGGGAAAAAAAAAAAACAAACAAACAAACAAATAAACACGCACCCGTGATCTTTCTTCTGGCAAAAAATGCAAAATTCCACATTTTTGTAGATGGGAGCTTGAAACCTCTACAGTAGGGTTCTCTGATACGCGGAATATGATGGTGTGATTTTCATTAAGGTTCTATGACTTTTAGGGGGTCTTTCCCCCCTTTTTCGAAAATCAGCCAAATTTTCTCAGGCGCCTAACTTTTGATGGAAAGGATTAAACTTGATGAAACTTATATATTTGAAATCAGCATTAAAATACAATTCTTTTGATGTATCTATTTGTATCAAAATACCGTTTTCTAGAGTTTCGGTTACCATTGAGCCGGGTCGCTCCTTACTTACAGTTCGTTACCACGAACTGTTTGACAAAAAATACAAAATTCCACATTTTTGAAGATAAGAGCTCGAAACTTCTACAGTAGTGTTCTCTGATACGCAAAATCCCATGGTGCGATTTTCATTAAAGTTCTTTTACTTTTAAGGGTATTTCCCTCTTTTTTCTTAAATAAGTCAAATTTTCTTAGGCACATAACTTTTAATGGGTAAGACTAAACTCGATATAAACTTATATATTTTAAATCAGCATAAAGATTTGACTTATTTGACATATCTATTGGCATCAAAATTCTGTTTTTTAGAGTTTTGGTTACTATTGAGCCAGTTCGTTACCACGAACTGTTAGAAAGAAAATACAAGTGAATGTGGTTTGTCAGTTTAATATACATATGCTGATAGTTATTCCTGAAAATCTTAATAGTATTTGGTTTACAGTCTGTGATCTCATGATCTATGAATTTTTACTTCTGTCGATTTTTATCTAAACAAACAAACATGGCTACAACCCCTGGAGCAAAGTGGAATGGTAACCAAAAGTTTTGCTTTAACATCTGAATTGAAAGGAAAACTTCAACGCAAGCAAATTGAAAGATTTTGCCGTTATAATTTGCGTAATTAGCTAATTTGGGATGGCCACGACGTTTTTGAACCATAACTCAACATCTGATAATAAGCAGCTCTTACTAGTCTATCTTCATTACACCTAATGAGCTTCAACCAAAATCTAAGCATCACAATAGACCTACGTAGTTTTAACAAAAACAAGTCCATATCACCTTTCAGAATCTGTGAATGAGTTGTCTCAAAAAAAGCATATGCTATGCTTTACCCCCACCCCCTCCCCTAATGTATAAATATATAGCCCATTTTTGTTTCTAAACTATTATATAATTAAACAATTACTTACAAGAACTTCCAACTTCTAATATTCCAATTTCTGAGGTATACACAAAATTTGACTCGCTTATAAGATATGTTGCTCGTTTTAGTTCTAGATTTCAAAAGAATATTGTCCCAGTCTTTATCTATCAAAGAAAAGGTTGAAACACCCTAAAGGCAATAAGATAAACGATGCCAGAAGAAACGCATGGGAACAGAGTTATCTTTTAAGATAACTCTGTCCCAAATGATTTCCACTAATTTTCGCTGAATTTTCGAAACAGGTCTTTAAGTTTTAACGTCGTTCCTTATTCTCAGTTAAAAAAGCTTGTTTTTTTATTTATTTATTTAGGGACAGGTGAAATAATTCCCTAAGCCTAAAGGCACATTTCTATTGAGCTAGCAAAATATGCCACAAATACGTCTGGACATTCGAAGCTGTCCGCTAAATTTACC
Organism: Artemia sinica; assembly: GCA_027921565.1. NCBI lineage: Eukaryota > Metazoa > Arthropoda > Branchiopoda > Anostraca > Artemiidae > Artemia > Artemia sinica. The sequence goes on from CM051258.1 coordinate 46,551,466, forward strand.
CCCCTTGGAAAATACCCCCATCCCCCGGTGAAAAATACCCCCCACAGAAAACACCCCCCTCCCCGTAAGTAACCCGTGGAAAAAGAACCCCCCCCCCTCTGTGGAAAAATAAGTCTTTCAAAATTTGGGAATTTTATGACTTTTGTTTTTTATTTTCCGTGGGAGGAAGAAATTTTGGTACTTGCACAAATGCGTCTGGACATTCGAAGCTGTCCGCTAAATTTACCCCCCCCCCTGGAAAATACCCCCATCCCCCGGAGAAAAATATCCCCCAGAAAATACCCCCCACAGAAAACACCCCCTCCCCGTAAGTGACCAGCGGAAAAAGACCCCCCCCCCCTCTGTGGAAAAATAAGTCTTTCAAAATTTGGGAATTTTATATGACTTTTGTTTTTTATTTTCCATGTGGGGAAGAAATTTTGGTACTTGTGTATTATACGCCACTAAATAAAGTCACTATTATGTCACTTGTCTTTGTCTTGTCTCACGCTAAGTTGAAAGAAACGAACTAAGAAACAAATTTGTTTTCGAGTTTTACAAAGCGTTAATTTGAGTGAGTGGCCTATAATACACAAGAAACAAAATTGCTTTCCGCTAGGGAAAATAAAAAAACAAAACCAAAATAAAAATATCAAATTTGGAAAGTCTTATTTCCCACTGGGGGTATTTTCGGGAGGGGGGTATTTTCTTAGGGATATTTTCTGGTGAAGTATTTTCCAGGGGTCTATTTTCCGTGGAGGGGGTAGAACTATTTTCTTGAGGGGTATTTTTTAGGGTGGTAAATACTGGGAGGAGGGGGGGGGTAAACTCCTAGAACCGGGTGAACCAAGTTTAAGCAAGCAAGGTAAAAGTAGAGTTAGAAGCAAAACTTAAAAATTATTTGGATTTATTTCTACCCATGTTTGGCTCAATGGAGCTCTTTACTTTTCTTTGAAAAATTTGTTTTGTGGAAAAAGTCTTTAAAATTAATTTGTGTTCGTTCTTTATTGACATTAAATAAAAAACTTTTTCCACAAAATAATCTTTCAAAGGAAGGCCTCTCAATTACTTGGACTATCTGTCTTGGCTTTTCTCTGTTTACAATTACCCAGCGTCTTGATTCAACCTATGCAACCTATTGCAAAATACTTGATAACTTCAATTCAAAATCAAAAAACTAGAAATGAACTCCGTTAAACTAAGAATGAGCGAAATAGAATCAAATGACCTGCCAAGCATAAAACTATTACCAATCATCCTCATTAAATAAATGAAACCCAAAACGAACAGAAATTAAATAAATAACCGAGTCAGAGTCAAAACGAGCAGAAATTAACATGAGTAGGGCTCAAAACCCAGGGGCGTAATTTGATGTGGGGCACGGAGGGGAACTACCTCTTCAGAACCAAAGCCCTCCCTCGACCTCAGTCTGCCCCTCACCCCAGCAGAAATGTAGATTCTGCAAAAAATCTTGTCAAAACTAAGATAAGCCTGCATAATTCAAGTATCCTGAGAAACGTCAATGGGAATCGGATATATAATAATTTTCTTCTCCACATTACTGAGAGAGGGGAAAACTGCCTCCACCTGGCCCCATCAAACGAAGCCCCTGGGAAAACTCCCTCTATATAAGACTAATATATGTTCGTATTGAGTTATAACGTCGCTCCTTGCTTTCAGTTGAAAAAAACTATTTTTAAATTTAATTTCTGATCGTTTTTCAAATAATGATGGTAAATTCTCTCCCTGCATGATAAAATTATCTCCTCTTGCAGTAAAATCAACCATAGAAGGTTCTTTCCCTCAGAAAATACCCCCACTCCCTGCCGCAGCTCATTGGTCTACAATCACTTTCGACTTATGAAAAAAGGTACTTGAACTCTCAATTTCCGATCTAATGAGCACCCTCTGAAGCTTTTGCGACCATGAGGCAAAGGTTTGGATGAGGAAGGGATAGTCCTTTCCTATACGGAATAAATTCTGCTCGTTTTGGGGTTAAATGTTACTCTTTACTTTCATAGCAACAGCGTACACCAGAAGTATTCCCAGAAATCATAAGGGAGTACATTTCAATTTGGCATTTTTTCTTTTTTCGTTTCCGTTGCACTCCCCCCCCCCCAAAAAAAAAAATATTCACTGTCATTTTCACTTAATTTGGATAACTTGGCTCCAGCTTTATCACCACCCCCCCCCCCTTCCCAGGATTTTGAAGAAATTACGGCACTGTCAAAACCCCTATGCATTCCAAAGGCCAAAACATACTTTGCACTTTACTAAAATTAAATTTAAAAAGAACAAGTTTTTTTTTACTGAAAGTAAGGAACGACGTTAAAACTTAAAACGAACAGAAATTATTCCGTATATGAAAGGGGCTGTGCCCTCCTCAACGCCTCGCTCTTTACGCTAAAGTTCGTTATTGTTTAAAAAAAATAAAGTTGTGAGAAAGTCAAACTTTAGCGTAAAAAGCGAGGCGTTGAGGAGGGCACAGCCCCTTTCATATACGGAATAATTTCTGTTCGTTTTAAGGTTTCACATCGCTCCTTACTTTCAGTTAAAAAAACTTGTTTTTTTTATTTAATTTTTGAACGTTTTTGAATTAATGTAGGTTTTGATTTTGGCTCACCGTACATGAATATTAAAAAAAATTTGCATATTAATTTTACTTTTTTTTTATTAAATGGCTTTTTCAAAACTTGTTTGATTTTATTTACGAACGTTTTGATTAGTAATAAATATATGTAACTTACGAATTAACTTACGTAACGAACTTCTGTATTCATTGATTTTTAATACGTATATTAGGGGGTTTGCCCCCTGGTCAATACCTTGCTCTTTAAGCTAAAGTTCAAATTTTGTTCAAATTCTTTAAAAATGACTCCTTAATCTCAAAGGCCGTTAATTAGAATAAAAAGCTCTTATGAAAGTACTAAAATTCTTTGCCTTGAAGAGCGAGGTATTGACTAGGGAAAAACTTGTTTTTTTTTTAAATATAATTTCTGATCTTTTTCTTTAATAATGCTTGGAAATGCGGCGCCCCCCACATAGCAATGTCCCTTCCCCAATGAAAACTTACTGCATGGAAAAGATCCTCCCATATAACCCCCGACCCCCCCCCCCCTTCCCACCTACCAGAAAAAATCCCCCTGAAAACGTCTGTATACTTACCAATAACCAATACTATATGTTAACATTTGGTAAATTTCAAAACTTTCAGCCCTCTCCCCAGGGATTCCTGGGGATTAAGTCATCCTAAACGACATAGTTATCATATTTTTGACCATGCTGAACAAAATGGCTATCTCAAAATTTGATCAGGTGACTTTGGGAAAAAATGAGCCTGGGAGGGGGCCTAGTTGCCCTCCATTTTTTTGTCACTTAAGAGGTTGCTAGAACTTTTAACTTCTGTTCCAATGAGCCCTCCCATGACATTCTAGGACCAATGGGTCGATACGATTACCCCTGGGAAAAAAAAATAAACACGCACCCGTGATCTTTCTTCTGGTAAAAAATGCAAAATTCCACATTTTTGTAGATAGGTGCTTGAAACCTCTACAGTAGGGTTTCTGATACGCTGAATATGATGTTGTGATTTTTATTAAGCTTCTATAGCTTTTAGGGGGTCTTTCTCCCTTTTTTCAAAAATCAGCCAAATTTTCTCAGACGCTTAACTTTTGATGGGTAAAACTAAACTTGATGAAACTTATATACTTGAAATCGGAATTAAAATTTGATGTATCTATTGGTATCAAAAATCTGTTTTTTAGAGTTTCGGTTATAATTGAGCCGGGTTGCTCCTTACTTACAGTTCGTTACCACGAACTGTTTGATATATTTTTTGGGTTAAGAGAATAAGATATTTGCGTCTCATATGCCATCTTCTATTCAAAGTACAAACTCTATAACTCGTAATTAGCAGACCCATATATACGATCGATATGTCTGTGTATCCTTGGCAAAAGCCAAAACAAGAGACATTCAAGTTTTGTGATAAAAACCAGTTTTTTGACATGATGCCTATACATGCCACATTTCGATAGAGTCGTTTTTGGTTTAGAATCGGCATATCATCACCTTCGTATTAGCTTAAGAAACAAAACAAGTCTTGTGACGTCAGCTCTTAAACATGCCCCTTTTCGACAAGAATTCATTTTTGTTTCTATGCGGCCATGCCACACAAAAACCTGTTTCAAACATGCCACAAAGCGGCTGATCCTGTTTTCGACCGACCCAAAATTTCTTCACTGAGACTGCACTCATAAGGAAATTCTTTTGCTTTATGAAAGATTTAATCAAAACCATCGTCATTTTGCATGTCTATAATTTTATCTCGCGTACCTGCAATAAGATCCGTAGCTCTAAAGAAAACTAGGTCTACCTCCCGCAGCTGGTCAGACAAAGTTTGTGGCAATTTTTTTTTCCGCTTGATGGAGTATAAATATAAATTCAAATGTATGAAGTCTGGTTGCAAGTTCGTGGGCCTGAGCTGCCAATTTTCCGTCACCAGATGCTCTGGTAATTCATAAAACGGCCAAAATACAGTTGTATCTATTCAGTACTTTGCTCACCAATAAATTTCGGTATGCCATCTGCAGTAGATGATTTCTCCAGCTGAAGAACAGTTATGCCGGTGGCATTTTGAGCATTAACAAACAGTTGGTAGCGTGTCTTGCTATTCACAATAAAACAGTACAGATCTTGAAGAGTGGAGAAGAAAGATGCCATTCATCTCAAGTTCTGAATGAAATCACCCAATACAAGATTCAGTCTATGAGCAAGGAAGTTAATGTAAATTGTAAGTGGAGCAATTTCTATAATACAGGCTTGCCCACCTGAAAAGTGGCCACTAATGACACTGGCTCTGTATTTACACAGAAAAAGAAAAAACAACAATTTTTCACCTCCTTCTGGATGTTGAACAGTAAATTCCCCTCCCCCCATCATAATTTTTCTTGAATAACATCAATTGATAGGTCTGAGTTTTCTTTCATTGCTCAGGTTTTTCTTGTATAGCTCTCATTTGTTATGTTTTTCTCACCATTTTTATAAGTTGGTTCAAGCTAAACCCCCTCCTTTTGATAAAGCCTTTCGTTTGTGAAATCGAAATACTTGGTCTTTGACTGTTGGTAAAATTTCTTTTTAACTCTCTTATTAACAAATCCTGTCCATTTTCATATTCTCGTTTTGTTTTCATTTCAAAAATGGAAATAAACAAACGTGCATCTGTGGTATTTCTTCTGGGGGAAAATACGAAATTTTATATTTTTGTAGATATTAACTTGAAACCTATACAATAAGGTTCTCAGATATACTGTATCTGATGGTGTGGTTTTCATTAAGATCGCTGGGCTTTTTGCGACACCCCCCCATTTTCAAGACACGGTAAATATTCTTAGGTTCATGGTTGTTGATGGTTAATATTAAACTTGATGATTTTTATATGTTTGGAATTAGCATAAAAAGCCATTCTTTTGATAAATAAATTGTTATCAAAATTCATTTTTTTTAGACTTTTGGTTACTATTGGAGTGAGTCGCTCCTTACTATTGGAGTGACTCGCAATATTGAATATGAATCTTTTCTTTTTGCTGAAAAAAATTCTTTATCGGAAAGTTTGTTTTTAAATAATTTACAGTAAAGGTTGCTATTTACAATAGTAGTGATAAAACATTGTTTTTTTAGAAGGATTATTTTTTTATGATAGACCTCAAGAATTGAGATTTAATTCTTCATTTATTTCCCATATTTTTAATAATTTTAAAGACAAGAAGAAAAAGATTTTCTTTATTAACTGCGGTAATTTTTAAATATTAACGGTGGTAATTCTGAATATTAACGGGGATAATTTTGAAAATTACACCATCAGATTCAGTACGGTATATATGAGAGCCCTATTTTATAGGTTTTAAGTTATTATCTACAAAAATAGGAAATTTTGTATTTGTTTTCCCAGAAGAAAGATCACAGATGAATGCTTATTTATTTTTATTTTTTTGCTCCCCCCCCCGGGGGTGATTGTATCAAACCAATGATCCTATATGTTAAAAAAGAATCAAGAGAACTAAACTATTCACTGCATTGGAAATTGCAGTAGCACTTTTGGCTTCAAGGTTTCATCAATAGAATTAGACTGAATATGAAGAAGTATTACAAAAGACGTACTATATTTCTCAACAGCCCTAATGTAACTTTGGGATACTTCTATGATGTTATACCAATAGATACTACTATTAGGATACTTCTTGTAGCTGAAGCTATAATATATATATATATATAAACAAAGTTGAAGCTGAATTTTAATCTAGGCTAATTCCATCAACACCTAAAGTTGGTAGTAGAGGTATAAAAAAATCGACTTATAAGTGTTTCCACTGAAAGAAAATAAAAGTTGACACCCAATAAACTATCGGCTGTAATAACACTTCGATGAGTTTGGTTAAGCGTTACTGAATTTGCCCTTATTTCTATTTTACATTTTTCATTCCCATATAACTTTTAGTAACATTTATATAATAACACTATCTACTAGTATTACTAATGGCTTTTGGTAACCATAATATAAAATATTATTATAGAATTAACAAAAAGAAATTTGAAACTCATTGTTAAGATTTTGTTTTTGAATAGGTAATTTATCAAAAGTAATTTGAAAAGAGAAGAGACTATATTGAAAATCTTGCAGAATGGAGCTTTTTGTCTTACACCAAGAGTGGAACATTACAGATTGGCTACGCATAATTTCAATAATAAAGAAACTTAGATTTAAACAAGGGAAAAAGTAGCTGTTAGAATATTTCGCTTGAGTCTAGATTAAATTTTGGGTTATCAAGGTAACATTTCGAAGCTGGATGGCAAATATATGATTTTTTTTTTACCACTTTCACGCAACGAATCTATCCATTTTATTTTTAGGAGACGTTCTCTGGTCCGAAAATGACTCTTGTGCCAAGTCACTTGTAGTTAATGATGCTACAAAGATCATAAATGAGCTGCAATCCCTCAACTTTCAATCACCATGGCGTGAGCTTGTTGCCAAAGACTCAGAAAAACACAAATGGATTGAAGATCAACTGACAAAGTTTATCCATCAAGTCCACAAATGGAATCCGGTCTGCATATCAATTGAGACAATACACAATCACCAAACAGTAATAAAATGGAATGAGTCAAAAATAGATATGTTTGACCCTGCTAGAACAGCTAACTTATTTTATTCAACTAATCCTAGTCAAGCAGACGCATTAACGTTGCATGGTATGCAAGCATTTGGAAGTAAACCTTTAGCTCTGCCCGTAAAACCAGATAAATGTGTTCACAAAATGTGCCATAAAGGCAAATATACAATAGTGTTATCTGAAGTGCTTGTGGGCAAAACTCTTATAACCGATGAATATATTTCTGATATTAGAAGCGAAGGTTGTGACTCAGCTTATGTGAAAAATGATTGTTATGAGGCATACATTCTTGAAGACATTCGTCAAGTATTGCCTAAGTACGTTATTAGGTACTGTCTCGGAGGTTTAACCCTCCAAGGACTGAAAGAGTTGTTGCCTGATCATAATAAGCCCATCATAAAAAATGTTGAAAAGTATTTTCTAAAATCAAATCGATATTGTAACCATGCAAATGACCATGATCTACATTATTTAATTGGTGAATCTCAATTCGTGCGCATTCAGTCTCAAAGGAAATCATATAGAAATTTACAGTTGGATTCCGTGACATTTTCCATCAACAGAACTCTAATTCGACGTTTTCTTAAACTACAAAAAGACTTTGAAATCAAATATGGAAAGGCAGAACCACAATTAATGTTCCACGGATCTTCCTTCAGTCAGAACGTGGAATCGATCATCAATAACGGCTTCGACTCACGGAAAGTAAGAAAAGGGATTTATGGAACCGGTTTTCACTTTTGTGAATTCCCAGAGGCCTCAATAAATTATATTGGAACTTCTAAAAGACTGATACTTTGCTATGTTCTACTTGGCTCTTTGGTCAAGGACACACAAATAAATGAAATACCTGACGGGTTTGACTCGAGAAGTCTTAGAAGGGACAGAGAAGGCAGAGGAGAAATTGTTATAGTAAAAAGTAGTGAACAAGTATTACCTATGTATATTTTGAACCTTCAATAACTATGAAAAAAAAGAAAGTGTCATTGGCTGTAAATAAGACGAACACTGTTACTGACAAAGGACAATTCATAAAGCTAGGAAAATATATGCGAGTTTTTAAGTAAACTTTCATAATTTTTAAAGTAAGGACATTGTTAGTTTGATTTTCTATCATCATTGTATTTGTTTGTTTTGATGCATCAAAATAATGTGTTAGAAGAAAAACATAGGCAATATTCATTTAATGCACGTTTAAGATGTGAATGCGACGACAGGAGGTATTGGGTTTAGAAAGATGTTAGACTACCACTTAAAAACTGATTTTTATTTCCTGAAGGAAATCTATAATACAAATATATACAGAGGGATTAGTAGATTTAAAATTATAGTTTAGGAGAGGGAGTTGGGAGACTAAAGCTTTTTATGTTTGATTAAGCCCCTAATGGGACTTAAAACCTATTTTTTGGAAAGCAGGGGGGTATGGCAGTATGATTTGGCATGTTATTGAAAATTAATTAGCGGTAATATCACAGAATTAGCGGTGACTACCGTTTCAAAGGTTTCAGGTAAAGTTGGGTAGGATCAATGGTTCTAGGTGTTTACCCCCGGCGATTACCACAGGAAAGTACCCCCTGGAAAATATCCCCCCAACGGAAAAAGAACCTGCGTGGAAAATATCCCCCTGGAAGATCCCCCCCCCCCCGGAAAATACCTCCCCGCAGAAAATATTCTTTCTGCGGGGAAAGAATATTTTCTGCGGGGAGATACCTCTCCGCACACACGACTGTAAAGGTTTTCTTGCGAGCATACTACTACTACTACTACTAACAACTCGTCGCAGCACCAAGCCGCCTGAGGCCAACACAGCTACGCACGCTCCTCCTCCACCCCAATCTATTCAAAGCCTCCCTTTTTACACCCGCCCACGAAGTTCCCATTTCCTTTAAATCTTTCTTTATGACGTCCTCCCAACCCAGACGGGGACGACCTACTTTCCGTTTAGCCCTAGATGGTTGGCCGAAAAGAACAATCTTCGGCAATCTGTCATCCTTCATCCGAACAACATGCCCTAACCACCTCAACCTTTCTTTCATTATAGACCTAGAAAGTGGTATTGAACCACATTTTTCGTATAGCCTATTGTTTGAAATACGGTCAGTCAGCCGGGTACCCAGAACAATCCTTAAGCAATTTCTCTGGAAAACATCTAGCAAATCTTCATCCGCTTTTCGGAGCGTCCATGCTTCAGCGCCATATTTGACCACTGTCATCACTGTAGCTTCTAAGATTCTAATCTTGGTTTGCAGACTTATCTTCCTATTCTTCCAGACTTTTTTTAACTGTGAAAAAACACCCTGAGCCTTGGCTATTCTATTTTTAACATCTTCACTGCTCCCACCATCTTTACTAATAATACTACCAAGGTAAGTGAAACTGCCCACCTGATCAATATTTTCATTACCCAACGTCACCTTTTCATCTTCACTTATTCCTAGCCTTAGTGACTTGGTCTTCCTAACATTAATTTTCAAACCAATACTAGCACCCTGAACTCGCAAAACCTCTAAAACTTCATTCATTTTGCTCACACTTTCATCTAGGATGCTTAAATCATCAGCATAATCCAAGTCCAGGAGACTTTTTCCTCCCCATTTGATTCCGTGGTCTCCCATTGCCTTTCCTGTGCTCCTTAAAACAAAGTCCATCAAAATAATCCATATAAAGGGGGATAGAACACAACCCTGCTTAACTCCTGATTTAATACAAAACCAGCTGCTAACCTCATTTCCTACCTTAACCGCAGCAGTGTTATTCTCGTACATAGCACTAATCACTTTAATGTATTTGTCTGGTATACCATACAAGGATAAAACCTTTACTAAAGCTCCTCTATCAACAGAATCGAACGCTTGCTCATAATCTATAAAACTAAGGACCAAAGGTGTTTGAAAACTTAGGCACTTCTCAATTATTAACCTAAGAGTGAAAATTTGGTCAACACATCCTCTACCTTTTCTAAAACCGCACTGCTCTTCTCTTAAAACTTTGTCTACGGCATCTCTCAGTCTAAAAAGTATCATATTACTAAGCAATTTGCTACCTACAGAGACCAGACTAATGCCTCGATAATTACCACACTCACTTTTATCACCTTTCTTATAAAGTGGCTTAATTAAGGTTTTCCTAAAATCATTAGGTACTTCCCCTTTTTCAAAAATCATATTCATAATCTCCAATAACTTATTTCTAACCTCAGAGCCACCATATTTAAGAAACTCATTTACTACCCTATCAGCACCTGGAGCCTTATTATTCTTTAATCCTTTTAGTACTGTTTCTAATTCCTCCTCACAAAACAAATCTTCCTTCACATCCAAGGTATCACAAACTTTTTCATTTTCCTCTATATTTTTTCCTGCAACTCTATCTCGGTTAAGCAAATTCTCAAAATGTTCGGCCCATCTCGCTTTAGCTTTTGTCTTATCGCTAATTGCCACCCCATTCCTATCTTTAACTGGGACAAGTCCGGATTGACTACTACCTCTCAATTTGTTAACGTGCCAGTACAATATTTTACTATTATGCCGTCTAGCTGCATCTTCTAAATCCTCGGCAATTTTATCCATGGCCTCCACTTCACACCTCCTTAGTTCATATTTCAATGCTTTCTCCACTTTCTTTACATTTCTTTTGTTTTCATGTGATCTATCACTCAGATAATTCTTGTACAAGTCCTTTCTCCTTTCTATTAAACTTAAAGCTTTTTCACTAATATTCTTAGCTGCAGTTCTAGCTTTCTTCCCTAATACACCTTCAGCAACTTCACAAATTATTTTTCTAAAATTATTCCAACCATCTTCCACATTATCAAATTTTAAACTCTCAAGTTTAGTATTCAACTGTTCCTGGAAAGTTTCTCTCAAATTCTCATCCTGGAGTCTACTAACATCATAACTTCCCGGGAGGTAATTACCCTTCCGATATTTCAGCTTTAAATTAACCCTTGACACTACTAGATGGTGATCTTTACTTTTAACATCAATAACAGCACTCCTATATACCCTAGTATCTTGTATTGATCCTGCCAGTCTTCGATTTACTATAACATAATCAATAAGGTTTGCTGTCTTACCATCACGTGAATACCATGTTAGCTTATGAGCCATTTTATGACCAAACACCGTATTGGTTATAACTAGATTGTTATACCTACAAAATTGCAAAAGTCTGTATCCATTACTGTTTTCTTTTCCTACACCAAATTTACCTAAGCTGGGATACCATCTATCCATGTTTCTACCAACCTGGGCGTTAAAATCTCCCAGCAATAACATCATATTTCTACCTGGGACCTTGTCTATTTGCTCCTGTAACTGTAAGTAAAATTCATCTGAGTCATTAGTATCTCCATCAGTCGGTTCTACAGGGGCGTATACTACTATAACTGATACCTTGAACTTTCTAGTCATAAAATGAGCAATTAGTATTCTATTATTAATACCTTCCCAGCCTAAACAAGACTTAGCAGCTTCCTTATTCATCATGAGCCCTACTCCCTGTCTATGTAACCCGTCCTTCCTGCCTGAGTAAACAAATTCTATATCACCTAATTTCATGCTTCCTACCCCTGGGATATGAGTTTCTGAAACTCCTAATAGATCCAGTTCGAATCGTCTGAATTCGTCAGTCAAAATGTCGATACGATAGTCATTTTTTAATGTCGTAACATTCCAAGTTCCAATTTTCATGTTCTTTAAATCATTGAAATTTTTTTTCGCCTCAGGAAAAGCAATGATCCCGGATACCAGTGCAGGACGGGGATCACATATCTTCTCAAGTCTACACCGAAGTGCTTAAGCCTGCTTAGAACCGGACAGCAAGAAGTCCCTGGGACCTCCATGAATGGAGGCTTTGTGCAATCCTGGGCCCATCTTGGTCACAACATGGTTTTCAGCGCTTGGCGATGCTCTTCTATCAACAAGAGTCGAAATCCTGCACAGACAATCTCAAGCCTATTACCTCCGACTCATTATATATTCATGCCTACAAATATTATGCTACTACGGGGAGGCAACCCGTAATAGATAAATTAGCTAGGAAGAGGTTTTTCAGCCCAAAGACGCCCATCAAAACATACCAATCCCAGAAGAATTGTCCATTAGTCAGAATCCCGTGCGAATGCTGTGTCGTTTACTAGGCTATAATTTCCTCGAGGGGCGCCACTCCTCAAGTGGGAATAGAGTTGACCGCAAGGTCCCCAGTCTTGCAGGTACCCCGAAAAGGTCGAGGCAGCCCTTTGCAGAGGCCGTTGTCCATAGATCTGGATCTTACGCCCTGCCACAGTTGTCCTCCTATAGAGGATCCTCCCGCGATGGTGTTCTGCATCACCATGCAATTTAACCCATTGCTGGGAGAAGGTTTGCAACTCATGGAACTTGTGGATAAACAAGTGGGCCCTTTTGAGTGTACATTTGAGGGGTCTTCTTCCTCCTCCGCCTGTATTTATGACCCCGGGCAAGGGTGCCCCAGATTCTGTTATGGACCCCCAGGGACAAGGTCCCCCCTTGGTCCATGCCTCCTATGGAGGTACCCTACATATCTGTAGAGTGTTCCCCTATCGCCACCTGGGGACATGCTGAATGGCCTGGGGGAGGCCAGATAAACGGATCACTTTTGTTTTGCAAAGGCAATAACTCAGTGACATATTTAACCTACTACTTATAAATATACATAACTCACTGACTAGGCCTATATTAGTTATATACAGAAATATATAACTCAGTGACACATTAAACCTACTACTTATAAATATGTGTAACTCACAGACTAGGCCTATATATGTTATATACAGAAATATATAACTGAGTGACATATTTAGCCTACTACTTATAAATATGTGTAACTGACTGACTAGGCATATAAGTTATATACTGAAATATATAACTCAGTGACATATTTAGCCTACTACTTAAAATATGTGTAACTCACTGACTAGGCCTATATAAGTTATATACAGAAATATATAACTCAGTGACAAATTTAGCCTACTACTTATAAATATGTGTAACTCACTGACTAGGCCTATCTAAGTTATATACAGAGATATATAACTGAGTGACATATTTAGCCTACTACTTATAAATATGTGTAACTCACTGACTAGGCCTATATAAGTTATATACAGAAATATATAACTGAGTGACATATCTATCCTACTGCTTATAAATATGGGTAACTCAATGACTAGGCATACAAGTTATATACATAAATATATAACTCAGCGACATATTTAACCTACTACTTATAAATATGTGTAACTCACTGACTAGGCCTATTTAAGTTATATACAGAAATATATAACTGAGTGACAAATTTAGCCTACTACTTAAAATATGTATAACTCACTGACTAGGCCTATATAAGTTATATACAAAAATATATAACTGAGTGACATATTTAGCCTACTGCTTATAAATATGTGTAACTCACAGACTAGGCATATAAGTTATATACAGAAATATATAACTCAGTGACATATTTAACCTACTACTTATAAATATGTGTAACTCACTGACTAGGCCTATCTAAGTTATATACAGAAATATATAACTGAGTGACATATTTAGCCTACTACTTAAAATATGTGTAACTCACTGACTAGGCCTATATAAGTTATATACAGAAATATATAACTGAGTGACATATTTAGCCTACTGCTTATAAATATGTGTAACTCACTGACTAGGCATATAAGTTATATACAGAAATATATAACTCAGTGACATATTTAACCTACTACTTATAAATATGTGTAACTCACTGACTAGGCCTATCTAAGTTATATCAGGATTCTTACTATCTTGAGAAGTAAAAGAGTTATGCAAATATAACTTGCAAAAGTAAATCTATGACCAAAAATATAACCTTTAAAGGCATTGCCAAGCTACTATTTCTACCTTTTTCTTTATTTTTAGGACCTAAAAAGATTCTATGCATCACAGGTCTTTTACTTAGCTTGGTAAACTTACAGCTATATATATATGGTGTAACACATACATACATATATATATATACATATATATATATATAAATATACTCATTTTTTAAAATATAATTATGTATACTGCTTTCAACACAAAATACCATTTAATATCATTTAACAAAAAATGGTGCATTATTAATTAGTTTTAGAAGGATCAAATTCAAGGAAACATTGGGAATTTGGTGGTGCATAAGAGATTTTTAAGTTTTGTGTATATATGGATCTTGAATTAAAATAATGTCTGGTTTAATCATCTTAATATTCTATGCAATTCAAATGAAACTACACACGAATGCGGTACATATATTGAAGAAAAGATAAACTCATACTGAGAAAATTTTGAGCCCCATCCTCAACACCTCGCTCTTTACACTAAATTTGAATTTTGTCCAGATTCTTTAACAATGACTGCTGAAACACAAGGGCCATTTAATTAGAAATATAATACGCTATTGTAAATTAGATGATAATTTTTTTTAAAGTACTCAAAAACCTTATCGTAAAGAGCGAGGTCTTGGGGAGGGGAACGCCTCCTTTATATGCGTAATAAATTCTGTTCGTTTTAAGTTTTAATGTTGCTCCTTACTTTCAGTTGAAAAAAAATGTTTTTTTATTTAATATAATCATAAAGATTCCAGGTATTCCTGGTATCTAACAGACCCAGCTCAATAGTAACCGAAAGTCTAAAAACGGAAATTTGATACCAAGAGATATATCAAAAGAATTGGCTTTTTATGCTGATTTCAAATATATAAATTTCATTAAGTTTAGTCTTACTCATCAAAGAGCCTATTACTGAGAAAATTTTGAGCCCCCTCCTCAACACCTCGCTCTTTACACTAAAGTTTGAATTTTGTCCAGATTCTTTAATAATGAATCCTGAAACACAAGGGCCGTTTAATTAGAACAATAAGACGCTATTGTTAATTAGATAATTATTTTTTTTAAAGTACTCAAAAACCTTATCGTAAAGAGCGAGGTCTTGGGGAGGGGAACGCCTCCTTTATAGGCGTAATAATTTCTGTTCGTTTTAAGTTTTAATGTTGCTCCTTACTTTCAGTTGAAAAAACTTGTTTTTTTTTAATTAATTCTATCAGGATCCCTCTTCACATTGGAGAACCAGCCATAAAAAGAAGCCCTGATTGTCAGATGACCAATCCTTAGGCTCTTAGATAGTTTCTATCGAGGACCTAAAGCCAAACCCATGGGCCAAAGAGCCTATTACTGAAAAAGCGTCAATATTTGCTTTTTATCGGTCAGGGAGACCTTTGCGCTTGAATTTAAATGGTGGCGTAATTATCTCCGTGATTGATAGATTATCGATAAGATTCTGAAAATTCCATATAAAATGGCAAAGTTTACTTAAATTAAAAGTTTTCGCAGGATCTAATTTATCATGAAAACAGTGAGTAATAAATTTGCTTTAGTTTTTGTAATTGTAGGATAGTTCTGTAAATTGTCCAGATTTCCCTAAATTACTTTAAACTTTGGGGATTGAATAATTTCAATAATACGTAGGCCTACAAATCTAAATTTAGAGCAGCGATTTTAGACTCTTTTGGATAGTAGCACAATACTAATGTCCAGAGTTTCACACTTTGTCCTTTCATAACAGGATTCTCTGGGCGAATAAAGAAACATATTCGAAGACCTTAGGCCGATACTGGAACTACGTTTCGACCAAACATCCAGATCCGGACACTATTATTGTCTTTGATTGCTACCACATCGCCGCTCCGACAAAATATATAACTCATCGATACCGTGATGGGAAATACTATTTAGCCGATAAATGAGACTGACAAAAAAAGAAATTAATTTTGAGCGAAAAGAATAAAGCCTGTTTCGTCAGTGTAGTTTCTTATTACTTACGAGGCAAAGGCCGGAGAGCCAGCCAAGCTTTAGCTGATGCTGATTTGCTTATTGTATTTACAGCGGTTGAGTGTTTGAAGACCTGGTATACTGTAGTTATCGGCGACTTGTTGGCGTTGTCACTTTATTATTGCAGTCCTTAGCATCACAGTGAGCCTAAGCAGCCACTTCGGATGAAACTTTGAACATCTAAGCCATTGCTAAGAAGATTGGGACTGAAACCTGCAAACACTGCTTCCTTTTGCTCATGCGACTTTTGGCTGCGACACAACTTCCCGTCTTCATGGACTTGGCAAAGGGATGGCGCTTAAATGGCTGAGAGACAACGAACAGTTTAGAAAAAATACTTCAACGTTTCCTCTAATTAATTAAAAAAAAACTTTCGAAAAAGAAGTTTTTCAAAGAAAAGTAAAGGCCATTTTAAACTTAAGATCGGCAAATATCTGTTAATATTCAAAGTCAAAACGACCAGAAATTGCTATTAAAGAATAAATGAAACCCAAAACAAAGAGAAATTAAATAAATAATCATAGCAAGAAAACATACAAGAAGTAATAATACCATTGAATAAATAGATCTTAAAGCGAGTAATACTTAAATTGAATATACAAATGAAGCTAAAAATGAAAAAAAAAATTGGTATTGAAATATAAATGAAAATCAAAACGAACAGAAATTAAATAAACAATCAATGCAAACAAACATACAATTGATATTAATGAAAATGATTAAATAAATCTTAAAACGAGTGAAACTTAAATTGAATATGCTAATCAAGCTTGAAACGAGCAAAAATCATTACAAACAAGAGTTTGGGTATTGCCTCCTCCCCTCACTGTAAAAGTATAAAACCTACTGCGTCATCGGCGCTTTACCGGAAACGAATTTTATTAAGAATATTTACTTTCGTTCTTAATATTGAAAATAAACATTAAAATTAGAGAAAAATTTTGAACTGATGAGCTTTCAGCAATAATTATCCTTGTACATCAAATATTCAGTTTAATTTTTGAATTAAAATTTTTATTTTCGTAATATGATCTTTGAAGTATTCTAAAAGAAGGCCATCTCAAACTTCTTATCGGACGGGTTTAAGGAAAAAAGGCGTAGAGGGGGAGGAGGGGGGGGGGCTAGTTGCCCTCCGATATCTTTTGACTCTTTAAAAGTGAACTAGAACTTTCAATTTCCAATCAAATGAGCCGTCTCTGAAGGTTGGACGAGCATCCCTTCTTTAAGAACCATATATGCTCCCAGGGCATAACTTGCAACGCCTGACCCCAGGCCCTGGGGGGTTGTGTCGACACTGGAGTTTTTTTTACCTGACCATTGAACTATTTTTAACAAATGGCTATCTCAAAATTCTATTGGATGCATTTGGGTGAAAAGGGGCGTAGGGTTGGGGGGGGGGGGTAATTGGCCTCTAATCTCTTTTGACTCTTAAAAAGTGAACAAAAGCTTTCAATTTCCTATTAATGAGACTTCTCTGAAGTTTATACGAGCACCCCTTCCATAACAGCTATATATGCCCCCAGGCATAATTTACAACGCCTATACCGAGCCCTGAAGGATTGTGTCGACCCCGGAGTTTTGTTACTCCTTTTTATCCTCAAACCCTATTTTCAACTAAATGGCTATCTCAGAAATTTTATCAAATGGGTTTGGGGAAAAGGGTGGGGGGGCTAGTTACCCTTGGATATATTTTGACTCTTAATATGTGAACTATGACTTTCAATTTCCAATCAAATGATCCCTCTCTGTAGTTTATATGAGCATCCCTTGCATAAGAACCATATACGCCCCCAGGACAACACTCACAACGTCTACCCTTTGGGCCCTGGGGGTTTGTGTCGACGACGGGTTTTTTGTTATCTAATTTTTCAACTATTTAAAAAAAATACCTATCTGAAATTTTTTAGCGGATGTGTTAAGGAAAGAAGGGCGTGGGGGGGGAGGCTCTTTGCCCTCTGATCTCTTGACTCTTAAAAGTGAACTAGAACTTTGAATTTCCAATCAAATGGACCCTCTATGAAGTTCATACGAGCTTCTCTTTCCTAAGAGCCATGCATGCCCTAAGGGCATGCCCTCAGGGCGTGAGAGGGGGTGAGTTGACATCAAATCACTTTCGACTATTAAAAAGGGCACTAGTCCTTTGAATTTCCAATCGAATGAGCCCTTTTCCAAGTTTCTACGACAAAGATTTCAACAAAAACCTTATATGCCCACAGGGCATAACTATAACCCTTGCCCTGAAGACTGTGGGGGGTGTGTCCTGCTCAAAAGTATAATTTCCTGGACTTTGAACTGCGTCTAACAAAATGGCTATCTCAAAATTTTTACTGGATATGTTTGGGGAAGTGGTGGGCGTGGAAGGGGTGTTAGTTGCTTTCCAATCACTTTCGACTATTAAAAAGGGCACTAGTCATTTCCATTTCCAATCGAATGAGCCCTGTTTGAAGTTTCTACGACAACGCGTTCTGTAGAAACCTTATATGCCCCCTGGGCATAATTTACAACCCTTGCCCTGAGGGCTGTGGAGGATTGTCATCCTCAAAGACCTAATTTCCAGAACTTAAAACTACGTTGAATAAAATGGCTATCTCAAAGTTTTGATTAGATGTGTTTGGGGAAATGGTGGGCGTGAAAGAAGGGTTATTTGCCCTCCAATCACTTTTGGCTATTAAAAAGGGCACTAGCACTTTGATTTTACAATCGAATGAGCTTTTTTTGAAGTTTCTACGACAACGCCTTGTATAAAAAACCTTATATGCCCCCAGGGCATAACTTACAACCCTTGCCCTGAGGGCTGTGGGGGACTGTCTTCCTCAAAAACATAATTTATAGGTGAAAATCAACTACGCTGAACAAAATAGCTATCTCAAAATTTTGATTGGATGTGTTTCAGGAAATAGTGGGCGTGGAAAGGGTGTTAGACGCCTTCCAATCACTTTCGACTATTAAAAAGGGCACAAGCCACTCCAATTTTCAATTGAATGAGCCCTTTTAGGAGTTTCTACGACAACTTCTTTGATACGATGTGCCCTGCTCCAAAGGAAAAGATTAATAAATAATACATTGAGCCAAAATCGTTCTTATATGCCCCCAGGGCATAGCTTAAAACCCTTTTCCTGAGGTTTGTGGGGGATTGCCCTCCTCAAAAACATATTTTATATCTGGATATCAACTACGCTGAACAAACTGGCTATCTCAAAGTTTTGATTAGATGTATTTGGGGGAATGATGGGCGTGGGGGGGGGGCTAGTTGACCTCCAATCACTTTCGAATATTAAAAAGAGCGCTAGACACTCCAATTTCCAATCGAATGAGCCCTTTTTGAAGTTTCTAAGACGTTTCCTTAGATACAAAGTGCCCTGGTATGGAAAAAAAATAATACATTGTGCCAAAATCGTTCTTTACTTAGGCAGCGCGATCGCGCTGCCTATGATTTTTACAACAACTTTCTATATAAACCTTTTATACCCCAGGGCATAACTTACAATCCTTGAACTTAGGGCTCTGAGGGGGTTATCATCCTAAAAGACCTAATTTCCAGAAGTTTCAACTACGTTGAGCAAAATGGATATCTCAAAATTTTGATTGAATGTGTTTGTTAAAATGGTGGATGTGAGAGAGGCGTTAGTCACTATCCAATCACTTTCAACTATTAAAAAAGGCACTAGCACTTTCAATTTCCAATTGAATGAGCCCTTTTGAAGTATCTACGGCAACGCTTTCAATAAAAACTTTATATGCCCCCAGGGCATAACTTACAACCCTTGCCCTGAGCGCTGTGGGGGGAGGAGTTGTCATCCTTAAAGACCTAACTTCCAAAACTTTCAGCTACGTTGAATGAAATGGCTATCTTAAAATTTTGATTGGATGTGTTTGGGGAAAAGGTCTTCGATTCGAAGCGACAACGCCTTCGATACGAAGTGCCCTGGTATGAAAAAAAAACAACAACAAAAAAAAAATAATACATTGTGCCAACATCGTTCGTTACTTGGGCAGCGCGATTGCGCTGCCTATGATATTGACGATGCATATGCTTCATTCTTCTCTATTAAGGACAGTCTATGACGACGTACTAAAAAAAGGAAGCATCTCCTAGTTTTTACAAACTGAATTATAATAAAAAGTGCCCCCCTCGGGGTACGAATCTGCCTTTTGTATTTCATTTTTATTAGTATTTTTTTCTGTAATACCTTGATTTCTTTTTAACCCAAATGTAGTACTTTTCTTGTGTGCGGTGATTCTTGCATACTCTGTAAGAAGTTTGATTTGCAAATAGAACAGATGTTACAAAACTGATTTAACGTTGACATTATTTGTATATTTCTTACTGAAACACCATAACAGAGATCATGATTCGTCATTTTACTCAAAATAAAGCCAAACTTCAATGCCACACGGGAGAGGTTTAATTAATTTTAAAAAAGACATACAATTCTAAAAACAAGAAGTTTTGTCAGCTCAGGGCTTCCTTCCGCACAGGATTACATGTTCGTAGTTCATTTTCAGATCGTAGCAGAAATTTTAAGCTACGTTGTCGTTTAACATGAGAAAATACCAAACACAATGTACCATGATTAAAAACAGGAGTACGGAGGTTGACGCCATACAGATTCAAAAGTTTGGCCTTGTGACTTATGCATTGCCATGGCAAACGCAGGTCGAAATGGAAATTGATGTCATTGAACAGTACATCCAAGTTGACCTTTATACGAGTTGAGCGTAACTCGAGAAATGTTAACTTTGTTTCCTGATTCCTCCCTCCCCCCCTAGTATTTATATTCATCTTAATTATGTTGTTAAATAATTCAATAACAATAAGGTGGGTTCCATTGCATGTCCCTTCTGAAATATTTAAGTTACGCGAAAGTATAACTTTTGTATTATTTCTTATTTTTAAGGCATGGTGTGGTAAATCTGCAGATCAACTGAATTGAAGAATTCTGGAGCGAATTGATTTCCTCATTCCTCCTTGTCTTTTACAGAATCATAGCTTTTATAATATTTGTATTCTCTCTGGAGGCGATTGACAGTTTTCATATTTGTTTTACTAACTTCTTTGTTGATGGAAGCTGAAATAATACGATTCTTCATCAAATTAAAGTTTTATTTGCCAGATATTCTTCAAATAACTCCTCAATTCAATTACCATTAAAAATTATATATCCCAGTAATTCAATTTCATTGAAGTTTTTTTTTAGAAATATCTCCATTTCTCAGGTCCAGGATGTACTTTGCAAAAGCTTCCTGTTCAGGATTGACCCAAATATTAGTATTTACTAAGGAAATATGTTTGAAATACTTAAAAAGATTGCTTTTCTTTATTGATAATTCAAGTGCTTCATTGCGGTTACTTTGGAGTTGAACTAGTAAATTACCTCCAGCAACGGAAATCACCTCCAGCAATTCGAGTTTTCCCTCCACATGATAAGTTTGGATTTGCAATGGACCGCAACAACTGATACATATTTTGTAAACCGTGCTTGGGTTACATCGGTGCTTCGTTAAGTGGAAAAACTTAAGCTAATTCCAAAACTTTGTATGAACCAGATCTTATGCTGGAAATTGAATCTGAGGAAAGCGAAACTTTGAAGCCAAAGGTCTTGTGTGTTGTTAGTACTAATGCCAACAAAATAGATGCTACCCCCGTGTAAGCCATACATTTTACTTAAATATTTTCACCACATAGAATGTGATACAAGGTTTTTAACCGCAAGTGTCTTCGTTCTTCACTTGCGCTTTTGACAAGTTCTTGTTTTAACTCCTTCTGTTAGAATCATTGCCTCTCGGGGCTTGAAGAGCAGCCTCTCCGAAGCCAAGAAAGGAGAAGGATCGGGTGTTAGGCTACTCCCCCATCCCTGTACAGAATTTTGGATGATTTTCGAAACGACATCGAAAATCCTCGTACGTAATTTTATTTCTCAGGAAACGACCACTGATCGTCCCTTGACACACCTTTTGACAGCGAATGAAAAAATGCTTAAGGCCCGTTCTGAAAGCTCCCAGTCCAAACTTGCCGTAGTTGCAGCCTATGCTCCCAAAAATGATTCTGGTGGGGACATCAAGGGCAGTTTCTTTAGTGATTCGAACAACCTAATCAATACAGTACCTGAGCCCGATGTGTTAGTTGTGTTTGGCAACTTTAATGTCAAAGCTTTCAGTGATATTAGTTTTGCACCTGGTGTGCAAGGTCGACATGGCATTGGTATTACCAATGACAACAGAGTGCGTCTGGTTGCTATGTGTGCTAGCCGTAGCCTGATAGCAGGTGGTTTATGCCCCCCCTCCCTCCTTAAATACGCAAATACGCTTGGACTTCACCTGACGGTGCTACAAGAAGACGGTGCTAAAATGTGACATAGACACTCGCTGAAGGATGTGTGAACACACCATGATGCAGATTCATATTTAGACCACCAACTGGTGATTGCCAATTTAAGACTTAAGCTGATGATCGTGATGAAATATAAAAACACTATCAAGTCCTTTGGTATCCGGAAGCTCCAGGACAAGAATCCTCGACAAGCATACTGTGTAAATCTTGCAGACAGGTTTGCAAGTCTTTCAACGTAAGACACAACTGCACCAGTGAACGAGAGATGGAAGTCCCTCCAGTGAATGAGAGATAGTGTAAAATGTGTCCTGGGTGCCACGGAAGAAAATATCAGGTATGCGAAAAAGAAAAGTGAGCAGTGGATCAGCAACAAATCTTGGAAACTTATGAATGACCGAAAAGACGCCAAAATCATATTGAAATCATGCGAGAGTGAGTCCAATGTTAAGTACAAAGATCTTTGGAAATCCAAATATAAGGAAGCCCCCAAAGCTGTAAAGCCGTCCAAAAGAGCGGACAAACGTCTCATTCTTCAGACAAAGGCAGCTGAAGCCAAGGCAGTTGAAGCAGAGGCAGCTACCAGTTAGGGTGAAAGCCAGACAGTCTACCTTATCACAAAGGAAATAACCAGAGATTTCAGAAAGCTAGCTCCTGCAATTGAAAGTAAGGCTGGCCTACTTTTTACAAAGACATTGATAACAGATAGGAAGAATACTTCAATGAGGTACTGAATTTTCTACCACCTAAGAACCCTGTATCCACTCCGGCTGAGTTACCGTTTTTCCAGCTTGACATAAGCAAAGAATCAATAAGCTTGCTTGAAGTTAAGACAGTATTGTATAAGCTTAAGAATGGCAAAGTTGCAAAAGTAGACGGATTACAGCCTGAACTCTTAAAGTATGGAGCTGAAGTCAGGGCCGAGCCCCTTCACCAGGCTCTTACCCAGATATAGGAAGCTGAAAATATTCCCATCGATTAGAAGAAAGGGGTTATTGTCAAGCTCCTTAAAAATGGTAGAACAAGCGACTGCAATCACTCTACAGCCTGAAGGGAGCAAAATTTTCTGCCAAGTAATACTGAACCACATTCAGTCAAAAGTCGATCAATACCAAGAGATAAGCAGCATGGTTTTTGACCAGGGAAATCGTGGGCTGATTTGATTTTCAGTTTGAGAAACTTATAGAAAAAGCAAATGAATGGCAGACTGAGATTATTATTGCCATCACTAGCTTTTGAAGGCGTTTGAATCAGTCCACAGAGACTCACTATGGAGAATACTACGGTATTATGGATTCCCAGTCAAGATTGTCCGTATGAATATCACGCTAGACGAGAATCAGTTATGTGCTGGATAAGTTAATGATGGGGACCTTACCGAATGGTTAAGTTTTAAGTCTAGTGTCCACCAAGGATGTATCCTCTCCCCATTGCTATTTACTATACTCATTGAGTATATATTTCTAGTATTTAACTTAACAAGTGAAATCCAGATGAACAAAAACTGCAAATTTTGTGACGGTGATTTTGCTGATGATGTAACCCTCCCATCTCATTTAAGAGAGGAACTGCAGAAGAATATTGCTGTTCTCTCCAGCACGGCCGAGTGAGCTGGTATGTCAATCAGCACACAGAAAATAAAAGTCATGCGAAACAACGTCAATACCCTACCCACCCTACCGCTCAAAGTTGGATCCAATGTACTAAAGGACGTTGAAGAGTTTAAGTACCTCGGTAGTGTCATTAAGTGTGATAAAGCCTCGAGCAGGAAATTACCACACGCATTGCATGCGCAGGAAGCACCTTCAATAAACTAAGAAATGTCTGGAGGAATCCAATATACTCCCTAAAGCTCAGACTCCGGCTCTTAAATAGTAATGTCCTCTTTGCACTAATATAGGCCTAAGGATGCCAATCTTAGGCGTTGACTAAACATCTGGAAAAGAGAGTCCGGGGTTTTGAGAATATCTGTCTTCGGTGTATCCTTGGTATCCAGTGGATTGACAAGATCACTAACGCCTTTATATGTGAAAAGACAAAGTTGCCGCTCTCTATTGTTAGAATTATGACTAACTAATGGCGTTATTGTGTTCACATAGTACGGATGGAGGAGGGCCACCTACCTCATTATGTGTGGTGTTGGGTTCCTCCTGGCATCAGAAGACGCGGGCGACAGAAGGCAACACTAGGCAAATGTCTTGAGAAGGAAGCTCCGCTGTTGAGATCGTCGCTCGAAGAGCTTTGGTCAAAACCACAAGAGAGGTCGTCATGGAGAGGCACCGTTGTCACCTTATGCACCAGCCGGCGTAAGTCTGATTCTTGCTGTCGCTTGTCTTCTAACCGTGAGTGTCTTTGTTCTTCACTTTTGTTTTTGATTCATTTTGATCCTCGTTCTTGCAGTTCTTCTGGTTGCATTTTTCTTTCTTCTTCATTTTTGATTTTCATTGTAGTAAATAATTTATCGTTTATAACAATTGTAATTTTGCATTTTTTGGGTTTATTTATTATATATGTATATATATAACAATTGTAATCATGCATATTGCTTTATGCTTATACAACTACTTGCTTCTCAAAAAGGACTGACATATCTTCCTTGATAACGCTTGTTTTTATGCTATGAATGATTTCATTGAAGTAGACTATGATGTATTTTTCATATGACATCATTTAAGGATATACCATGAACGCAGCCTTTTATAGCAGAACATGATGTCATTGCAATACTGATGTATATTAATATGCCGTCTCTGATATGGATTTGTTTCCAAAGTTAAAGCTCTTACCAAATTTTTTAAACTCGCGACTTATCTAGATTGTTTTTTCAGGTAAGACAATCCCAGCATGCCAATTTTCTAAAAAAAGAAATATGGAACTGTTTTCGAGAAAAAAATTATATATATATATATATATATATATATATATATATATATATATATATATATATATATATATATATATATATATATATATATATATATATATATATATATATATATATATATATATATATATATATATATATATATATATATATGAGTAACAATTGTGCTTGTATTTTTTCTCCAAAACGGCTCCATATTTTTTCCAAAAAAATTAGTATCTTGGGATATTCTCGCATAGGCAACATGATCTAGATAGGTCAGAAGTCTGAGACAAATTGTTAAGAGAATTAATTTTGGTTTTTGCAAATGACGTCATGCAAAAAAATTAACATGACGTTGTGCACGTAAAAAATACAATAACGTCATGTAAGTTATGGCATTAAGACATTTTATGACTTCATTCCTCTTTTATAACCCCGTAACTTTCCAAATGTAGCCAGTTATTCATCTAACACAATCAGTTATTTATCCAAAACCATGTCTAAGGGAAGACCCAAAAAACGTAAATTTGCAGTTGCAGTTTCTATAAATGATGATTCTCTGGAACCAACACCTAAACTATCAAACGTGATAAGATGGGAAAATAGACAACCTGGATCATCATTTGCGAAAACACCAATATGGGCAGCTAAAGAAAAAGCTTTGCTAAAGTATCTGAAGTAGCCAAAATTGAAAATGAACAGCAAAGACACGCGTGGTTAGAAAAAAAAACAAAAACGAGACTTAGAGCGTATGAAAAATGAAAATGAACAGCAAAGATACGCGCGGTTAGAAGACAAATGAAAACGAGAATTAGAACGTATCAAAACTGAAAAGGAAGAGCAAAGATACACACGGTTAGAAAAACAGCGGCGTCGTAATCTTCGCTACCAACAACGTATGGCACAAAACTAAGTACATACGTACAAAGATGCCATAGACTCAGTAAATATAACATATAGATCATTGGGACGCTTCAACGTTGCTTGTATTTACTATGAAGCCTTCCATTTTCCGGAAGAAAGAGTAAGAAACAAAGGTAATTCTGTCGGAGATTGCTGCCTACATGGTCGAATCGCAATGTCACCACATCAATTTCCAAAACGAATTGGTTTGCCTTTTCTAGGACGTCACTTGCTCTCTGAAAAGTTTTGTAAACCTATTCGAAGCTTGAAATCGCGTTTTGCTCTAGCTTCATTCAACGTAAGCGATGATCGAACCATAAATAGTTGGAATATAATAATAATAATAATAATAATAATAATAATAATAATAATAATAATAATAATAATAATAATAATTTATTATGAGCCAAAAAAACAGTATTCTTAATTACACTCCACAAGAAAAATAACATAAATATCAAGTTTCACTCATTGATGTCAACGCTTCATTTACATATTTACATAGCTGCCTGATTGTCCTTTTTACAGTCGGTTTCAGGATCCCCGGGAACTCCAAGTTACCACCCTCAAAATACTTTTCCCTTAATAGAGAAAGTTGCTGGCACTCGGTGAGAATATGGGCCACATCCTGAATACCTAGGTTACATCTGGGGCAAGAGTAATCCGCATCTGCATCTGGGGCCACCCTTTTTCTTTCAAATACTCTTTTTCTATTTTTTAGTGGCAGGCAATTCGCTCGGGTCCGAAACCAAGTCCTCAATGTCTCCCCCGGTATTCCTAGTTTAAAATAATATTCAAATCCAAATATCTCTTATACATGGGAATAAAACTTCAATGTTTCAGATGTTTCAACTGCCTGGGTCCACAGTTGTACTTCCTGGTCTTTTATTCTTTCTATAATCATAGCCAAAAACGGGTCACCCTGATCTGAGGGTCCTAGCCCCTCATTCTAAATATAGGATAATCCTAATCCATCTAAAACATTTTTTATTTGATACGGCCACGATCTTTTACGCTTCGACCGTAGCATCTCCACATAAGCTGCTTTTGCTAACCTATCTTATGGCAGACTTAGAACTTTTAGCCAGTACCGGATCATCTGTGCTAATCTGCTCATTCTCAGCGAAAATATTCCTAGGTCACCTTTTATTGCCTGATTGTGGGTCGTTACGTGAGGACCAATTAATCTTTTAAAGTGTTGCAGCTGAATTGATTCCAATTCTGCTGCCGGGTCATGCCCCCAGAGTTCAGCTCCGTAATGGATAGTAGGTAAAACTTTATAATTAAAAACATATTTATGCATTTTTAGATCTTTTATACTTGAAAGCCTAGAAATACGTAAAATGGCAGCTGAAACTGCTTTCCTTCTCTTAATCATCTCTTTTAAATGCTCTTTCCATCCTCCTTTTGCTGAAAGTGTCACTCCCAAATATTTAAAATTTTCGCTCTCTTTTACTTTTTCAACTTATAATATAATTCTGCTTTTTCATCATCATTATTCACACGAATTCCTCTAAAAAGCACAATCTCAGTCTTTTTGATATTCAACACTAGTTTCTTTCTATCTAAATATTCTTCTAATATACTCAATAAGATTTGGAGCTCCTCTGGTGACTTGCCTATCAACGCCGCATCATCAGCAAAAAGCAACAAAGATAACTTCAGGTTCCCTAGTGACACCGTAGGGGCCCATACCTTTTTAAAATGGTCTACAATATCATTTATATACAACGTGAACAACCTAGGCGATATACTACTACCCTGTTTTACTCCTTTTCTAATTTCAAACGGTGACGATAATCCCTTCCCTAAAACTTTAACTATACCAAATGTCTTTCCATATATATCAGCTAATATCCTAACGAAAAGCCTTGGTAAGCCTACCTTTAACAGTTCTAAGCACAGGAAAATCCTATCAATACTGTCGAAAGCCTTTTCTAGATCTGAAAATGCAACTTACAACCTATTCTTCCCTTTTGCATATTTCTCTACAAGCGCCTCTAGGACTAAGACCCTATCAATAACATTATATCCATCTCGAAATCCTGCCTGCTCCTCCTTCAAAATCCTATATTTTTCTAACCAATGTGCTAATCTAGCATCTAGTATTCTTTCTAATATTTTGCTAAGACTAGGTACTAAGGATATCGGTCGATAATTACAGTGATCCGCTGGGTCTCCCTTTTTGAATAGCGGCTAAATCAAGGATGTTTTCCACGGCGAGGGCTATTCTCCAGAAGCCAGAACTGAGTTGTAGATAGCCAAGAAGAGGAGAATAAATAAAAGTTGGAATTGTTTCAAGATCTTTGTTGGGACTCAATCGCTACCAGGTGCTGATCCACCTTCCATGGGGCTTATGCATTCTTCGATTTTTTCTTCCGATGCAGGTTTTATCAGATCATAATCGTGTTCTTTCAGTGGGAGACTGGTCTCATTCTCTGTATTCGATAATTCGTCGCTGAACCAGCAGTCAAACGAATAGTCTTCCTGAACCACGTCGTTGTAGTATGTAGGCCATGTTTACAGGTTAGGCACTTTTGGCTGAGCTATGGAGGCCCCTTTTTTACATCTTTCTCCAGAAAGACCGCATATCGCTCTTTTCATAAAACTGGATCAGCTCCTCCTTACCGTTTTGAATAGCCAGTCTCTTCTTCTGTTTTTAAAGGCGTTTATGCTCCCGGCGAACATTTTTAAACCTTGTTACTAGTCGAAGCCTATTTTCCTCTTTTTTCTCTTCCCTCAAAATCTCCATTTCTTTAATCAATTCTAATTTTTTCATTCTACATTCCTCATCAAAAAATTCTATATCCTTACAACCTCCTTTATTTCCTAGAACTGGGCCTGCTATTTCATGTAAAATCTCCGTGAAGTCTTCTATCAATCTATCTTGGTTATTTATCTTCTCTAAATCACTTAGCCTTATAGCTACATCATCCTCTGCAAACGCTTCACTTAATTTAACATTTTCCTCTGTAGACCATTCCCTAGGTATCTGATGAATAACATTTTTATTATAAATACGACTTTCACTTGAAATATCCCTCTTATGGGGAGCACTCCTTAGTAGAAAGGCCCTAATGACTCCCAGGAGTACATAATTCGGTTATCAAAAGAACGTATCTTCTCAAGGTCAATCGGGGGGCTGTTTCTAAGTATATCGACTCCGGGGCTAAGTGACGTCATATTATTGATCCAATAATGAGACACATGTCTCTTTCTAAGCCAATACTACGAGTACATAACCTGACAAGGATTATCGATCCATGAAGGGGAGAGAATTTCTGAGAAATTGATTTGCATAATCGAGGGGAATGTATTGATCGACTCAAGGGGAATTTATTTGTTGTTTCTAAGGGGAATTATTGATTCAAGAAAGGATAATTTATTTGTTGTTTCTAAGGAGAATTATTGATTCACGAAAGGGGAATTAGAAATGACATCACTTGTTTCCTAGGAATTATGCGGGACTCTAAAGAGATAAATTAATATTCTATTTTTAAATACGGCTTCTCAGGTCATTAGACTTAGCGATAAATTGATATTCTATTTAAACCATAATAGTGTAGCTAGGAACATCTTACAGATGAAGAGATTAACGCGGGAAAGAGTTTCCTAGGAATTTCAAATGTGACAGCGCAGGGATGCCAAAACAAAAGGAACACGCATAAATTACTTTTAGGGGATTATTTGGGCGAAACCGATTGAGACATTTTAGAAGATGATTTAGAAGATGATTTGGGGTGAAACTCCGTGGTCGTTATAATAAACAAGTTCCATTTGAACAGTGTTGTGAGGTCCCCTACCCCAACCCCAAAGGGCCCCCCTACCCCAACACCAAAGGCCCCCCCAACTCCAATGGGCCCCAAAGGCCCCCCGGGCCCCAAAATTCCTCCCGGGCCCCCAAAGGCCCCCTGGACCCTCAAATGCCCGGGCCCCCCAAATGCCCCCCCAGACCCCCAAATACCCCCCAGACCGCCAAATGCCCCCTGGCCCCCAAAGGCCACCCGGGCCCCCAAAGAGCCCCCTGGCACCCCCAGGGCCCCAAAGGGCCCCCCAACTTTTTTGCTCCTCATTTTTCAATACTTTTTTATTTGCGCATTTGAGACACAGAAGGGCCCCATCCCCCCAACTTTTGGCTTCCCATCCCACCATTAGTGTTTTGTTGTGGTTTACCTTGTCACGGTTACATTCTCTTGATTTTTCAAAGTTCATTTTGGATTTCTTTCGTTGAAATGCAAGAGTTGGAATATTTCAGTAGTGTTTTGTCGTGGTTTACCTTGTCACAGTTACATTCTCATGATTTTTCGAAGTTCATTTTGAAATTCTTTCGTTGAAATGTAAGAGTTGGAATATTTCAGTAGTGTTTTGTTATGGTTTACCTTGTCACACTTACATTCACTTGATTTTTAAAAGTTCATTTTAGATTTCTTTCGTTGAAATGCAACAGTTGGAATATTTCCGTAGTGTTTTGTCGTGGTTTACCGTGTCACAGTTACATTCTCTTGCTTTTTGAAAGTCCATTTTGAATTTCTTTCTTTGAAATGCAAGAGTTGAAATATTTCAGTAGTGTTTTGTCGTGGTTTACCTTGTCACAATTACATTCTCTTGATTTTTCAAAGTTCATTTTGGATTTCTTTCATTGAAATGCAAGAGTTGGAATATTTCAGTAGTGTTTTGTCATGGTTTACCTTGTCACACAAACATTCTCCTGATTTTTCAAAGTTCAGTTTGGATTTCTTTCGTTGAAATGCAATAGTTGGAATATTTCAGTAGTGTTTTGTCGTGTTTACCTTGTCACAGTTCACATTCTCTTGATTTTTCAAAGTTCATTTTGGATTTCTTTCGTTGAAATGCAAGAGTTGGAATATTTCAGTAGTGTTTTGTTGTGCTTTACCTTGTCACAGTTACATTCTCTTGATTTTTCAAAGTTCATTTTGGATTTCTTTCATTGAACTGCAAGAGTTGGAATATTTCAGTAGTGATTTGTTGTGGTTTACCTTTTCAAACTTACATTCTCTTAATTTTTAGAAATTCATTTTGGATTTCTTTCGTTAAAATGCAAGAGTTGGAATATTTCAGTAGTGTTTTGTCGTGGTTTACCTTGTCACACTTACATTCTCTTGATTTTTCAAAGTTCATTTTGGATTTCTTTCGTTAAAATGCAAGAGTTGGAATATTTCAGTAGTGCTTTGTCGTGGTTAACCTTGTCACAATTACATTCTCTTGATTTTTCAAAGTTCATTTTGGATTTCTTTCATTGAAATGCAAGAGTTGGAATATTTCAGTAGTGTTTTGTCGTGGTTTATCTTGTCACACTTACATTCTCTTAATTTTTAGAAGTTCATTTTGGATTTCTTTCATTAAAATGTAAGAGTTGGAATATTTCAGTAGTGTTTTGTCGTGGTTTACCTTGTCACAATTACATTCTCTGGATTTTTCAAAGTTCATTTTGGGTTTCTTTCATTGAAATGCAAGAGTTGGAATATTTCAGTAGTGTTATGTCATGGTTTACCATGTCACACATACATTCTCCTGATTTTTCAAAGTTCAGTTTGGATTTCTTTCGTTGAAGTGAAAGAGTTGGAATATTTCAGTAGTGTTTTGTCGTGGTTTATCTTGTCACAGTTACATTCTCTTGATTTTTCAAAGTTCATTTTGGATTTCTTTCGTTGAAATGCAAGAGTTGGAATATTTCAGTAGTGTTTTGTTGTGCTTTACCTTGTCACAGTTACATTCTCTTGATTTTTCAAAGTTCATTTTGGATTTCTTTCGTTAAAATGCAAGAGTTGGAATATTTCAGTAGTGTTTAATCGTGGCTTACCTTGTCACAATTACATTCTCTTGATTTTTCAAAATTCATTTTGGATTTCTTTCGTTGAAGTGCAAGAGTTGGAATATTTCAGTAGTGTTTTGTCGTGGTTTACCTTGTCACACTTACATTCTCTTGATTTTTCAAAGTTCATTTTGGATTTCTTTCGTTAAAATGCAAGAGTTGGAATACTTCAGTAGTGTTTTGTCGTGGTTTACCTGGTCACAATTACATTCTCTTGATTTTTCAAAGTTCATTTTGGATTTCTTTCATTGAAATGCAAGAGTTGGAATATTTCAGTAGTGTTTTGTCGTGGTTTACCTTGTCACAGTTACATTCTCTAGATTTTTCAAAGTTCATTTTTGATTTCTTTTGTTGAAATGCAATAGTTGGAATATTTCAGTAGTGTTTTGTCGTGGTTTACCTTGTCACAATTACATTCTCTTGATTTTTCAAAATTCATTTTGGATTTCTTTCATTGAAATGCAAGAGTTGGAATACTTCAGTAGTGTTTTGTCGTGGTTTACCTGGTCACAATTACATTCTCTTGATTTTTCAAAGTTCATTTTGGATTTCTTTCATTGAAATGCAATAGTTGGAATATTTCAGTAGTGTTTTGTCGTGGTTTACCTTGTCACAGTTACATTCTCTAGATTTTTCAAAGTTCATTTTTGATTTCTTTTGTTGAAATGCAATAGTTGGAATATTTCAGTAGTGTTTTGTCGTGGTTTACCTTGTCACACTTAAATTCTCTTTATTTTCCAAAGTTCATTTTAGATTTCTTTCGTGGAAATGCAACAGTTGAAATATTTCAGTAGTGTTTTGTCGCGGTTTACCATGACACAGTTACATTCTCTGAATTTTTCAAAGTTCATTTTGGATTTCTTTCGTTGAAATGCAAGAGTTGGAATATTTCAGTAGTGTTTTGTCATGGTTTACCTTGTCACAGTTACATTCTCTTGATTTTTCAAAGTTCATTTTGGATTTCTTTCGTTGAAATGCAAGAGTTGGAATATTTCAGTAGTGTTTTGTTGTGGTTTACCTTGTCACACTTAAATTCTCTTGAATTTTCCAAAGTTCATTTTAGACTTCTTTCGTGGAAATGCAACAGTTGAAATATTTCAGTAGTGTTTTGTCATGGTTTACAATGACACAGTTACATTCTCTAGATTTTTCAAAGTTCATTTTGGATTTCTTTCGTTGAAATGCAAGAGTTGGAATATTTCAGTAGATTTTTGTTGTGGTTTACCTTGTCACACTTAAATTCTCTTGATTTTCCAAAGTTCATTTTAGATTTCTTTCGTGGAAATGCAACAGTTGAAATATTTCAGTAGTGTTTTGTCATGGTTTACATTGTCACAGTTACATTCTCTTGATTTTTCAAAGTTCATTTTGGATTTCTTTCGTTGAAATGCAAGAGTTGGAATATTTCAATAGTGTTTTGTCGTGGTTTACCTTGTCACACTTAAATTCTCTTGATTTTCCTAGGTTCATTTTAGATTTCTTTCGTGGAAATGCAACAGTTGAAATATTTCAGTAGTGTTTTGTCGGGGTTTACCAAGACACAGTTACATTCTCTAGATTTTTCAAAGTTCATTTTTGATTTCTTTCTTTGAAATGCAAGAGTTGGAATATTTCAGTAGTGTTTTGTCATGGTTTACCTTGTCACAGTTATATTCTCTTGATTTTTCAAAGTTCATTTTGGCTTTCTTTCGTTGAAATACAAGAGTTGGAGTATTTCAGTAGTGTTTTGTCGTGGTTTACATTTTCACAGTTACATTCTATTGATTTTTCAAAGTTCATTTTGGATTTCTTTCGTTGAAATGCAAGAGTTGGAATATTTCAATAGTGTTTTGCCGTGGTTTACCTTGTCACAGTTACATTCTCTTGATTTTTCAAAGTTCATTTTGGATTTCTTTCATTGAAATGCAAGAGTTGGAATATTTCAGTAGTGTTTTATTGTGGTTTACCTTGTCACACTTACATTCTCTTGATTTTTCAAAGTTCATTTGGAATTTCTTTCGTTGAAATGCAAGAGTTGGAATATTTCAATAGTGTTTTGCCGTGGTTTACCTTGTCACAGTTACATTCTCTAGATTTTTCAAAAAAAATTTTGGATTTCTTTCGTTGAAATGTAAGAGTTGGAATGTTTCAGTAGTGTTTTGTCGTTGTTTACCTTGTCACAGTTACATTCTCTTGATTTTTCAAAGTTCATTTTGGATTTCTTTCGTTGAAATGTAAGAGTTGGAATATTTCAGTAGTGTTTTGTAGTGCTTTACCTTGTCACGGTTACATTCTCTTGATTTTTCAAAGTTCATTTTGGATTTCTTTCATTGAAATGCAAGAGTTGGAATATTTCAGTAGTGTTTGGTCGTGGTTTACCTTGTCACACTTACATTCTATTGATTTTTCAAAGTCCATTTTTGGATTTCTTTCGTTAAAATGGCAGAGTTGGAATATTTCAGTAGTATTTTGTTGTGGTTTACATTGTCACAGTTACATTCTCTTGATTTTTCAAAGTTCATTTTGAATTTCTTTCATTGAAATGCAAGAGTTGGAATATTTCAGTAGTGTTTTGTAGTGCTTTACCTTGTCAAAGTTACGTTCTCTTGATTTTTCAAAGTTCATTTTGGATTTCTTTCGTTGAAATGCAAGAGTTGGAATATTTCAGTATTTTTTTGTCGTGGTTTACCTTGTCACACTTACATTCTCTTGATTTTTCAAAGATCATTTTGGATTTCTTTCGTTGAAATGCAAGAGTTGGAATATTTCAGTAGTATTTTGTTGTAGTTTACCTTGTCGCAGTTACATTCTCTTGATTTTTCAAAGTTCATTTTGGATTTCTTTCATTGAAATGCAAGAATTAGAAAATTTCAGTAGTGTTTTGTTGTGGTTTACTTTGTCACACTTACATTCTCTTGATTTTTCAAAGAAAATTTTGAATTTCTTTCGTTGAAATGCAAGAGTTGGAATATTTCAGTAGTGTTTTGTTGTGCTTTACCTTGTCAAAGTTACATTCTCTTGATTTTTCAAAGATCATTTTAGATTTCTTTCATTGAAATGCAAGAGTTGGAATATTTCAGTAGTGATTTGTTGTTGTTTACCTTTTCACACTTACATTCTCTTGATTTTTCAAAATCCATTTTGGATTTCTTTCGTTTAAATGCAAGAGCTGGAATATTTCAGTAGTGTTTTGTCGTGGTTTACCTTGTCACTTACATGCTCTTGATTTTTCAAAGTCCATTTTGGATTTCTTTCGTTAAAATGCAAGAGTTGGAATATTTCAGTAGTGCTTTTTCGTGGTTAACCTTATCACAATTACATTCTCTTGATTTTTCGAAGTTCATTTTGGATTTCTTTCATAGAAATGCAAGAGTTGGAATATTTCAGTAGTGTTTTGTCGTGGTTTACCTTGTCACACTTACATTCTCTTGATTTTTAAAAGTTCATTTTGGATTTCTTTCATTAAAATGCAAGAGTTGGAATATTTCAGTAGTGTTTTGTCGTAGTTTACCTTGTAACAATTACATTCTCTCGATTTTTCAAAGTTCATTTTGGATTTCTTTCACTGAAATGCAAGAGTTAGAATATTTCAGTAGTGTTTTGTAGTGTTTTACCTTGTCATAATTACATTCTCTTGATTTTTCAAAATGCATTTTGGATTTCTTTCGTTGCAATGCAATCGTTGGAATATTTCAGTAGTGTTTTGTCGTGTTTTACCTTGTCATAATTACATTCTCTTGATTTTTCAAAATTCATTTTGGATTTCTTTCTTTGAAATGCAAGAGTTGGAATATTTCAGTTTTGTTTTGTCGTTGTTTACCTTGTCACAGTTACATTCTCTAGATTTTCAAAGTTTATTTTGGATTTTTTCGTTGAAATGCAAGAGTTGGAATATTTCAGTAGTGCTTTGTCGTGGTTAATCTTGTCACACTTACATTCTCTTGATTTTTCAAAGTTCATTTTGGATTTATTTCATTGAAATGCAAGAGTTAGAATATTTCAGTAGTGTTTTGTCGTGGTTTACTTTGTCACACTTACATTCTCTTGATTTTTCAAAGAAAATTTTGGATTTCTTTCGTTTAAATGCAAGAGTTGGAATACTTCAGTAGTGTTTTGTTGTGCTTTACCTTGTCACAGCTACATTCTCTTGATTTTTCAAAGATCATTTTAGATTTCTTTCATTGAAATGCAAGAGTTGGAATATTTCAGTAGTGATTTGTTGTGGTTTACCTTTTCACACTTACATTCTCTTGATTTTTCAAAATCCATTTTGGATTTCTTTCGTTTAAATGCAAGAGCTGGAATATTTCAGTAGTGTTTTGTCGTGGTTTACCTTGTCACACTTACATTCTCTTGATTTTTCAAAGTTCATTTTGGATTTCTTTCGTTAAAATGCAAGAGTTGGAATATTTCAGTAGTGCTTTGTCGTGGTTAACCTTGTCGCAATTACATTCTCTTGATTTTTCAAAGTTCATTTTGGATATCTTTCATTGAAATGCAAGAGTTGGAATATTTCAGTAGTGTTTTGTCGTGGTTTACCTTGTCACACTTACATTCTCTTGATTTTTCAAAGTTCATTTTGGATTTCTTTCGTTAAAATGCAAGAGTTGGAATATTTGAGTAGTGTTTTGTCGTAGTTTACCTTGTCACAATTACATTCTCTTGATTTTTCAAAGTTCATTTTGGATTTCTTTCATTGAAATGCAAGAGTTGGAATATTTCAGTAGTGTTTTGTCGTGGTTTACCTTATCACAGTTATATTCTCTAGATTTTTCAAAGTTCATTTTGGATTTCTTTTGTTGCAATGCAATAGTTGGAATATTTCAGTAGTGTTTTGTCGTGTTTTACCTTGTCATAATTACATTCTCTTGATTTTTCAAAATTCATTTTGGATTTCTTTCTTTGAAATGCAAGAGTTGGAATATTTCAGTAGTGTTTTGTCGTGGTTTACCTGGTCACAGTTACATTCTCTAGATTTTCAAAGTTCATTTTGGATTTCTTTCGTTGAAATGCAAGAGTTGGAATATTTCAGTAGTGTTTTGTCGTGGTTTACCTTGTCACAGTTACATTCTCTAGATTTTTCAAAGTTCATTTTGGATTTCTTTCGTTGAAATGCAAGAGTTGGAATATTTCAGTAGTGTTCGGTTGTGGTTTACCTTGTCACACTTACAGTCTCTTGATTTTTCAAAATTCATTTTGGATTTCTTTCGTTGAAATGCAAGAGTTGGAATATTTCAGTAGTGTTTTGTTATGGTTTACATTGTCACAGTTACATTCTCTTGATTTTTCAAAGTTCATTTTGAATTTCTTTCATTGAAATGCAAGAGTTGGAATATTTCAGTAGTGTTTTGTAGTGCTTTACCTTGTCGCAGTTACGTTCTCTTGATTTTTCAAAGTTCATTTTGGATTTCTTTCGTTGAAATGCAAGAGTTGGAATATTTCAGTATTTTTTTGTCGTGGTTTACCTTGTCACACTTACATTCTCTTGATTTTTCAAAGATCATTTTGGATTTCTTTCGTTGAAATGCAAGAGTTGGAATATTTCAGTAGTATTTTGTTGTGGTTTACCTTGTCACAGTTACATTCTCTTGATTTTTCCAAGTTCATTTTGGATTTCTTTCATTGAAATGCAAGAGCTGGAATATTTCAGTAGTGTTTTGTCGTGGTTAACCTTGTCACAATTACATTCTCTTGATTTTTTCAAAGTTCATTTTGGATTTCTTTCATTAAAATGCAAGAGTTAGAATATTTCAGTAGTGTTTTTTCGTAGTTTACCTTGTCACAATTACATTCTCTTACTTTTTTCAAAGTTCATTTTGGATTTCTTTTAATTGAAATGCAAGAGTTGGAATATTTCAGTAGTGTTTTGTCGTGGTTTATCTCATCACAGTTACATTCTCTAGATTTTTCAAAGTTCATTTTGGATTTCTTTCGTTGCAATGCAATAGTTGGAATATTTCAGTAGTGGTTTGTCGTGTTTTACCTTGTCATAATTACATTTTCTTGATTTTTCAAAATTCATTCTGGATTTCTTTCTTTGAAATGCAAGAGTTGGAATATTTCAGTAGTGTTTTGTCGTGGTTTATCTTGTCACAGTTACATTCTCTAGATTTTCAAAGTTTATTTTGGATTTCTTTCGTTGAAATGCAAGAGTTGGAATATTTCAGTAGTGTTTTGTCGTGGTTTACCTTGTCACAGTTACATTCTCTAGATTTTTCAAAGTTCATTTTGGATTTTTTTCGTTGAAATGCAAGAGTTGGAATATTTCAGTAGTGTTCGGTTGTGGTTTACCTTGTCACAGTTATATTCTCTTGATTTTTCAAAGTTCATTTTGGATTTCTTTCATTGAAATGCAAGAGTTAGAATATTTCAGTAGTGTTTTGTTGTGGTTCACTTTGTCACACTTACATTCTCTTGATTTTTCAAAGAAAATTTTGGATTTCTTTCGTTGAAATGCAAGAGTTGGAATATTTCAGTAGTGTTTTGTTGTGCTTTACCTTGTCACAGTTACATTCTCTTGATTTTTCAAAGATCATTTTAGATTTCTTTCATTGAAATGCAAGAGTTGGAATATTTCAGTAGGGATTTGTTGTGGTTTACCTTTTCACACTTACATTCTCTTGATTTTTCAAAATCCATTTTGGATTTCTTTCGTTTAAATGCAAGAGCTGGAATATTTCAGTAGTGTTTTGTCGTGGCTTACCTTGTCACACTTACATTCTCTTGATTTTTCAAAGTTCATTTTGGATTTCTTTCGTTAAAATGCAAGAGTTGGAATATTTCAGTAGTGCTTTGTCGTGGTTAACCTTGTCACAATTACATTCTCTTGATTTTTCAAAGTTCATTTTGGATTTCTTTCATTGAAATGCAAGAGTTGGAATATTTCAGTAGTGTTTTGTCGTGGTTTACCTTGTCACACTTACATTCTCTTGATTTTTAAAAGTTCATTTTGGATTTCTTTCATTAAAATGCAAGAGTTGGAATATTTCAGTAGTGTTTTGTCGTAGTTTACCTTATCACAATTACATTCTCTTGATTTTTCAAAGTTCATTTTGGATTTCTTTCATTGAAATGCAAGAGTTGGAATATTTCAGTAGTGTTTTGTCGTGGTTTACCTTATCACAGTTACATTCTCTAGATTTTTCAAAGTTCATTTTGGATTTCTTTCGTTGCAATGCAATAGTTGGAATATTTCAGTAGTGTTTTGTCGTGTTTTACCTTGTCATAATTACATTCTCTTGATTTTTCAAAATTCATTTTGGATTTCTTTCTTTGAAATGCAAGAGTTGGAAAATTTCAGTAGTGTTTTGTCGTGGTTTACCTTGTCACAGTTACATTCTCTAGATTTTCAAAGTTCATTTTGGATTTCTTTCGTTGAAATGCAAGAGTTGGAATATTTCAGTAGTGTTTTGTCGTGGTTTACCTTGTCACAGTTACATTCTCTAGATTTTTCAAAGTTCATTTTGGATTTCTTTCGTTGAAATGCAAGAGTTGGAATATTTCAGTAGTGTTCGGTTGTGGTTTACCTTGTCACACTTACAGTCTCTTGATTTTTCAAAATTCATTTTGGATTTCTTTCGTTGAAATGCAAAAGTTGGAATATTTCAGTAGTGTTTTGTTATGGTTTACATTGTCACAGTTACATTCTCTTGATTTTTCAAAGTTCATTTTGAATTTCTTTCATTGAAATGCAAGAGTTGGAATATTTCAGTAGTGTTTTGCAGTGCTTTACCTTGTCACAGTTACGTTCTCTTGATTTTTCAAAGTTTATTTTGGATTTCTTTCGTTGAAATGCAAGAGTTGGAATATTTCAGTAGTATTTTGTTGTGGTTTACCTTGTCACAGTTACATTCTCTTGATTTTTCAAAGTTCATTTTGGATTTCTTTCATTGAAATGCAAGAGTTGGAATATTTCAGTAGTGTTTTGTCATCGTTTACCTTGTCACGCTTACATTCTCTTGATTTTTCAAAGTTCATTTTGGATTTCTTTCATTGAAATGCAAGAGTTAGAATATTTCAGTAGTGTTTTGTTGTGGTTTAATTTGTCACACTTACATTCTCTTGATTTTTCAAAGAAAATTTTGGATTTCTTTCGTTGAAATGCAAGAGTTGGAATATTTCAGTAGTGTTTTGTTGTGCTTTACCTTGTCACAGTTACATTCTCTTGATTTTTCAAAGATCATTTTAGATTTCTTTCATTGAAATGCAAGAGTTGGAATATTTCAGTAGTGATTTGTTGTGGTTTACCTTTTCACACTTACATTCTCTTGATTTTTCAAAATCCATTTTGGATTTCTTTCGTTGAAATGCAAGAGTTGGAATATTTCAGTAGTGTTTTGTTGTGGTTTACCTTGTCACAGTTACATTCTCTTGATTTTTCAAAGTTCATTTTGGATTTCTTTCATTGAAATGCAAGAGTTGGAATATTTCAGTAGTGTTTTGTCGTGGTTAACCTTGTCACAATTACATTCTCTTGATTTTTCAAAGTTCATTTTGGATTTCTTTCATTAAAATGCAAGAGTTAGAATATTTCAGTAGTGTTTTTTCGTAGTTTACCTTGTCACAATTACATTCTCTTACTTTTTTCAAAGTTCATTTTGGATTTCTTTTAATTGAAATGCAAGAGTTGGAATATTTCAGTAGTGTTTTGTCGTGGTTTATCTCATCACAGTTACATTCTCTAGATTTTTCAAAGTTCATTTTGGATTTCTTTCGTTGCAATGCAATAGTTGGAATATTTCAGTAGTGGTTTGTCGTGTTTTACCTTGTCATAATTACATTTTCTTGATTTTTCAAAATTCATTCTGGATTTCTTTCTTTGAAATGCAAGAGTTGGAATATTTCAGTAGTGTTTTGTCGTGGTTTATCTTGTCACAGTTACATTCTCTAGATTTTCAAAGTTTATTTTGGATTTCTTTCGTTGAAATGCAAGAGTTGGAATATTTCAGTAGTGTTTTGTCGTGGTTTACCTTGTCACAGTTACATTCTCTAGATTTTTCAAAGTTCATTTTGGATTTTTTTCGTTGAAATGCAAGAGTTGGAATATTTCAGTAGTGTTCGGTTGTGGTTTACCTTGTCACAGTTATATTCTCTTGATTTTTCAAAGTTCATTTTGGATTTCTTTCATTGAAATGCAAGAGTTAGAATATTTCAGTAGTGTTTTATTGTGGTTCACTTTGTCACACTTACATTCTCTTGATTTTTCAAAGAAAATTTTGGATTTCTTTCGTTGAAATGCAAGAGTTGGAATATTTCAGTAGTGTTTTGTTGTGCTTTACCTTGTCACAGTTACATTCTCTTGATTTTTCAAAGATCATTTTAGATTTCTTTCATTGAAATGCAAGAGTTGGAATATTTCAGTAGGGATTTGTTGTGGTTTACCTTTTCACACTTACATTCTCTTGATTTTTCAAAATCCATTTTGGATTTCTTTCGTTTAAATGCAAGAGCTGGAATATTTCAGTAGTGTTTTGTCGTGGCTTACCTTGTCACACTTACATTCTCTTGATTTTTCAAAGTTCATTTTGGATTTCTTTCGTTAAAATGCAAGAGTTGGAATATTTCAGTAGTGCTTTGTCGTGGTTAACCTTGTCACAATTACATTCTCTTGATTTTTCAAAGTTCATTTTGGATTTCTTTCATTGAAATGCAAGAGTTGGAATATTTCAGTAGTGTTTTGTCGTGGTTTACCTTGTCACACTTACATTCTCTTGATTTTTAAAAGTTCATTTTGGATTTCTTTCATTAAAATGCAAGAGTTGGAATATTTCAGTAGTGTTTTGTCGTAGTTTACCTTATCACAATTACATTCTCTTGATTTTTCAAAGTTCATTTTGGATTTCTTTCATTGAAATGCAAGAGTTGGAATATTTCAGTAGTGTTTTGTCGTGGTTTACCTTATCACAGTTACATTCTCTAGATTTTTCAAAGTTCATTTTGGATTTCTTTCGTTGCAATGCAATAGTTGGAATATTTCAGTAGTGTTTTGTCGTGTTTTACCTTGTCATAATTACATTCTCTTGATTTTTCAAAATTCATTTTGGATTTCTTTCTTTGAAATGCAAGAGTTGGAAAATTTCAGTAGTGTTTTGTCGTGGTTTACCTTGTCACAGTTACATTCTCTAGATTTTCAAAGTTCATTTTGGATTTCTTTCGTTGAAATGCAAGAGTTGGAATATTTCAGTAGTGTTTTGTCGTGGTTTACCTTGTCACAGTTACATTCTCTAGATTTTTCAAAGTTCATTTTGGATTTCTTTCGTTGAAATGCAAGAGTTGGAATATTTCAGTAGTGTTCGGTTGTGGTTTACCTTGTCACACTTACAGTCTCTTGATTTTTCAAAATTCATTTTGGATTTCTTTCGTTGAAATGCAAAAGTTGGAATATTTCAGTAGTGTTTTGTTATGGTTTACATTGTCACAGTTACATTCTCTTGATTTTTCAAAGTTCATTTTGAATTTCTTTCATTGAAATGCAAGAGTTGGAATATTTCAGTAGTGTTTTGTCGTGTTTTACCTTGTCATAATTACATTCTCTTGATTTTTCAAAATTCATTTTGGATTTCTTTCTTTGAAATGCAAGAGTTGGAAAATTTCAGTAGTGTTTTGTCGTGGTTTACCTTGTCACACTTACAGTCTCTTGATTTTTCAAAATTCATTTTGGATTTCTTTCGTTGAAATGCAAGAGTTGGAATATTTCAGTAGTATTTTGTTGTGGTTTACCTTGTCACAGTTACATTCTCTTGATTTTTCAAAGTTCATTTTGGATTTCTTTCATTGAAATGCAAGAGTTGGAATATTTCAGTAGTGTTTTGTCATCGTTTACCTTGTCACGCTTACATTCTCTTGATTTTTCAAAGTTCATTTTGGATTTCTTTCATTGAAATGCAAGAGTTAGAATATTTCAGTAGTGTTTTGTTGTGGTTTAATTTGTCACACTTACATTCTCTTGATTTTTCAAAGAAAATTTTGGATTTCTTTCGTTGAAATGCAAGAGTTGGAATATTTCAGTAGTGTTTTGTTGTGCTTTACCTTGTCACAGTTACATTCTCTTGATTTTTCAAAGATCATTTTAGATTTCTTTCATTGAAATGCAAGAGTTGGAATATTTCAGTAGTGATTTGTTGTGGTTTACCTTTTCACACTTACATTCTCTTGATTTTTCAAAATCCATTTTGGATTTCTTTCGTTTAAATGCAAGAGCTGGAATATTTCAGTAGTGTTTTGTTGTGTTTTACCTTGTCACACTTACATTCTCTTGATTTTTCGAACTTAATTTTGGATTTCTTTCGTTAAAATGCAAGAGTTGGAATATTTCAGTAGTGCTTTGTCGTGGTTAACCTTGTCACAATTACATTCTCTTGATTTTTCAAAGTTCATTTTAGATTTCTTTCATTGAAATGCAAGAGTTGGAATATTTGAGTAGTGTTTTGTCGTGGTTACCTTGTCACACTTACATTCTCTTGATTTTTAAAAGTTCATTTTGGATTTCTTTCATTAAAATGCAAGAGTTGGAATATTTCAGTAGTGTTTTGTCGTAGTTTACCTTGTCACAATTACATTCTCTTGATTTTTCAAAGTTCATTTTGGATTTCTTTCATTGAAATGCAAGAGTTGGAATATTTCAGTAGTGTTTTGTCGTGGTTTACCTT
Organism: Artemia sinica; assembly: GCA_027921565.1. NCBI lineage: Eukaryota > Metazoa > Arthropoda > Branchiopoda > Anostraca > Artemiidae > Artemia > Artemia sinica. Next base: position 46,595,040 of record CM051258.1, read on the forward strand.
GTCACAGTTACATTCTCTAGATTTTTCAAAGTTTATTTTTGATTTCTTTCGTTGCAATGCAATAGTTGGAATATTTCAGTAGTGTTTTGTCGTGTTTTACCTTGTCATAATTACATTCTCTTGATTTTTCAAAATTCATTTTGGATTTCTTTCTTTGAAATGCAAGAGTTGGAATATTTCATTAGTGTTTTGTCGTGGTTTACCTTGTCACAGTTACATTCTCTAGATTTTCAAAGTTCATTTTGGATTTCTTTCGTTGAAATGCAAGAGTTGGAATATTTTAGTAGTGTTTTGTCGTGGTTTACCTTGTCACAGTTACATTCTCTAGATTTTTCAAAGTTCATTTTGGATTTCTTTCGTTGAAATGTAAGAGTTGGAATATTTCAGTAGTGTTCGTTTGTGGTTTACCTTGTCACAGTTATATTCTCTTGATTTTTCAAAGTTCATTTTGGATTTCTTTCGTTGAAATGCAAGAGTTGGAATATTTCAGTAGTGTTCGGTTGTGGTTTACCTTGTCACACTTATATTCTCTTGATTTTTCAAAATTTATTTTGGATTTCTTTCGTTGAAATGCAAGAGTTGGAATATTTCAGTAGTGTTTTGTTATGGTTTACATTGTCACAGTTACATTCTCTTGATTTTTCAAAGTTCATTTTTGGATTTCTTTCATTGAAATGCAAGAATTGGAATATTTCAGTAGTGTTTTGTTGTGGTTTAGCTTGTCACAATTACATTCTCTTGATTTTTCAAAGTTCATTTTGGATTTCTTTCATTGAAATGCAGGAGATGAAATATTTCAGTAGTGTTTTGTCATGGTTTACCTTGTCACAGTTACATTCTCTTGATTTTTCAAAAGTCATTTTGGATTTCTTCCGTTGAAATGCAAGAGTTGGAATATTTCAGTAGTGTTTTGTTGTGGTTTACCTTGTCACGATCACATTCTCTTGATTTTTCAAAGTTCATTTTGGATTTCTTTCGTTGAAATGCAAGAGTTGGAATATTTCAATAGTGTTTTGTCGTGGTTTACCTTGTCACACTTAAATTCTCTTTATTTTCCAAAGTTCATTTTAGATTTCTTTCGTGGAAATGCAACAGTTGAAATATTTCAGTAGTGTTTTGTCGCGGTTTACCATGACACAGTTACATTCTCTGAATTTTTCAAAGTTCATTTTGGATTTCTTTCGTTGAAATGCAAGAGTTGGAATATTTCAGTAGTGTTTTGTCATGGTTTACCTTGTCACAGTTACATTCTCTTGATTTTTCAAAGTTCATTTTGGATTTCTTTCGTTGAAATGCAAGAGTTGGAATATTTCAGTAGTGTTTTGTTGTGGTTTACCTTGTCACACTTAAATTCTCTTGAATTTTCCAAAGTTCATTTTAGATTTCTTTCGTGGAAATGCAACAGTTGAAATATTTCAGTAGTGTTTCGTCATGGTTTACAATGACACAGTTACATTCTCTAGATTTTTCAAAGTTCATTTTGGATTTCTTTCGTTGAAATGCAAGAGTTGGAATATTTCAGTAGATTTTTATTGTGGTTTACCTTGTCACACTTAAATTCTCTTGATTTTCCAAAGTTCATTTTAGATTTCTTTCGTGGAAATGCAACAGTTGAAATATTTCAGTAGTGTTTTGTCATGGTTTACCTTGTCACAGTTACATTCTCTTGATTTTTCAAAGTTCATTTTGGATTTCTTTCGTTGAAATGCAAGAGTTGGAATATTTCAATAGTGTTTTGTCGTGGTTTACCTTGTCACACTTAAATTCTCTTGATTTTCCTAGGTTCATTTTAGATTTCTTTCGTGGAAATGCAACAGTTGAAATATTTCAGTAGTGTTTTGTCGGGGTTTACCAAGACACAGTTACATTCTCTAGATTTTTCAAAGTTCATTTTTGATTTCTTTCGTTGAAATGCAAGAGTTGGAATATTTCAGTAGTGTTTTGTCATGGTTTACCTTGTCACAGTTACATTCTCTAGATTTTTCAAAGTTCATTTTGGATTTCTTTCATTGAAATGCAAGAGTTGGAATATTTCAATAGTGTTTTGTCGTGGTTTACATTGTCACAGTTACATTCTATTGATTTTTCAAAGTTCATTTTGGATTTCTTTCGTTGAAATGCAAGAGTTGGAATATTTCAATAGTGTTTTGCCGTGGTTTACCTTGTCACAGTTACATTCTCTTGATTTTTCAAAGTTCATTTTGGATTTCTTTCATTGAAATGCAAGAGTTGGAATATTTCAGTAGTGTTTTATTGTGGTTTACCTTGTCACACTTACATTCTCTTGATTTTTCAAAGTTCATTTGGAATTTCTTTCGTTGAAATGCAAGAGTTGGAATATTTCAATAGTGTTTTGCCGTGGTTTACCTTGTCACAGTTACATTCTCTAGATTTTTCAAAGTTCATTTTGGATTTCTTTCGTTGAAATGTAAGAGTTGGAATGTTTCAGTAGTGTTTTGTCGTTGTTTACCTTGTCACAGTTACATTCTCTTGATTTTTCAAAGTTCATTTTGGATTTCTTTCGTTGAAATGTAAGAGTTGGAATATTTCAGTAGTGTTTTGTAGTGCTTTACCTTGTCACGGTTACATTCTCTTGATTTTTCAAAGTTCATTTTGGTTTTCTTTCATTGAAATGCAAGAGTTGGAATATTTCAGTAGTGTTTGGTCGTGGTTTACCTTGTCACACTTACATTCTATTGATTTTTCAAAGTCCATTTTTGGATTTCTTTCGTTAAAATGGCAGAGTTGGAATATTTCAGTAGTATTTTGTTGTGGTTTACATTGTCACAGTTACATTCTCTTGATTTTTCAAAGTTCATTTTGGATTTCTTTCGTTGAAATGTAAGAGTTGGAATATTTCAGTAGTGTTTTGTAGTGCTTTACCTTGTCAAAGTTACGTTCTCTTGATTTTTCAAAGTTCATTTTGGATTTCTTTCGTTGAAATGCAAGAGTTGGAATATTTCAGTACTTTTTTGCCGTGGTTTACCTTGTCACACTTACATTCTCTTGATTTTTCAAAGATCATTTTGGATTTCTTTCGTTGAAATGCAAGAGTTGGAATATTTCAGTAGTATTTTGTTGTAGTTTACCTTGTCGCAGTTACATTCTCTTGATTTTTCAAAGTTCATTTTGGATTTCTTTCATTGAAATGCAAGAATTAGAAAATTTCAGTAGTGTTTTGTTGTGGTTTACTTTGTCACACTTATATTCTCTTGATTTTTCAAAGAAAATTTTGAATTTCTTTCGTTGAAATGCAAGAGTTGGAATATTTCAGTAGTGTTTTGTAGTGCTTTACCTTGTCAAAGTTACATTCTCTTGATTTTTCAAAGTTCATTTTGGATTTCTTTCATTGAAATGCAAGAGTTGGAATATTTCAGTAGTGATTTGTTGTTGTTTACCTTTTCACACTTACATTCTCTTGATTTTTCAAAATCCATTTTGGATTTCTTTCGTTTAAATGCAAGAGCTGGAATATTTCAGTAGTGTTTTGTCTTGGTTTACCTTGTCACTTACATTCTCTTGATTTTTAAAAGTTCATTTTGGATTTCTTTCATTAAAATGCAAGAGTTGGAATATTTCAGTAGTGCTTTTTCGTGGTTAACCTTATCACAATTACATTCTCTTGATTTTTCGAAGTTCATTTTGGATTTCTTTCATAGAAATGCAAGAGTTGGAATATTTCAGTAGTGTTTTGTCGTGGTTTACCTTGTCACACTTACATTCTCTTGATTTTTAAAAGTTCATTTTGGATTTCTTTCATTAAAATGCAAGAGTTGGAATATTTCAGTAGTGTTTTGTCGTAGTTTACCTTGTAACAATTACATTCTCTCGATTTTTCAAAGTTCATTTTGGATTTCTTTCACTGAAATGCAAGAGTTAGAATATTTCAGTAGTGTTTTGTAGTGTTTTACCTTGTCATAATTACATTCTCTTGATTTTTCAAAATTCATTTTGGATTTCTTTCGTTGCAATGCAATCGTTGGAATATTTCAGTAGTGTTTTGTCGTGTTTTACCTTGTCATAATTACATTCTCTTGATTTTTCAAAATTCATTTTGGATTTCTTTCTTTGAAATGCAAGAGTTGGAATATTTCAGTTTTGTTTTGTCGTTGTTTACCTTGTCACAGTTACATTCTCTAGATTTTCAAAGTTAATTTTGGATTTCTTTCGTTGAAATGCAAGAGTTGGAATGTTTCAGTAGTGCTTTGTCGTGGTTAATCTTGTCACACTTACATTCTCTTGATTTTCCAAAGTTCATTTTGGATTTATTTCATTGAAATGCAAGAGTTAGAATATTTCAGTAGTGTTTTGTCGTGGTTTACTTTGTCACACTTACATTCTCTTGATTTTTCAAAGAAAATTTTGGATTTCTTTCGTTGAAATGCAAGAGTTGGAATACTTCAGTAGTGTTTTGTTGTGCTTTACCTTGTCACAGCTACATTCTCTTGATTTTTCAAAGATCATTTTAGATTTCTTTCATTGAAATGCAAGAGTTGGAATATTTCAGTAGTGATTTGTTGTGGTTTACCTTTTCACACTTACATTCTCTTGATTTTTCAAAATCCATTTTGGATTTCTTTCGTTTAAATGCAAGAGCTGGAATATTTCAGTAGTGTTTTGTCGTGGTTTACCTTGTCACACTTACATTCTCTTGATTTTTCAAAGTTCATTTTGGATTTCTTTCGTTAAAATGCAAGAGTTGGAATATTTGAGTAGTGCTTTGTCGTGGTTAACCTTGTCGCAATTACATTCTCTTGATTTTTCAAAGTTCATTTTGGATATCTTTCATTGAAATGCAAGAGTTGGAATATTTCAGTAGTGTTTTGTCGTGGTTTACCTTGTCACACTTACATTCTCTTGATTTTTAAAAGTTCATTTTGGATTTCTTTCATTAAAATGCAAGAGTTGGAATATTTGAGTAGTGTTTTGTCGTAGTTTACCTTGTCACAATTACATTCTCTTGATTTTTCAAAGTTCATTTTGGATTTCTTTCATTGAAATGCAAGAGTTGGAATATTTCAGTAGTGTTTTGTCGTGGTTTACCTTATCACAGTTATATTCTCTAGATTTTTCAAAGTTCATTTTGGATTTCTTTCGTTGCAATGCAATAGTTGGAATATTTCAGTAGTGTTTTGTCGTGTTTTACCTTGTCATAATTACATTCTCTTGATTTTTCAAAATTCATTTTGGATTTCTTTCTTTGAAATGCAAGAGTAGGAATATTTCAGTAGTGTTTTGTCGTGGTTTACCTGGTCACAGTTACATTCTCTAGATTTTCAAAGTTCATTTTGGATTTCTTTCGTTGAAATGCAAGAGTTGGAATATTTCAGTAGTGTTTTGTCGTGGTTTACCTTGTCACAGTTACATTCTCTAGATTTTTCAAAGTTCATTTTGGATTTCTTTCGTTGAAATGCAAGAGTTGGAATATTTCAGTAGTGTTCAGTTGTGGTTTACCTTGTCACACTTACAGTCTCTTGATTTTTCAAAATTCATTTTGGATTTCTTTCGTTGAAATGCAAGAGTTGGAATATTTCAGTAGTGTTTTGTTATGGTTTACATTGTCACAGTTACATTCTCTTGATTTTTCAAAGTTCATTTTGAATTTCTTTCATTGAAATGCAAGAGTTGGAATATTTCAGTAGTGTTTTGTAGTGCTTTACCTTGTCGCAGTTACGTTCTCTTGATTTTTCAAAGTTCATTTTGGATTTCTTTCGTTGAAATGCAAGAGTTGGAATATTTCAGTATTTTTTTGTCGTGGTTTACCTTGTCACACTTACATTCTCTTGATTTTTCAAAGATCATTTTGGATTTCTTTCGTTGAAATGCAAGAGTTGGAATATTTCAGTAGTATTTTGTTGTGGTTTACCTTGTCACAGTTACATTCTCTTGATTTTTCCAAGTTCATTTTGGATTTCTTTCATTGAAATGCAAGAGCTGGAATATTTCAGTAGTGTTTTGTCGTGGTTAACCTTGTCACAATTACATTCTCTTGATTTTTCAAAGTTCATTTTGGATTTCTTTCATTAAAATGCAAGAGTTAGAATATTTCAGTAGTGTTTTTTCGTAGTTTACCTTGTCACAATTACATTCTCTTGCTTTTTTCAAAGTTCATTTTGGATTTCTTTCATTGAAATGCAAGAGTTGGAATATTTCAGTAGTGTTTTGTCGTGGTTTATCTCATCACAGTTACATTCTCTAGATTTTTCAAAGTTCATTTTGGATTCCTTTCGTTGCAATGCAATAGTTGGAATATTTCAGTAGTGTTTTGTCGTGTTTTACCTTGTCATAATTACATTTTCTTGATTTTTCAAAATTCATTCTGGATTTCTTTCTTTGAAATGCAAGAGTTGGAACATTTCAGTAGTGTTTTGTCGTGGTTTACCTTGTCACAGTTACATTCTCTAGATTTTCAAAGTTTATTTTGGATTTCTTTCGTTGAAATGCATGAGTTGGAATATTTCAGTAGTGTTTTGTCGTGGTTTACCTTGTCACAGTTACATTCTCTTGATTTTTCAAAGTTCATTTTGGATTTTTTTCGTTGAAATGCAAGAGTTGGAATATTTCAGTAGTGTTCGGTTGTGGTTTACCTTGTCACAGTTATATTCTCTTGATTTTTCAAAGTTCATTTTGGATTTCTTTCATTGAAATGCAAGAGTTAGAATATTTCAGTAGTGTTTTGTTGTGGTTCACTTTGTCACACTTACATTCTCTTGATTTTTCAAAGAAAATTTTGGATTTCTTTCGTTGAAATGCAAGAGTTGGAATATTTCAGTAGTGTTTTGTTGTGCTTTACCTTGTCACAGTTACATTCTCTTGATTTTTCAAAGATTATTTTAGATTTCTTTCATTGAAATGCAAGAGTTGGAATATTTCAGTAGGGATTTGTTGTGGTTTACCTTTTCACACTTACATTCTCTTGATTTTTCAAAATCCATTTTGGATTTCTTTCGTTTAAATGCAAGAGCTGGAATATTTCAGTAGTGTTTTGTCGTGGCTTACCTTGTCACACTTACATTCTCTTGATTTTTCAAAGTTCATTTTGGATTTCTTTCGTTAAAATGCAAGAGTTGGAATATTTCAGTAGTGCTTTGTCGTGGTTAACCTTGTCACAATTACATTCTCTTGATTTTTCAAAGTTCATTTTGGATTTCTTTCATTGAAATGCAAGAGTTGGAATATTTCAGTAGTGTTTTGTCGTGGTTTACCTTGTCACACTTACATTCTCTTGATTTTTAAAAGTTCATTTTGGATTTCTTTCATTAAAATGCAAGAGTTGGAATATTTCAGTAGTGTTTTGTCGTAGTTTACCTTATCACAATTACATTCTCTTGATTTTTCAAAGTTCATTTTGGATTTCTTTCATTGAAATGCAAGAGTTGGAATATTTCAGTAGTGTTTTGTCGTGGTTTACCTTATCACAGTTACATTCTCTAGATTTTTCAAAGTTCATTTTGGATTTCTTTCGTTGCAATGCAATAGTTGGAATATTTCAGTAGTGTTTTGTCGTGTTTTACCTTGTCATAATTACATTCTCTTGATTTTTCAAAATTCATTTTGGATTTCTTTCTTTGAAATGCAAGAGTTGGAAAATTTCAGTAGTGTTTTGTCGTGGTTTACCTTGTCACAGTTACATTCTCTAGATTTTCAAAGTTCATTATGGATTTCTTTCGTTGAAATGCAAGAGTTGGAATATTTCAGTAGTGTTTTGTCGTGGTTTACCTTGTCACAGTTACATTCTCTAGATTTTTCAAAGTTCATTTTGGATTTCTTTCGTTGAAATGCAAGATTTGGAATATTTCAGTAGTGTTCGGTTGTGGTTTACCTTGTCACACTTACAGTCTCTTGATTTTTCAAAATTCATTTTGGATTTCTTTCGTTGAAATGCAAAAGTTGGAATATTTCAGTAGTGTTTTGTTATGGTTTACATTGTCACAGTTACATTCTCTTGATTTTTCAAAGTTCATTTTGAATTTCTTTCATTGAAATGCAAGAGTTGGAATATTTCAGTAGTGTTTTGCAGTGCTTTACCTTGTCACAGTTACGTTCTCTTGATTTTTCAAAGTTTATTTTGGATTTCTTTCGTTGAAATGCAAGAGTTGGAATATTTCAGTAGTATTTTGTTGTGGTTTACCTTGTCACAGTTACATTCTCTTGATCTTTCAAAGTTCATTTTGGATTTCTTTTATTGAAATGCAAGAGTTGGAATATTTCAGTAGTGTTTTGTCATCGTTTACCTTGTCACGCTTACATTCTCTTGATTTTTCAAAGTTCATTTTGGATTTCTTTCATTGAAATGCAAGAGTTAGAATATTTCAGTAGTGTTTTGTTGTGGTTTACTTTGTCACACTTACATTCTCTTGATTTTTCAAAGAAAATTTTGGATTTCTTTCGTTGAAATGCAAGAGTTGGAATATTTCAGTAGTGTTTTGTTGTGCTTTACCTTGTCACAGTTACATTCTCTTGATTTTTCAAAGATCATTTTAGATTTCTTTCATTGAAATGCAAGAGTTGGAATATTTCAGTAGTGATTTGTTGTGGTTTACCTTTTCACACTTACATTCTCTTGATTTTTCAAAATCCATTTTGGATTTCTTTCGTTTAAATGCAAGAGCTGGAATATTTCAGTAGTGTTTTGTTGTGTTTTACCTTGTCACACTTACATTCTCTTGATTTTTCGAACTTAATTTTGGATTTCTTTCGTTAAAATGCAAGAGTTGGAATATTTCAGTAGTGCTTTGTCGTGGTTAACCTTGTCACAATTACATTCTCTTGATTTTTCAAAGTTCATTTTAGATTTCTTTCATTGAAATGCAAGAGTTGGAATATTTGAGTAGTGTTTTGTCGTGGTTACCTTGTCACACTTACATTCTCTTGATTTTTAAAAGTTCATTTTGGATTTCTTTCATTAAAATGCAAGAGTTGGAATATTTCAGTAGTGTTTTGTCGTAGTTTACCTTGTCACAATTACATTCTCTTGATTTTTCAAAGTTCATTTTGGATTTCTTTCATTGAAATGCAAGAGTTGGAATATTTCAGTAGTGTTTTGTCGTGGTTTACCTTATCACAGTTACATTCTCTAGATTTTTCAAAGTTCATTTTTGATTTCTTTCGTTGCAATGCAATAGTTGGAATATTTCAGTAGTGTTTTGTCGTGTTTTACCTTGTCATAATTACATTCTCTTGATTTTTCAAAATTCATTTTGGATTTCTTTCTTTGAAATGCAAGAGTTGGAATATTTCATTAGTGTTTTGTCGTGGTTTACCTTGTCACAGTTACATTCTCTAGATTTTCAAAGTTCATTTTGGATTTCTTTCGTTGAAATGCAAGAGTTGGAATATTTTAGTAGTGTTTTGTCGTGGTTTACCTTGTCACAGTTACATTCTCTAGATTTTTCAAAGTTCATTTTGGATTTCTTTCGTTGAAATGTAAGAGTTGGAATATTTCAGTAGTGTTCGGTTGTGGTTTACCTTGTCACAGTTATATTCTCTTGATTTTTCAAAGTTCATTTTGGATTTCTTTCGTTGAAATGCAAGAGTTGGAATATTTCAGTATTTTTTTGTCGTGGTTTACCTTGTCACACTTACATTCCCTTTATTTTTCAAAGATCATTTTCGATTTCTTTCGTTGAAATGCAAGAGTTGGAATATTTCAGTAGTATTTTGTTGTGGTTTACCTTGTCACAGTTACATTCTCTTGATTTTTCAAAGTTCATTTTGGATTTCTTTCATTGAAATGCAAGAGTTGGAATATTTCAGTAGTGTTTTGTTGTGCTTTACCTTGTCACAGTTACATTCTCTTGATTTTTCAAAGATCATTTTAGATTTCTTTCATTGAAATGCAAGAGTTGGAATATTTCAGTAGTGATTTGTTGTGGTTTACCTTTTCACACTTACATTCTCTTGATTTTTCAAAATCCATTTTGGATTTCTTTCGTTTTAATGCTAGAGCTGGAATATTTCAGTAGTGTTTTGTCGTGGTTAACCTTGTCACAATTACATTCTCTTGATTTTTCAAAGTTCATTTTGGATTTCTTTCATTAAAATGCAAGAGTTAGAATATTTCAGTAGTGTTTTTTCGTAGTTTACCTTGTCACAATTACATTCTCTTGATTTTTCAAAGTTCATTTTGGATTTCTTTCATTGAAATGCAAGAGTTGGAATATTTCAGTAGTGTTTTGTCGTGGTTTACCTTATCACAGTTACATTCTCTAGATTTTTCAAAGTTCATTTTGGATTTCTTTCGTTGCAATGCAATAGTTGGAATATTTCAGTAGTGTTTTGTCGTGTTTTACCTTGTCATAATTACATTCTCTTGATTTTTCAAAATTCATTTTGGATTTCTTTCTTTGAAATGCAAGAGTTGGAATATTTCAGTAGTGTTTTGTCGTGGTTTACCTTGTCACAGTTACATTCTCTAGATTTTCAAAGTTTATTTTGGATTTCTTTCGTTGAAATGCAAGAGTTGGAATATTTCAGTAGTGTTTTGTCGTGGTTTACCTTGTCACAGTTACATTCTCTAGATTTTTCAAAGTTCATTTTGGATTTTTTTCGTTGAAATGCAAGAGTTGGAATATTTCAGTAGTGTTCGGTTGTGGTTTACCTTGTCACAGTTATATTCTCTTGATTTTTCAAAGTTCATTTTGGATTTCTTTCATTGAAATGCAAGAGTTAGAATATTTCAGTAGTGTTTTGTTGTGGTTCACTTTGTCACACTTACATTCTCTTGATTTTTCAAAGAAAATTTTGGATTTCTTTCGTTGAAATGCAAGAGTTGGAATATTTCATTAGTGTTTTGTTGTGCTTTACCTTGTCACAGTTACATTCTCTTGATTTTTCAAAGATCATTTTAGATTTCTTTTATTGAAATGCAAGAATTGGAATATTTCAGTAGGGATTTGTTGTGGTTTACCTTTTCACACTTACATTTTCTTGATTTTTCAAAATCCATTTTGGATTTCTTTCGTTTAAATGCAAGAGCTGGAATATTTCAGTAGTGTTTTGTCGTGGTTTAGCTTGTCACACTTACATTCTCTTGATTTTTTAAGATCATTTTGGACTTCTTTCGTTAAAATGCAAGAGTTGGAATATTTCAGTAGTGCTTTGTCGTGGTTAACCTTGTCACAATTACATTCTCTTGATATTTCATAGTTCATTTTGGATTTCTTTCATTGAAATGCAAGAGTTGGAATATTTCAGTAGTGTTTTGTCGTGGTTTACCTTGTCACACTTACATTCTCTTGATTTTTAAAAGTTCATTTTGGATTTCTTTCATTAAAATGCAAGAGTTGGAATATTTCAGTAGTGTTTTGTCGTAGTTTACCTTATCACAATTACATTCTCTTGATTTTTCAAAGTTCATTTTGGATTTCTTTCATTGAAATGCAAGAGTTGGAATATTTCAGTAGTGTTTTGTCGTGGTTTACCTTATCACAGTTACATTCTCTAGATTTTTCAAAGTTCATTTTGGATTTCTTTCGTTGAAATGCAAGAGTTGGAATATTTCAGTAGTGTTTTGTCGTGGTTTACCTTTTCAGAGTTACATTCTCTTGATTTTTCAAAGATCATTTTGGATTTCTTTCGTTGAAATGCAAGAGTTGGAATATTTCAGTAGTATTTTGTTGTGGTTTACCTTGTCACAGTTACATTCTCTTGATTTTTCAAAGTTCATTTTGGATTTCTTTCATTGAAATGCAAGAGTTGGAATATTTCAGTAGTGTTTTGTTGTGCTTTACCTTGTCACAGTTACATTCTCTTGATTTTTCAAAGATCATTTTAGATTTCTTTCATTGAAATGCAAGAGTTGGAATATTTCAGTAGTGATTTGTTGTGGTTTACCTTTTCACACTTGCATTCTCTTGATTTTTCAAAATCCATTTTGGATTTCTTTCGTTTAAATGCAAGAGCTGGAATATTTCAGTAGTGTTTTGTCGTGGTTAACCTTGTCACAATTACATTCTCTTGATTTTTCAAAGTTCATTTTGGATTTCTTTCATGAAAATGCAAGAGTTAGAATATTTCAGTAGTGTTTTTTTGTAGTTTACCTTGTCACAATTACATTCTCTTGATTTTTCAAAGTTTATTTTGGATTTCTTTCATTGAAATGCAAGAGTTGGAATATTTCAGTAGTGTTTTGTCGTGGTTTATCTTATCACAGTTACATTCTCTAGATTTTTCAAAGTTCATTTTGGATTTCTTTCGTTGCAATGCAATAGTTGGAATATTTCAGTAGTGTTTTGTCGTGTTTTACCTTGTCATAATTACATTCTCTTGATTTTTCAAAATTCATTTTGGATTTCTTTCTTTGAAATGCAAGAGTTGGAATATTTCAGTAGTGTTTTGTCGTGGTTTACCTTGTCACAGTTACATTCTCTAGATTTTCAAAGTTTATTTTGGATTTCTTTCGTTGAAATGCAAGAGTTGGAATATTTCAGTAGTGTTTTGTCGTGGTTTACCTTGTCACAGTTACATTCTCTAGATTTTTCAAAGTTTATTTTGGATTTCTTTCGTTAAAATGCAAGAGTTGGAATATTTCAGTAGTGCTTTGTCGTGGTTAACCTTGTCACAATTACATTCTCTTGATATTTCAAAGTTCATTTTGGATTTCTTTCATTGAAATGCAAGAGTTGGAATATTTCAGTAGTGTTTTGTCGTGGTTTACCTTGTCACACTTACATTCTCTTGATTTTTAAAAGTTCATTTTGGATTTCTTTCATTAAAATGCAAGAGTTGGAATATTTCAGTAGTGTTTTGTCGTGGTTTACCTTGTCACACTTACATTCTCTTGATTTTTAAAAGTTCATTTTGGATTTCTTTCATTAAAATGCAAGAGTTGGAATATTTCAGTAGTGTTTTGTCGTAGTTTACCTTATCACAATTACATTCTCTTGATTTTTCAAAGTTCATTTTGGATTTCTTTCATTGAAATGCAAGAGTTGGAATATTTCAGTAGTGTTTTGTCATGGTTTACCTTGTCACAGTTACATTCTCTAGATTTTCAAAGTTCATTTTGGATTTCTTTCGTTGAAATGCAAGAGTTGGAATATTTCAGTAGTGTTTTGTCGTGGTTTACCTTTTCAGAGTTACATTCTCTTGATTTTTCAAAGATCATTTTGGATTTCTTTCGTTGAAATGCAAGAGTTGGAATATTTCAGTAGTATTTTGTTGTGGTTTACCTTGTCACAGTTACATTCTCTTGATTTTTCAAAGTTCATTTTGGATTTCTTTCATTGAAATGCAAGAGTTGGAATATTTCAGTAGTGTTTTGTTGTGCTTTACCTTGTCACAGTTACATTCTCTTGATTTTTCAAAGATCATTTTAGATTTCTTTCATTGAAATGCAAGAGTTGGAATATTTCAGTAGTGATTTGTTGTGGTTTACCTTTTCACACTTGCATTCTATTGATTTTTCAAAATCCATTTTGGATTTCTTTCGTTTAAATGCAAGAGCTGGAATATTTCAGTAGTGTTTTGTCGTGGTTAACCTTGTCACAATTACATTCTCTTGATTTTTCAAAGTTCATTTTGGATTTCTTTCATGAAAATGCAAGAGTTAGAATATTTCAGTAGTGTTTTTTTGTAGTTTACCTTGTCACAATTACATTCTCTTGATTTTTCAAAGTTTATTTTGGATTTCTTTCATTGAAATGCAAGAGTTGGAATATTTCAGTAGTGTTTTGTCGTGGTTTACCTTATCACAGTTACATTCTCTAGATTTTTCAAAGTTCATTTTGGATTTCTTTCGTTGCAATGCAATAGTTGGAATATTTCAGTAGTGTTTTGTCGTGTTTTACCTTGTCATAATTACATTCTCTTGATTTTTCAAAATTCATTTTGGATTTCTTTCTTTGAAATGCAAGAGTTGGAATATTTCAGTAGTGTTTTGTCGTGGTTTACCTTGTCACAGTTACATTCTCTAGATTTTCAAAGTTTATTTTGGATTTCTTTCGTTGAAATGCAAGAGTTGGAATATTTCAGTAGTGTTTTGTCGTGGTTTACCTTGTCACAGTTACATTCTCTAGATTTTCAAAGTTTATTTTGGATTTCTTTCGTTAAAATGCAAGAGTTGGAATATTTCAGTAGTGCTTTGTCGTGGTTAACCTTGTCACAATTACATTCTCTTGATATTTCAAAGTTCATTTTGGATTTCTTTCATTGAAATGCAAGAGTTGGAATATTTCAGTAGTGTTTTGTCGTGGTTTACCTTGTCACACTTACATTCTCTTGATTTTTAAAAGTTCATTTTGGATTTCTTTCATTAAAATGCAAGAGTTGGAATATTTCAGTAGTGTTTTGTCGTAGTTTACCTCATCACAATTACATTCTCTTTATTTTTCAAATTTCATTTTGGATTTCTTTCATTGAAATGCAAGAGTTGGAATATTTCAGTAGTGTTTAGTCATGGTTTACCTTATCACAGTTACATTCTCTAGATTTTTCAAAGTTCATTTTGGATTTCTTTCGTTGCAATGCAATAGTTGGAATATTTCAGTAGTGTTTTGTCGTGTTTTACCTTGTCATAATTACATTCTCTTTATTTTTCAAAATTCATTTTGGATTTCTTTCTTTGAAATGCAAGAGTTGGAAAATTTCAGTAGTGTTTTGTCGTGGTTTACCTTGTCACAGTTACATTCTCTAGATTTTCAAAGTTCATTTTGGATTTCTTTCGTTGAAATGCAAGAGTTGGAATATTTTAGTATTTTTTTGTCGTGGTTTACCTTGTCACACTTACATTCTCTTGATTTTTCAAAGATCATTTTGGATTTCTTTCGTTGAAAAGCAAGAGTTGGAATATTTCAGTAGTATTTTGTTGTGGTTTACCTTGTCACAGTTACATTCTCTTGATTTTTCAAAGTTCATTTTGGATTTCTTTCATTGAAATGCAAGAGTTGGAATATTTCAGTAGTGTTTTGTTGTGCTTTACCTTGTCACAGTTACATTCTCTTGATTTTTCAAAGATCATTTTAGATTTCTTTCATTGAAATGCAAGAGCTGGAATATTTCAGTAGTGTTTTGTCGTGGTTAACCTTGTCACAATTACATTCTCTTGATTTTTCAAAGTTCATTTTGGATTTCTTTCATTAAAATGCAAGAGTTAGAATATTTCAGTAGTGTTTTTTCGTAGTTTACCTTGTCACAATTACATTCTCTTGATTTTTCAAAGTTCATTTTGGATTTCTTTCATTGAAATGCAAGAGTTGGAATATTTTAGTAGTGTTTTGTTGTGGTTTATCTTATCACAGTTACATTCTCTAGATTTTTCAAAGTTCATTTTGGATTTCTTTCGTTGCAATGCAATAGTTGGAATATTTCAGTAGTGTTTTGTCGTGTTTTACCTTGTCATAATTACATTCTCTTGATTTTTCAAAATTCATTTTGGATTTCTTTCTTTGAAATGCAAGAGTTGGAATATTTCAGTAGTGTTTTGTCGTGGTTTACCTTGTCACAGTTACATTCTCTAGATTTTCAAAGTTTATTTTGGATTTCTTTCGTTGAAATGCAAGAGTTGGAATGTTTCAGTAGTGTTTTGTCGTGGTTTACCTTGTCACAGTTACATTCTCTAGATTTTTCAAAGTTCATTTTGGATTTTTTTCGTTGAAATGCAAGAGTTGGAATATTTCAGTAGTGTTCGGTTGTGGTTTACCTTGTCACAGTTATATTCTCTTGATTTTTCAAAGTTCATTTTGGATTTCTTTCATTGAAATGCAAGAGTTAGAATATTTCAGTAGTGTTTTGTTGTGGTTCACTTTGTCACACTTACATTCTCTTGATTTTTCAAAGAAAATTTTGGATTTTTTTCGTTGAAATGCAAGAGTTGGAATATTTCAGTAGTGTTTTGTTGTGCTTTACCTTGTCACAGTTACATTCTCTTGATTTTTCAAAGATCATTTTAGATTTCTTTCATTGAAATGCAAGAGTTGGAATATTTCAGTAGGGATTTGTTGTGGTTTACCTTTTCACACTTACATTCTCTTGGTTTTTCAAAATCCATTTTGGATTTCTTTTGTTTAAATGCAAGAGCTGGAATATTTCAGTAGTGTTTTGTCGTGGTTTACCTTGTCACACTTACATTCTCTTGATTTTTCAAAGTTCATTCTGGATTTCTTTCGTTAAAATGCAAGAGTTGGAATATTTCAGTAGTGCTTTGTCGTGGTTAACCTTGTCACAATTACATTCTCTTGATATTTCAAAGTTCATTTTGGATTTCTTTCATTGAAATGCAAGAGTTGGAATATTTTAGTAGTGTTTTGTCGTGGTTTACCTTGTCACACTTACATTCTCTTGATTTTTAAAAGTTCATTTTGGATTTCTTTCATTAAAATGCAAGAGTTGGAATATTTCAGTAGTGTTTTGTCGTAGTTTACCTTATCACAATTACATTCTCTTGATTTTTCAAAGTTCATTTTGGATTTCTTTCATTGAAATGCAAGAGTTGGAATATTTCAGTATTGTTTGGTCATGGTTTAACTTATCATAGTTACATTCTCTAGATTTTTCAAAGTTCATTTTGGATTTCTTTCGTTGCAATGCAATAGTTGGAATATTTCAGTAGTGTTTTGTCGTGTTTTACCTTGTCATAATTACATTCTCTTGATATTTCAAAGTTCATTTTGGATTTCTTTCATTGAAATGCAAGAGTTGGAATATTTTAGTAGTGTTTTGTCGTGGTTTACCTTGTCACAGTTACATTCTCTAGATTTTCAAAGTTCATTTTGGATTTCTGTCGTTGAAATGCAAGAGTTGTAATATTTCAGTAGTGTTTTGTCGTGGTTTACCTTGTCACAGTTACATTCTCTAGATTTTTCAAAGTTCATTTTGGATTTCTTTCGTTGATATGCAAGAGTTGGAATATTTCAGTAGTGTTCGGTTGTGGTTTACCTTGTCACACTTACAGCTCTTGATTTTTCAAAATTCATTTTGGATTTCTTTCGTTGAAATGTAAAAGTTGGAATATTTCAGTAGTGTTTTGTTATGGTTTACATTGTCACAGTTACATTCTCTTGATTTTTCAAAGTTCATTTTGAATTTCTTTCATTGAAATGCAAGAGTTGGAATATTTCAGTAGTGTTTTGCAGTGCTTTACCTTGTCACAGTTACGTTCTCTTGATTTTTCAAAGTTCATTTTGGATTTCTTTCGTTGAAATGCAAGAGTTGGAATATTTCACTATTTTTTTTGTCGTGGTTTACCTTGTCACACTTACATTCTCTTGATTTTTCAAAGATCATTTTGGATTTCTTTCGTTGAAATGCAAGAGTTGGAATATTTCAGTAGTGTTTTGTTGTGGTTTACCTTGTCACAGTTACATTCTCTTGATTTTTCAAAGTTCATTTTGGATTTCTTTCATTGAAATGCAAGAGTTGGAATATTTCAGTAGTTTTTTGTCATCCATCGTTTACCTTGTCACGCTTACATTCTCTTGATTTTTCAAAGTTCATTTTGGATTTCTTTCATTTAAATGCAAGAGTTAGAATATTTCAGTAGTGTTTTGTTGTGGTTTACTTTGTCACACTTACATTCTCTTGATTTTTCAAAGAAAATTTTTGATTTCTTTTGTTGAAATGCAAGAGTTGGAATATTTCAGTAGTGTTTTGTTGTGCTTTACCTTGTCACAGTTACATTCTCTTGATTTTTCAAAGATCATTTTGGATTTCTGTCTTTGAAATGCAAGAGTTGGAAAATTTCAGTAGTGTTTTGTCGTGGTTTACCTTGTCACAGTTACATTCTCTAGATTTTCAAAGTTCATTTTGGATTTCTTTCGTTGAAATGCAAGAGTTGGAATATTTCAGTAGTGTTTTGTAATCGTTTACCTTGTCACGCTTACATTCTCTTGATTTTTCAAAGTTCATTTTGGATTTCTTTCATTGAAATGCAAGAGTTAGAATATTTCAGTAGTGTTTTGTTGTGGTTTACTTTGTCACACTTACATTCTCTTGATTTTTCAAAGAAAATTTTGGATTTCTTTCGTTGAAATGCAAGAGTTGGAATATTTCAGTAGTGTTTTGTTGTGCTTTACCTTGTCACAGTTACATTCTCTTGATTTTTCAAAGATCATTTTAGATTTCTTTCATTGAAATGCAAGAGTTGGAATATTTCAGTAGTGATTTGTTGTGGTTTACCTTTTTACACTTACATTATATGATTTTTTAAAATCCATTTTGGATTTCTTTCGTTTAAATGCAAGAGCTGGAATATTTCAGTAGTGTTTTGTTGTGGTTTACCTTGTCACACTTACATTCTCTTGATTTTTCAAACTTAATTTTGGATTTCTTTCGTTAAAATGCAAGAGTTGGAATATTTCAGTAGTGCTTTGTCGTGGTTAACCTTGTCACAATTACATTCTCTTGATTTTTCAAAGTTCATTTTAGATTTCTTTCATTGAAATGCAAGAGTTGGAATATTTCAGTAGTGTTTTGTCGTGGTTTACCTTGTCACACTTACATTCTCTTGATTTTTAAAAGTTTGTTTTGGATTTCTTTCATTAAAATGCAAGAGTTGGAATATTTCAGTAGTGTTTTGTCGTAGTTTACCTTGTCACAATTACATTCTCTTGATTTTTCAAACTTAATTTTGGATTTCTTTCGTTAAAATGCAAGAGTTGGAATATTTCAGTAGTGCTTTGTCGTGGTTAACCTTGTCACAATTACATTCTCTTGATTTTTCAAAGTTCATTTTAGATTTCTTTCATTGAAATGCAAGAGTTGGAATATTTCAGTAGTGTTTTGTCGTGGTTTACCTTGTCACACTTACATTCTCTTGATTTTTAAAAGTTCATTTTGGATTTCTTTCATTAAAATGCAAGAGTTGGAATATTTCAGTAGTGTTTTGTCGTGGTTTACCTTATCACAGTTACATTCTCTAGATTTTTCAAAGTTCATTTTTGATTTCTTTCGTTGCAATGCAATAGTTGGAATATTTCAGTAGTATTTTGTCGTGTTTTACCTTGTCATAATTACATTCTCTTGATTTTTCAAAATTCATTTTGGATTTCTTTCTTTGAAATGCAAGAGTTGGAATGTTTCATTAGTGTTTTGTCGTGGTTTACCTTGTCACAGTTACATTCTCTAGATTTTCAAAGTTCATTTTGGATTTCTTTCGTTGAAATGCAAGAGTTGGAATATTTCAGTAGTGTTTTGTCGTGGTTTACCTTGTCACAGTTACATTCTCTAGATTTTTCAAAGTTCATTTTGGATTTCTTTCGTTGAAATGCAAGAGTTGGAATATTTCAGTAGTGTTCGGTTGTGGTTTACCTTGTCACAGTTATATTCTCTTGATTTTTCAAAGTTCATTTTGGATTTCTTTCATTGAAATGCAAGAGTTAGAATATTTCAGTAGTGTTTCGTTGTGGTTTACTTCGTCACACTTACATTCTCTTGATTTTTCAAAGAAAATTTTGGATTTCTTTCGTTGAAATGCAAGAGTTGGAATATTTCAGTAGTGTTTTGTGGTGCTTTACCTTGTCACAGTTACATTCTCTTGATTTTTCAAAGATCATTTTAGATTTCTTTCATTGAAATGCAAGAGTTGGAATATTTCAGTAGTGATTTGTTGTGGTTTACCTTTTCACACTTACATTCTCTTGATTTTTCAAAGTTCATTTTGGATTTCTTTCGTTAAAGTGCAAGAGTTGGAATATTTCAGTAGTGCTTTGTCGTGGTTAACCTTGTCACAATTACATTCTCTTGATTTTTCAAAGTTCATTTTGGATTTCTTTCATTGAAATGCAAGAGTTGGAATATTTCAGTAGTGTTTTGTCGTGGTTTACCTTGTCACACTTACATTCTCTTGATTTTTCAAAGTTCATTTTGGATTTCTTTCGTTAAAATGCAAGAGTTGGAATATTTCAGTAGTGCTTTGTCGTGGTTTACCTTGTCACACTTACATTCTCTTGATTTTTCAAAGTTCATTTTGGATTTCTTTCGTTAAAATGCAGGAGTTGGAATATTTCAGTGGTGCTTTGTCGTGGTTTACCTTGTCACAGTTACATTCTCTAGATTTTCAAAGTTCATTTTGGATTTCTTTCATAGAAATGCAAGAGTTGGAATATTTTAGTAGTGTTTTGTCGTGGTTTACCTTGTCACACTTACATTCTCTTGATTTTTAAAAGTTCATTTTGGATTTCTTTCATTAAAATGCAAGAGTTGGAATATTTCAGTAGTGTTTTGTCGTGGTTTACCTTGTAACAATTACATTCTCTTGATTTTTCAAAGAAAATTTTTGATTTCTTTCGTTGAAATGCAAGAGTTGGAATATTTCAGTTGTGTTTTGTTGTGCTTTACCTTGTCACAGTTACATTCTCTTGATTTTTCAAAGATCATTTTAGATTTCTTTCATTGAAATGCAAGAGTTGGAATATTTCAGTAGTGATTTGTTGTGGTTTACCTTTTCACACTTACATTCTCTTGATTTTTCAAAGTTCATTTTGGATTTCTTTCGTTAAAATGCAAGAGTTGGAATATTTCAGTAGTGCTTTGTCGTGGTTAACCTTGTCACAATTACATTCTCTTGATTTTTCAAAGTTCATTTTGGATTTCTTTCATTGAAATGCAAGAGTTGGAATATTTCAGTAGTGTTTTGTCGTGGTTTACCTTGTCACACTTACATTCTCTTGATTTTTCAAAGTTCATTTTGGATTTCTTTCGTTAAAATGCAAGAGTTGGAATATTTCAGTAGTGCTTTGTCGTGGTTTACCTTGTCACACTTACATTCTCTTGATTTTTTAAAGTTCATTTTGGATTTCTTTCGTTAAAATGCAAGAGTTGGAATATTTCAGTAGTGCTTTGTCGTGGTTAACCTTGTCACAATTACATTCTCTTGATTTTTCAAAGTTCATTTTAGATTTCTTTCATTGAAATGCAAGAGTTGGAATATTTCAGTAGTGTTTTGTCGTGGTTTACCTTGTCACACTTACATTCTCTTGATTTTTAAAAGTTCATTTTGGATTTCTTTCATTAAAATGCAAGAGTTGGAATATTTCAGTAGTGTTTTGTCGTAGTTTACCTTGTCACAATTACACTCTCTTGATTTTTTCAAAGTTCATTTTGGATTTCTTTCATTGAAATGCAAGAGTTGGAATATTTCAGTAGTGTTTTGTCGTGGTTTACCTTATCACAGTTACATTCTCTAGATTTTTCAAAGTTCATTTCGGATTTCTTTCGTTGCAATGCAATAGTTGGAATATTTCAGTAGTGTTTTGTCGTGTTTTACCTTGTCATAATTACATTCTCTTGATTTTTCAAAATTCATTTTGGATTTCTTTCTTTGAAATGCAAGAGTTGGAATATTTCAGTAGTGTTTTGTCGTGGTTTACCTGGTCACAGTTACATTCTCTAGATTTTCAAAGTTCATTTTGGATTTCTTTCGTTGAAATGCAAGAGTTGGAATATTTCAGTAGTGTTTTGTCGTGGTTTACCTTGTCACAGTTACATTCTCTAGATTTTGCAAAGTTCATTTTGGATTTCTTTCGTTGAAATGCAAGAGTTGGAATATTTCAGTAGTGTTCGGTTGTGGTTTACCTTTTCACACTTAGAGTCTCTTGATTTTTCAAAATTCATTTTGGATTTCTTTCGTTGAAATGCAAGAGTTGGAATATTTCAGTAGTGTTTTGTTATGGTTTACATTGTCACAGTTACATTCTCTTGATTTTTCAAAGTTCATTTTGAATTTCTTTCATTGAAATGCAAGAGTTGGAATATTTCAGTAGTGTTTTGTAGTGCTTTACCTTGTCGCAGTTACGTTCTCTTGATTTTTCAAAGTTCATTTTGGATTTCTTTAGTTGAAATGCAAGAGTTGGAATATTTCAGTATTTTTTTTGTCGTGGTTTACCTTGTCACACTTACATTCTCTTGATTTTTCAAAGATCATTTTGGATTTCTTTCGTTGAAATGCAAGAGTTGGAATATTTCAGTAGTGTTTTGTTGTGGTTTACCTTGTCACAGTTACATTCTCTTGATTTTTCAAAGTTCATTTTGGATTTCTTTCATCGAAATGCAAGAGTTGGAATATTTCTGTAGTGTTTTGTTGTGCTTTACCTTGTCACAGTTACATTCTCTTGATTTTTCAAAATCCATTTTGGATTTCTTTCGTTTAAATGCAAGAGCTGGAATATTTCAGTAGTGTTTTGTCGTGGTTTAACTTGTCACACTTACATTCTCTTGATTTTTCAAAGTTCATTTTGGATTTCTTTCGTTAAAATGCAAGAGTTGGAATATTTCCGTAGTGCTTTGTCGTGGTTAATCTTGTCACACTTACATTCTCTTGATTTTTCAAAGTTCATTTTGGATTTATTTCATTGAAATGCAAGATTTGGAATATTTCAGTAGTTTTTTGTCGTGGTTTACCTTGTCACACTTACATTCTCTTGATTTTTAAAAGATCATTTTGGATTTCTTTCATTAAAATGCAAGAGTTGGAATATTTCAGTAGTGTTTTGTCGTGGTTTACCTTGTCACAGTTACATTCTCTTGATTTTTCAAAGTTCATTTTGGATTTCTTTCATTGAAATGCAAGAGTTGGAATATTTCAGTAGTGTTTTGTCGTGGTTTATCTTATCACAGTTACATTCTCTAGATTTTCAAAAGTTAATTTTGGATTTCTTTCCTTGCAATGCAATAGTTGGAATATTTCAGTAGTATTTTGTCGTGTTTTACCTTGTCATGATTACATTCTCTTGATTTTTCAAAATTCATTTTGGATTTCTTTCTTTGAAATGCAAGAGTTGGAATATTTCAGTAGTGTTTTGTCGTGGTTTACCTTGTCACAGTTACATTCTCTAGATTTTCAAAGTTAATTTTGGACTTCTTTTCATTGAAATGCAAGAGTTGGAATATTTCAGTAGTGTTTTGTCGTGGTTTACCTTATCACAGTTACATTCTCTAGATTTTTCAAAGTTCATTTTGGATTTCTTTCGTTGAAATGCAAGAGTTGGAATATTTCAGTAGTGTTCGGTTGTGGTTTACCTTGTCACAGTTATATTCTCTTGATTTTTCAAAGTTCATTTTGGATTTCTTTCATTGAAATGCAAGAGTTAGAATATTTCAGTAGTGTTTTGTTGTGGTTCACTTTGTCACACT
Source organism: Artemia sinica (assembly GCA_027921565.1). Lineage (NCBI taxonomy): Eukaryota > Metazoa > Arthropoda > Branchiopoda > Anostraca > Artemiidae > Artemia > Artemia sinica. The sequence goes on from CM051258.1 coordinate 46,618,107, forward strand.
TACATTCTCTTGATTTTTCAAAGAAAATTTTGGACTTCTTTCGTTGAAATGCAAGAGTTGGAATATTTCAGTAGTGTTTTGTTGTGCTTTACCTTATCACAGTTACATTCTCTTGATTTTTCAAAGATCATTTTAGATTTCTTTCATTGAAATGCAAGAGTTGGAATATTTCAGTAGTGATTTGTTGTGGTTTACCTTTTCACACTTACATTCTCTTGATTTTTCAAAATCCATTTTGGATTTCTTTCGTTTAAATGCAAGAGCTGGAATATTTCAGTAGTGTTTTGTCGTGGTTTACCTTGTCACACTTACATTCTCTTGATTTTTCAAAGTTCATTTTGGATTTCTTTCGTTAAAATGCAAGAGTTGGAATATTTCAGTAGTGCTTTGTCGTGGTTAACCTTGTCACAATTACATTCTCTTGATTTTTCAAAGTTCATTTTGGATTTCTTTCATTGAAATGCAAGAGTTGGAATATTTCAGTAGTGTTTTGTCGTGGTTTACCTTGTCACACTTACATTCTCTTGATTTTTCAAAGTTCATTTTGGATTTCTTTCGTTAAAATGCAAGAGTTGGAATATTTCAGTAGTGTTTTGTCGTAGTTTACCTTATCACAATTACATTCTCTTGATTTTTCAAAGTTCATTTTGGATTTCTTTCATTGAAATGCAAGAGTTGGAATATTTCAGTAGTGTTTTGTCGTGGTTTACCTTATCACAGTTACATTCTCTAGATTTTTCAAAGTTCATTTTGGATTTTTTTCGTTGAAATGCAAGAGTTGGAATATTTCAGTAGTGTTTTGTCGTGGTTTACCTTGTCACAGTTACATTCTCTAAATTTTTCAAAGTTCATTTTGGATTTCTTTCGTTGCAATGCAATAGTTGGAATATTTCAGTAGTGTTTTTCGTGTTTTACCTTGTCATAATTACATTCTCTTGATTTTTCAAAATTCATTTTGGATTTCTTTCTTTGAAATGCAAGAGTTGGAATATTTCAGTAGTGTTTTGTCGTGGTTTACCTTGTCACAGTTACATTCTCTAGATTTTCAAAGTTCATTTTGGATTTCTTTCGTTGAAATGCAAGAGTTGGAATATTTCAGTAGTGTTTTGTTATGGTTTACATTGTCACAGTTACATTTTCTTGATTTTTCAAGGTTCATTTTGAATTTCTTTCATTGAAATGCAAGAGTTGGAATATTTCAGTAGTGTTTTGTAGTGCTTTACCTTGTCACAGTTACGTTCTCTTGATTTTTCAATGTTCATTTTGGATTTCTTTCGTTGAAATGCAAGAGTTGGAATATTTTAGTATTTTTTTGTCGTGGTTTACCTTGTCACACTTACATTCTTTTGATTTTTCAAAGATCATTTTGGATTTCTTTCGTTGAAATGCAAGAGTTGGAATATTTCAGTAGTATTTTGTTGTGGTTTACCTTGTCACAGTTACATTCTCTTGATTTTTCAAAGTTCATTTTGGATTTCTTTCATTGAAATGCAAGAGTTGGAATATTTCAGTAGTGTTTTGTCATCGTTTACCTTGTCACGCTTACATTCTCTTGATTTTTCAAAGTTCATTTTTAATTTCTTTGATTGAAATGCAAGAGTTAGAATATTTCAGTAGTGTTTTGTTGTGGTTTACTTTGTCACACTTACATTCTCTTGATTTTTCAAAGAAAATTTTGGATTTCTTTCGTTGAAATGCAAGAGTTGGAATATTTCAGTAGTGTTTTGTTGTGCTTTACCTTGTCACAGTTACATTCTCTTGATTTTTCAAAGATCATTTTAGATTTCTTTCATTGAAATGCAAGAGTTGGAATATTTCAGTAGTGATTTGTTGTGGTTTACCTTTTCACACTTACATTCTCTTGATTTTTCAAAATCCATTTTGGATTTCTTTCGTTTAAATGCAAGAGCTGGAATATTTCAGTAGTGCTTTGTCGTGGTTAACCTTGTCACAATTACATTCTCTTGATTTTTCAAAGTTCATTTTAGATTTCTTTCATTGAAATGCAAGAGTTGGAATATTTCAGTAGTGTTTTGTCGTGGTTTACCTTGTCACACTTACATTCTCTTGATTTTTAAAAGTTCATTTTGGATTGCTTTCATTAAAATGCAAGAGTTGGAATATTTCAGTAGTGTTTTGTCGTAGTTTACCTTGTCACAATTACATTCTCTTGATTTTTCAAAGTTTATTTTGGATTTCTTTCATTGAAATGCAAGAGTTGGAATAGTTCAGTAGTGTTTTGTCGTGGTTTACCTTATCACAGTTACATTCTCTAGATTTTTCAAAGTTCATTTTTGATTTCTTTCGTTGCAATGCAATAGTTGGAATATTTCAGTAGTGTTTTGTCGTGTTTCACCTTGTCATAATTACATTCTCTTGATTTTTCAAAATTCATTTTGGATTTCTTTCTTTGAAATGAAAGAGTTGGAATATTTCAGTAGTGTTTTGTCGTGGTTTACCTTGTCACAGTTACATTCTCTAGATTTTTCAAAGTTCATTTTGGATTTCTTTCATTGCAATGCAATAGTTGGAATATTTCAGTAGTGTTTTTCGTGTTTTACCTTGTCATAATTACATTCTCTTGATTTTTCAAAATTCATTTTGAATTTCTTTCATTGAAATGCAAGAGTTGGAATATTTCAGTAGTGTTTTGTAGTGCTTTACCTTGTCACAGTTACGTTCTCTTGATTTTTCAAAGTTCATTTTGGATTTCTTTCGTTGAAATGCAAGAGTTGGAATATTTCAGTATTTTTTTGTCGTGGTTTACCTTGTCACACTTACATTCTTTTGATTTTTCAAAGATCATTTTGGATTTCTTTCGTTGAAATGCAAGAGTTGGAATATTTCAGTAGTGTTTTGTTGTGGTTTACCTTGTCACAGTTACATTCTCTTGATTTTTCAAAGTTCATTTTGGATTTCTTTTATTGAAATGCAAGAGTTGGAATATTTCAGTAGTGTTTTGTCATCGTTTACCTTGTCACGCTTACATTCTCTTGATTTTTCAAAGTTCATTTTTAATTTCTTTGATTGAAATGCAAGAGTTAGAATATTTCAGTAGTGTTTTGTTGTGGTTTACTTTGTCACACTTACATTCTCTTGATTTTTCAAAGAAAATTTTGGATTTCTTTCGTTGAAATGCAAGAGTTGGAATATTTCAGTAGTGTTTTGTTGTGCTTTACCTTGTCACAGTTACATTCTCTTGATTTTTCAAAGATCATTTTAGATTTCTTTCATTGAAATGCAAGAGTTGGAATATTTCAGTAGTGATTTGTTGTGGTTTACCTTTTCACACTTACATTCTCTTGATTTTTCAAAATTCATTTTGGATTTCTTTCGTTTAAATGCAAGAGCTGGAATATTTCAGTAGTGCTTTGTCGTGGTTAACCTTGTCACAATTACATTCTCTTGATTTTTCAAAGTTCATTTTAGATTTCTTTCATTGAAATGCAAGAGTTGGAATATTTCAGTAGTGTTTTGTCGTGGTTTACCTTGTCACACTTACATTCTCTTGATTTTTAAAAGTTCATTTTGGATTGCTTTCATTAAAATGTAAGAGTTGGAATATTTCAGTAGTGTTTTGTCGTAGTTTACCTTATCACAATTACATTCTCTTGATTTTTCAAAGTTTATTTTGGATTTCTTTCATTGAAATGCAAGAGTTGGAATAGTTCAGTAGTGTTTTGTCGTGGTTTACCTTATCACAGTTACATTCTCTAGATTTTTCAAAGTTCATTTTTGATTTCTTTTGTTGCAATGCAATAGTTGGAATATTTCAGTAGTTCTTTGTCGTGTTTCACCTTGTCATAATTACATTCTCTTGATTTTTCAAAATTCATTTTGGATTTCTTTCTTTGAAATGCAAGAGTTGGAATATTTCAGTAGTGTTTTGTCGTGGTTTACCTTGTCACAGTTACATTCTCTAGATTTTCAAAGTTAATTTTGGATTTCTTTCGTTGAAATGCAAGAGTTGGAATGTTTCAGTAGTGTTTTGTCGTGGTTTACCTTGTCACAGTTACATTCTCTAGATTTTTCAAAGTTCATTTTGGATTTCTTTCGTTGAAATGCAAGAGTTGGAATATTTCAGTAGTGTTCAGTTGTGGTTTACCTTGTCACAGTTATATTCTCTTGATTTTTCAAAGTTCATTTTGGATTTCTTTCATTGAAATGCAAGAGTTGAAATATTTCAGTAGTGTTTTGTTGTGGTTTACCTTTTCACACTTACATTCTCTTGATTTTTCAAAGAAAATTTTGGATTTCTTTCGTTGAAATGCAAGAGTTGGAATATTTCAGTAGTGTTTTGTTGTGCTTTACCTTGTCACAGTTACATTATCTTGATTTTTCAAAGATCATTTTAGATTTCTTTCATTGAAATGCAAGAGTTGGAATATTTCAGTAGTGATTTGTTGTGGTTTACCTTTTCACACTTACATTCTCTTGATTTTTCAAAATCCATTTTGGATTTCTTTCGTTTAAATGAAAGAGCTGGAATATTTCAATAGTGCTTTGTCGTGGTTAACCTTGTCACAATTACATTCTCTTGATTTTTCAAAGTTCATTTTAGATTTCTTTCATTGAAATGCAAGAGTTGGAATATTTCAGTAGTGTTTTGTCGTGGTTTACCTTGTCACACTTACATTCTCTTGATTTTTAAAAGTTCATTTTGGATTGCTTTCATTAAAATGCAAGAGTTGGAATATTTCAGTAGTGTTTTGTCGTAGTTTACCTTGTCACAATTACATTCTCTTGATTTTTCAAAGTTTATTTTGGATTTCTTTCATTGAAATGCAAGAGTTGGAATATTTCAGTAGTGTTTTGTCGTGGTTTACCTTATCACAGTTAAATTCTCTAGATTTTTCAAAGTTCATTTTTGATTTCTTTCGTTGCAATGCAATAGTTGGAATATTTCAGTAGTGTTTTGTCGTGTTTCACCTTGTCATAATTACATTCTCTTGATTTTTCAAAATTCATTTTGGATTTCTTTCTTTGAAATGCAAGAGTTGGAATATTTCAGTAGTGTTTTGTCGTGGTTTACCTTGTCACAGTTACATTCTCTAGATTTTCAAAGTTCATTTTGGATTTCTTTCGTTGAAATGCAAGAGTTGGAATGTTTCAGTAGTGTTTTGTCGTGGTTTACCTTGTCACAGTTACATTCTCTAGATTTTTCAAAGTTCATTTTGGATTTCTTTCGTTGAAATGCAAGAGTTGGAATATTTCAGTAGTGTTCAGTTGTGGTTTACCTTGTCACAGTTATATTCTCTTGATTTTTCAAAGTTCATTTTGGATTTCTTTCATTGAAATGCAAGAGTTGAAATATTTCAGTAGTGTTTTGTTGTGGTTTACTTTGTCACACTTACATTCTCTTGATTTTTCAAAGAAAATTTTGGATTTCTTTCGTTGAAATGCAAGAGTTGGAATATTTCAGTAGTGTTTTGTTGTGCTTTACCTTGTCACAGTTACATTATCTTGATTTTTCAAAGATCATTTTAGATTTCTTTCATTGAAATGCAAGAGTTGGAATATTTAAGTAGTGATTTGTTGTGGTTTACCTTTTCACACTTACATTCTCTTGATTTTTCAAAATCCATTTTGGATTTCTTTCGTTTAAATGCAAGAGCTGGAATATTTCAGTAGTGTTTTGTCGTGGTTTACCTTGTCACAGTTACATTCTCTTGATTTTTCAAAGTTCATTTTGGATTTCTTTCGTTCAAATGCAAGAGCTGGAATATTTCTGTAGTGCTTTGTCGTGGTTAACCTTGTCACAATTACATTCTCTTGATTTTTCAAAGTTCATTTTGGATTTCTTTCATTGAAATGCAAGAGTTGGAATATTTCAGTAGTGTTTTGTCGTGGTTTACCTTGTCAAACTTACATTCTCTTGATCTTTAAAAGTTCATTTTGGATTTCTTTCATTAAAATGCATGAGTTGGAATATTTCAGTAGTGTTTTGTCGTAGTTTACCTTGTCACAATTACATTCTCTTGATTTTTCAAAGTTCATTTTGGATTTCTTTCATAGAAATGCAAGAGTTTAAATATTTCAGTAGTGTTTTGTCGTGGTTTACCTTGTCACAGTTACATTCTCTAGATTTTTCAAAGTTCATTTTGGATTTCTTTCGTTGAAATGCAAGAGTTGGAATATTTCAGTAGTGTTCGGTTGTGGTTTACCTTGTCACAGTTATATTCTCTTGATTTTTCAAAGTTCATTTTGGATTTCTTTCATTGAAATGCAAGAGTTAGAATATTTCAGTAGTGTTTTGTTGTGGTTCACTTTGTCACACTTACATTCTCTTGATTTTTCAAAGAAAATTTTGGATTTCTTTCGTTGAAATGCAAGAGTTGGAATATTTCAGTAGTGTTTTGTTGTGCTTTACCTTGTCACAGTTACATTCTCTTGATTTTTCAAAGATCATTTTAGATTTCTTTCATTGAAATGCAAGAGTTGGAATATTTCAGTAGTGATTTGTTGTGGTTTACCTTTTCAAACTTACATTCTCTTGATTTTTCAATATCCATTTTTGATTTCTTTCGTTTAAATGCAAGAGCTGGAATATTTCAGTAGTGTTTTGTCATGGTTTACCTTGTCACACTTACATTCTCTTGATTTTTCAAACTTCATTTTGGATTTCTTTCGTTAAAATGCAAGAGTTGGAATATTTCAGTAGTGCTTTGTCGTGGTTAACCTTGTCACAATTACATTCTCTTGATTTTTCAAAGTTCATTTTAGATTTCTTTCATTGAAATGCAAGAGTTGGAATATTTCAGTAGTGTTTTGTCGTGGTTTACCTTGTCACACTTACATTCTCTTGATTTTTAAAAGTTCATTTTGGATTTCTTTCATTAAAATGCATGAGTTGGAATATTTCAGTAGTGTTTTGTCGTAGTTTACCTTGTCACAATTACATTCTCTTGATTTTTCAAAGTTCATTTTGGATTTCTTTCATTGAAATGCAAGAGTTGGAATATTTCAGTAGTGTTTTGTCGTGGTTTACCTTATCACAGTTACATTCTCTAGATTTTTCAAAGTTCATTTTTGATTTCTTTCGTTGCAATGCAATAGTTGGAATATTTCAGTAGTGTTTTGTCGTGTTTCACCTTGTCATAATTACAGTCTCTTGATTTTTCAAAATTCATTTTGGATTTCTTTCTTTGAAATGCAAGAGTTGGAATATTTCAGTAGTGTTTTGTCGTGGTTTACCTTGTCACAGTTACATTCTCTAGATTTTCAAAGTTCATTTTGGATTTCTTTCGTTGAAATGCAAGAGTTGGAATATTTCAGTAGTGTTCGGTTGTGGTTTACCTTGTCACAGTTATATTCTCTTGATTTTTCAAAGTTCATTTTGGATTTCTTTCATTGAAATGCAAGAGTTAAAATATTTCAGTAGTGTTTTGTTGTGGTTTACTTTGTCACACTTACATTCTCTTGATTTTTCAAAGAAAATTTTGGATTTCTTTCGTTGAAATGCAAGAGTTGGAATATTTCAGTAGTGTTTTGTTGTGCTTTACCTTGTCACAGTTACATTCTCTTGATTTTTCAAAGATCATTTTAGATTTCTTTCATTGAAATGCAAGAGTTGGAATATTTCAGTAGTGATTTGTTGTGGTTTACCTTTTCACACTTACATTCTCTTGATTTTTCAAAATCCATTTTGGATTTCTTTCGTTTAAATGCAAGAGCTGGAATATTTCAGTAGTGTTTTGTCGTGGTTTACCTTGTCACACTTACATTCTCTTGATTTTTCAAGGTTCATTTTGGATTTCTTTCGTTCAAATGCAAGAGCTGGAATATTTCTGTAGTGCTTTGTCGTGGTTAACCTTGTCACAATTACATTCTCTTGATTTTTCAAAGTTCATTTTGGATTTCTTTCATTGAAATGCAAGAGTTGGAATATTTCAGTAGTGTTTTGTCGTGGTTTACCTTGTCAAACTTACATTCTCTTGATTTTTAAAAGTTCATTTTGGATTTCTTTCATTAAAATGCAAGAGTTGGAATATTTCAGTAGTGTTTTGTCGTAGTTTACCTTGTCACAATTACATTCTCTTGATTTTTCAAAGTTCATTTTGGATTTCTTTCATAGAAATGCAAGAGTTGGAATATTTCAGTAGTGTTTTGTTGTGCTTTACCTTGTCACAGTTACATTCTCTTGATTTTTCAAAGATCATTTTAGATTTCTTTCATTGAAATGCAAGAGTTGGAATATTTCAGTAGTGATTTGTTGTGGTTTACCTTTTCACACTTACATTCTCTTGATTTTTCAAAATCCATTTTGGATTTCTTTCGTTTAAATGCAAGAGCTGGAATATTTCAGTAGTGTTTTGTCGTGGTTTACCTTGTCAAACTTACATTCTCTTGATTTTTCAAAGTTCATTTTGGATTTCTTTCGTTAAAATGCAAGAGTTGGAATATTTCAGTAGCGCTTTGTCGTGGTTAACCTTGTCACAATTACATTCTCTTGATTTTTCAAAGTTCATTTTGGATTTCTTTCATTGAAATGCAAGAGTTGGAATATTTCAGTAGTGTTTTGTCGTGGTTTACCTTGTCACACTTACATTCTCTTGATTTTTAAAAGTTAATTTTGGATTTCTTTCATTGAAAATCAAGAGTTAGAATATTTCAGTAGTGTTTTGTTGTGGTTTACTTTGTCACACTTACATTCTCTTGATTTTTCAAAGAAAATTTTGGATTTCTTTCGTTGAAATGCAAGAGTTGGAATATTTCAGTAGTGTTTTGTTGTGCTTTACCTTGTCACAGTTACATTCTCTTGATTTTTCAAAGATCATTTTAGATTTCTTTCATTGAAATGCAAGAGTTGGAATATTTCAGTAGTGATTTGTTGTGGTTTACCTTTTCACACTTACATTCTCTTGATTTTTCAAAATCCATTTTGGATTTCTTTCGTTTAAATGCAAGAGCTGGAATATTTCAGTAGTGTTTTGTCATGGTTTACCTTGTCACACTTACATTCTCTTGATTTTTCAAGGTTCATTTTAGATTTCTTTCATTGAAATGCAAGAGTTGGAATATTTCAGTAGTGTTTTGTCGTAGTTTAACTTGTCACAGTTACATTCTCTTGATTTTTCAAAGATCATTTTAGATTTCTTTCATTGAAATGCAAGAGTTGGAATATTTCAGTAGTGTTCAGTTGTGGTTTACCTTGTCACACATACACTCTCTTGATTTTTCAAAATTCATTTTGGATTTCTTTCGTTGAAATGCAAGAGTTGGAATATTTCAGTAGTGTTTTGTTATGGTTTACATTGTCACAGTTACATTCTCTTGATTTTTCAAGGTTCATTTTGAATTTCTTTCATTGAAATGCAAGAGTTGGAATATTTCAGTAGTGTTTTGTAGTGCTTTACCTTGTCACAGTTACGTTCTCTTGATTTTTCAAAGTTCATTTTGGATTTCTTTCGTTGAAATGCAAGAGTTGGAATATTTCAGTATTTTTTTGTCGTGGTTTACCTTGTCACACTTACATTCTTTTGATTTTTCAAAGATCATTTTGGATTTCTTCCGTTGAAATGCAAGAGTTGGAATATTTCAGTAGTATTTTGTTGTGGTTTACCTTGTCACAGTTACATTCTCTTGATTTTTCAAAGTTCATTTTGGATTTCTTTCATTGAAATGCAAGAGTTGGAATATTTCAGTAGTGTTTTGTCATCGTTTACCTTGTCACGCTTACATTCTCTTGATTTTTCAAAGTTCATTTTGGATTTCTTTCATTGAAATGCAAGAGTTGGAATATTTCAGTAGTGTTTTGTTGTGGTTTACCTTGTCACACTTACATTCTCTTGATTTTTCAAAGAAAATTTTGGATTTCTTTCGTTGAAATGCAAGAGTTGGAATATTTCAGTAGTGTTTTGTTGTGCTTTACCTTGTCACAGTTACATTCTCTTGATTTTTCAAAGATCATTTTGGATTTCTTTCATTGAAATGCAAGAGTTGGAATATTTCAGTAGTGATTTGTTGTGGTTTACCTTTTCACACTTACATTCTCTTGATTTTTCAAAATCCATTTTGGATTTCTTTCGTTTAAATGCAAGAGCTGGAATATTTTTTAGTGTTTTGTCATGGTATACCTTTTCACACTTACATTCTCTTGATTTTTCAAACTTCATTTTGGATTTCTTTCGTTAAAATACAAGAGTTGGAATATTTCAGTAGTTCTTTGTCGTGGTTAACCTTGTCACAATTACATTCTCTTGATTTTTCAAAGTTCATTTTAGATTTCTTTCATTGAAATGCAAGAGTTCGAATATTTCAGTAGTGTTTTGTCGTGGTTTACCTGGTCACAGTTAAATTCTCTAGATTTTCAAAGTTCATTTTGGATTTCTTTCGTTGAAATGCAAGAGTTGGAATATTTCAGTAGTGTTTTGTCGTGGTTTACCTTGTCACAGTTACATTCTCTTGATTTTTCAAAGTTCATTTTGGATTTCTTTCGTTGAAATGCAAGAGTTGGAATATTTCAGTAGTGCTCGGTTGTGGTTTACCTTTTCACACTTACAGTCTCTTGATTTTTCAAAATTCATTTTGTATTTCTTTCGTTGAAATGCAAGAGTTGGAATATTTCAGTAGTGTTTTGTTATGGTTTACATTGTCACAGTTACATTCTCTTGATTTTTCAAAGTTCATTTTGGATTTCTTTCATTGAAATGCAAGAGTTGGAATATTTCAGTAGTGTTTTGTAGTGCTTTACCTTGTCACAGTTACGTTCTCTTGATTTTTCAAAGTTCATTTTGGATTTCTTTCGTTGAAATGCAAGAGTTGGGATATTTCAGTAGTGTTTTGTCATCATTTACCTTGTCACGCTTACATTCTCTTGATTTTTCAAAGTTCATTTTGGATTTCTTTCATTGAAATGCTAGAGTTGGAATATTTTAGTAGTGTTTTGTCATCGTTTACCTTGTCACGCTTACATTCTCTTGATTTTTCAAAGTTCATTTTGGATTTCTTTCATTGAAATGCAAGAGTTGGAATATTTCAGTAGTGTTTTGTCATCGTTTACCTTGTCACGCTTACATTCTCTTGATTTTTCAAAGTTCATTTTGGATTTCTTTCATTAAAATGCAAGAGTTGGAATATTTCAGTAGTGTTTTGTCGTGGTTTACCTTGTCACACTTACATTCTCTTGATTTTTAAAAGTTCATTTTGGATTTCTTTCATTAAAATGCAAGAGTTGGAATATTTCAGTAGTGTTTTGTCGTAGTTTACCTTATCACAATTACATTCTCTTGATTTTTCAAAGTTCATTTTGGATTTCTTTCATTGAAATGCAAGAGTTGGAATATTTCAGTAGTGTTTTGTCGTGGTTTACCTTATCACAGTTACATTCTCTAGATTTTTCAAAGTTCATTTTGGATTTCTTTCGTTGCAATGCAATAGTTGGAATATTTCAGTAGTGTTTTTCGTGTTTTACCTTGTCATAATTACATTCTCTTGATTTTTCAAAATTCATTTTGGATTTCTTTCTTTGAAATGCAAGAGTTGGAATATTTCAGTAGTGTTTTGTCATGGTTTACCTTGTCACAGTTACATTCTCTAGATTTTCAAAGTTCATTTTGGATTTCTTACGTTGAAATGCAAGAGTTGGAATATTTCAGTAGTGTTTTGTCGTGGTTTACCTTGTCACAGTTACATTCTCTAGATTTTCAAAGTTCATTTTGGATTTCTTTCGTTGAAATGCTAGAGTTGGAATATTTCAGTAGTGTTTTTCGTGTTTTACCTTGTCATAATTACATTCTCTTGATTTTCAAAGCTCATTTTGGATTTCTTTCGTTGCAATGCAAGAGTTGGAATATTTCAGTAGTGTTTTTCGTGTTTTACCTTGTCATAATTACATTCTCTTGATTTTTCAAAATTCATTTTGGATTTCTTTCTTTGAAATGCAAGAGTTGGAATATTTCAGTAGTGTTTTGTCATGGTTTACCTGGTCACAGTTACATTCTCTAGATTTTCAAAGTTCATTTTGGATTTCTTACGTTGAAATGCAAGAGTTGGAATATTTCAGTAGTATTTTGTCGTGGTTTACCTTGTCACAGTTACATTCTCTAGATTTTCAAAGTTCATTTTGGATTTCTTACGTTGAAATGCAAGAGTTGGAATATTTCAGTTGTGTTTTGTCGTGGTTTACCTTGTCACAGTTACATTCTCTAGATTTTTCAAAGTTCATTTTGGATTTCTTTCATTGAAATGCAAGAGTTGGAATATTTCAGTAGTGTTTTGTCGTGGTTTACCTTATCACAGTTACATTCTCTAGATTTTTCAAAGTTCATTTTGGATTTCTTTCGTTGCAATGCAATAGTTGGAATATTTCAGTAGTGTTTTTCGTGTTTTACCTTGTCATAATTACATTCTCTTGATTTTTCAAAATTCATTTTGGATTTCTTTCTTTGAAATGCAAGAGTTGGAATATTTCAGTAGTGTTTTGTCGTGGTTTACCTGGTCACAGTTACATTCTCTAGATTTTCAAAGCTCATTTTGGATTTCTTTCGTTGAAATGCAAGAGTTGGAATATTTCAGTAGTGTTTTGTCGTGGTTTACCTTGTCACAGTTACATTCTCTAGATTTTTCAAAGTACATTTTGGATTTCTTTCGTTGAAATGCAAGAGTTGGAATATTTCAGTAGTGTTCGGTTGTGGTTTACCTTGTCACACTTACAGTCTCTTGATTTTTCAAAATTCATTTTGTATTTCTTTCGTTGAAATGCAAGAGTTGGAATATTTCTGTAGTGTTTTGTTATGGTTTACATTGTCACAGTTACATTCTCTTGATTTTTCAAAGTTCATTTTGAATTTCTTTCATTGAAATGCAAGAGTTGGAATATTTCAGTAGTGTTTTGTAGTGCTTTACCTTGTCACAGTTACGTTCTCTTGATTTTTCAAAGTTCATTTTGGATTTCTCTCGTTAAAATGCAAGAGTTGGAATATTTCAGTAGTGCTTTGTCGTGGTTAACCTTGTCACAATTACATTCTCTTGATTTTTCAAAGTTCATTTTAGATTTCTTTCATTGAAATGCAAGAGTTCGAATATTTCAGTAGTGTTTTGTCGTGGTTTACCTGGTCACAGTTACATTCTCTAGATTTTCAAAGTTCATTTTGGATTTCTTTCGTTGAAATGCAAGAGTTGGAATATTTCAGTAGTGTTTTGTCGTGGTTTACCTTGTCACAGTTACATTCTCTAGATTTTTCAAAGTACATTTTGGATTTCTTTCGTTGAAATGCAAGAGTTGGAATATTTCAGTAGTGTTCGGTTGTGGTTTACCTTGTCACACTTACAGTCTCTTGATTTTTCAAAATTCATTTTGTATTTCTTTCGTTGAAATGCAAGAGTTGGAATATTTCAGTAGTGTTTTGTTATGGTTTACATTGTCACAGTTACATTCTCTTGATTTTTCAAAGTTCATTTTGAATTTCTTTCAATGAAATGCAAGAGTTGGAATATTTCAGTAGTGTTTTGTAGTGCTTTACCTTGTCACAGTTACGTTCTCTTGATTTTTCAAAGTTCATTTTGGATTTCTTTCGTTGAAATGCAAGAGTTGGGATATTTCAGTAGTGTTTTGTCATCGTTTACCTTGTCACGCTTACATTCTCTTGATTTTTCAAAGTTCATTTTGGATTTCTTTCATTGAAATGCTAGAGTTGGAATATTTCAGTAGTGTTTTGTCATCGTTTACCTTGTCACGCTTACATGCTCTTGATTTTTCAAAGTTCATTTTGGATTTCTTTCATTGAAATGCAAGAGTTGGAATATTTCAGTAGTGTTTTGTCATCGTTTACCTTGTCACGCTTACATTCTCTTGATTTTTCAAAGTTCATTTTGGATTTCTTTCATTAAAATGCAAGAGTTGGAATATTTCAGTAGTGTTTTGTCGTGGTTTACCTTGTCACACTTACATTCTCTTGATTTTTAAAAGTTCATTTTGGATTTCTTTCATTAAAATGCAAGAATTGGAATATTTCAGTAGTGTTTTGTCGTAGTTTACCTTATCAAAATTACATTCTCTTGATTTTTCAAAGTTCATTTTGGATTTCTTTCATTGAAATGCAAGAGTTGGAATATTTCAGTAGTGTTTTGTCGTGGTTTACCTTATCACAGTTACATTCTCTAGATTTTTCAAAGTTCATTTTGGATTTCTTTCGTTGCAATGCAATAGTTGGAATATTTCAGTAGTGTTTTTCGTGTTTTACCTTGTCATAATTACATTCTCTTGATTTTTCAAAATTCATTTTGGATTTCTTTCTTTGAAATGCAAGAGTTGGAATATTTCAGTAGTGTTTTGTCGTGGTTTACCTTGTCTCAGTTACATTCTCTAGATTTTCAAAGTTCATTTTGGATTTCTTACGTTGAAATGCAAGAGTTGGAATATTTCAGTAGTATTTTGTCGTGGTTTACCTTGTCACAGTTACATTCTCTAGATTTTCAAAGTTCATTTAGGATTTCTTTCGTTGAAATGCAAGAGTTGGAATATTTCAGTAGTGTTTTGTCGTGGTTTACCTTGTCACAGTTACATTCTCTAGATTTTTCAAAGTTCATTTTGGATTTCTTTCATTGAAAAGCAAGAGTTGGAATATTTCAGTAGTGTTTTGTCGTGGTTTACCTTATCACAGTTACATTCTCTAGATTTTTCAAAGTTCATTTTTGATTTCTTTCGTTGCAATGCAATAGTTGGAATATTTCAGTAGTGTTTTTCGTGTTTTACCTTGTCATAATTACATTCTCTTGATTTTTCAAAATTCATTTTGGATTTCTTTCTTTGAAATGCAAGAGTTGGAATATTTCAGTAGTGTTTTGTCGTGGTTTACCTGGTCACAGTTACATTCTCTAGATTTTCAAAGCTCATTTTGGATTTCTTTCGTTGAAATGCAAGAGTTGGAATATTTCAGTAGTGTTTTGTCGTGGTTTACCTTGTCACAGTTACATTCTCTAGATTTTTCAAAGTACGTTTTGGATTTCTTTCGTTGAAATGCAAGAGTTGGAATATTTCAGTAGTGTTCGGTTGTGGTTTACCTTGTCACACTTACAGTCTCTTGATTTTTCAAAATTCATTTTGTATTTCTTTCGTTGAAATGCAAGAGTTGGAATATTTCAGTAGTGTTTTGTTATGGTTTACATTGTCACAGTTACATTCTCTTGATTTTTCAAAGTTCATTTTGGATTTCTTTCATTGAAATGCAAGAGTTGGAATATTTCAGTAGTGTTTCGTAGTGCTTTACCTTGTCACAGTTACGTTCTCTTGATTTTTCAAAGTTCATTTTGGATTTCTTTCGTTGAAATGCAAGAGTTGGGATATTTCAGTAGTGTTTTGTCATCGTTTACCTTGTCACGCTTACATTCTCTTGATTTTTCAAAGTTCATTTTGGATTTCTTTCATTGAAATGCTAGAGTTGGAATATTTCAGTAGTGTTTTGTCATCGTTTACCTTGTCACGCTTACATTCTCTTGATTTTTCAAAGTTCATTTTGGATTTCTTTCATTGAAATGCAAGAGTTGGAATATTTCAGCAGTGTTTTGTCATCGTTTACCTTGTCACGCTTACATTCTCTTGATTTTTCAAAGTTCATTTTGAATTTCTTTCATTGAAATGCAAGAGTTAGAATATTTCAGTAGTGTTTTATTGTGGTTCACTTTGTCACACTTACATTCTCTTGATTTTTCAAAGAAAATTTTGGATTTCTTTCTTTGAAATGCAAGAGTTGGAATATTTCAGTAGTGTTTTGTCGTGGTTTACCTTGTCACAGTTACATTCTCTAGATTTTCAAAGTTCATTTTGGATTTCTTTTGTTGAAATGCAAGAGTTGGAATATTTCAGTAGTGTTTTGTTGTGGTTTACCTTGTCACAGTTACATTCTCTAGATTTCTCAAAGTTCATTTTGGATTTCTTTCGTTGAAATGCAAGATTTGGAATATTTCAGTAGTGTTCGGTTGTGGTTTACCTTGTCACACTTACAGTCTCTTGATTTTTCAAAATTCATTTTGGATTTCTTTCGTTGAAATGCAAGAGTTGGAATATTTCAGTAGTGTTTTGTTATGGTTTATTCATTTTTAATTTCTTTCATTGAAATGCAAGAGTTGGAATATTTCAGTAGTGTTTTGTAGTGCTTTACCTTGTCACAGTTACGTTCTCTTGATTTTTCAAAGTTCATTTTGGATTTCTTTCGTTGAAATGCAAGAGTTGGAATATTTCAGTATTTTTTTGTCGTGGTTTACCTTGTCACACTTACATTCTTTTGATTTTTCAAAGATCATTTTGGATTTCTTTCGTTGAAATGCAAGAGTTGGAATATTTCAGTAGTATTTTGTTGTGGTTTACCTTGTCACAGTTACATTCTCTTGATTTTTCAAAGTTCATTTTGGATTTCTTTTATTGAAATGCAAGAGTTGGAATATTTCAGTAGTGTTTTGTCATCGTTTACCTTGTCACGCTTACATTCTCTTGATTTTTCAAAGTTCATTTTGGATTTCTTTCATTACAATGCAAGAGTTAGAATATTTCAGTAGTGTTTTGTTTTGGTTTACTTTGTCACACTTACATTCTCTTGATTTTTCAAAGAAAATTTTGGATTTCTTTCGTTGAAATGCAAGAGTTGGAATATTTCAGTAGTGTTTTGTTGTGCTTTACCTTGTCACAGTTACATTCTCTTGATTTTTCAAAGATCATTTTAGATTTCTTTCATTGAAATGCAAAAGTTGGAATATTTCAGTAGTGATTTGTTGTGGTTTACCTTTTCACACTTACATTCTCTTGATTTTTCAAAATCCATTTTGGATTTCTTTCGTTTAAATGCAAGAGCTGGAATATTTCAGTAGTGTTTTGTCATGTTATACCTTGTCACACTTACATTCTCTTGATTTTTCAAACTTCATTTTGGATTTCTTTCGTTAAAATGCAAGAGTTGGAATATTTCAGTAGTGCTTTGTCGTGGTTAACCTTGTCACAATTACATTCTCTTGATTTTTAAAAGTTCATTTTGGATTTCTTTCATTAAAATGCAAGAGTTGGAATATTTCAGTAGTGTTTTGTCGTAGTTTACCTTGTCACAATTACATTCTCTTGATTTTTCAAAGTTCATTTTGGATTTCTTTCATTGAAATGCAAGAGTTGGAATATTTCAGTAGTGTTTTGTCGTGGTTTACCTTATCACAGTTACATTCTCTAGATTTTTCAAAGTTCATTTTTGATTTCTTTCGTTGCAATGCAATAGTTGGAATATTTCAGTAGTGTTTTGTCGTGTTTCACCTTGTCATAATTACATTCTCTTGATTTTTCAAAATTCATTTTGGATTTCTGTCTTTGAAATGCAAGAGTTGGAATATTTCAGTTCAATGAAAGAAATCCAAAATGAACTCTGAAAAATCAAGAGAATGTAATTGTGACAAGGTAAAGCACTACAAAACACTACTGAAATATTCCAACTCTTGCATTTCAACGAAAGAAATCCAAAATGAACTTTGAAAAATCAAGAGAATGCAAGTGTGACAAGGTAAACCACAACAAAACACTACTGAAATATTCCAACTCTTGCATTTCAACGAAAGAAATTCAAAATGAACTTTGAAAAATCAAGAGAATGTAAGTGTGACAATGTAAACCACAACAAAACACAACTGAAATATTCCAACTCTCGCATTTTAACGAAAGAAATCCAAAAATGAACTTTGAAAAATCAATAGAATGTAAGTGTGACAAGGTAAACCACGAACAAACACTACTAAAATATTCCAACTCTTGCATTTCAACGAAAGAAATCCAAAATGAACTTTGAAAAATCAATAGACTGTAAGTGTGACAATTGTAAACCACGACAAAACACTACTGAAATATTTCAACTCTTGTATTTCAAAGAAATAAATTCAAAATGAACTTTTAAAAATCAAGAGAACTGTGACACGGTAAACAACGACAAAACACTACTGAAATATTCCAACTCTTGCATTTCAACGAAAGAAATTCAAAATGAACTTTGAAAAATCAAGAGAATGTAAGTGAAACAAGGTAAACCACAACAAAACACTACTGAAATATTCCAACTCTTGCATTTCAACGAAAGAAATCTGAAATGAACTTTAAAAAATCAAGTGAATGTAAGTGTGACAAGGTAAACCATAACGAAACGCTACTGAAATATTCCAACTCTTGCATTTAAACGAAAGAAATTCAAAATGAACTTTGAAAAATCAAGAGAATGTAACTGTGACAAGGTAAACCACGACAAAACACTACTGAAATATTCCAACTCTTGCATTTCAACGAAAGAAATCTAAAATGAACTTTAAAAATCAAGAGAATGTAACTGTAACAAGGTAAACCACGACAAAACACTACTGAAATATTCCAACTCTTGCATTTCAACGAAAGAAATCCAAAATGATCTTTGAAAAATCAAGAGAATGTAAGTGTGACAAGGTAAACCACGACAAACAGTATTGAAATATTCCAACTCTTGCATTTCAACGAAAGAAATCCAAAGTGATCTTTGAAAAATCAAGAGAATTTAATCGTGACAAGGTAAACCACAACAAAACATTTGTGAAATATTCCAACTCTTGCATTTCAACGAAAGAAATCCAAAATGATCATTGAAAAATCAAGAGAATGTAACAGTGACAAGGTAAACCACGACAAAACACTACTGAAATATTCCAACTCTTGCATTTCAACGAAAGAAATCCAAAATGAACTTTGAAAAATCAAGAGAATGTAAGTGTGACAAGGTAAACCACGACAAAACACTACTGAAATATTGCAACTCTTGCATTTCAATGAATGAAATTCAGAATGAACTTTGAAAAATAAAAAGAATGTAACCGTGACAAGGTAAACCACGGCATAACACTATTGAAATATCCCAACTCTTGCATTTCAACGAAAGAAATCCAAAATGATCTTTGAAATATCAAGAGAATGTGATCGTGACAAGGTAAACCACAACAAAACACTAGTGAAATATTCCAACTCTTGCATTTCAACGAAAGAAATCCAAAATGATCTTTGAAAAATCAAGAGAATGTAACAGTGACAAGGTAAACCACGACAAAACACTATTGAAATATTCCAACTCTTGCATTTCAACGAAAGAAATCCAAAATGATCTATGAAAAATCAAGAGAATGTAAGTGTGACAAGGTAAACCACAACAAAACACTACTGAAATATTCTAACTCTTGCATTTCAATGAAAGAAATCCAAAATAAACTTTGAAAAATTAAGAGACCGTAACTGTGATAAGGTAAACCACGACAAAATACTACTGAAATATTCTAACTCTTGCATTTCAACGAAAGAAATCTAAAATGAACTTTGAAAAATCAAGTGAATGCAAGTGTGACAAGGTAAACCATAACAAAACACTACTGAAATATTCCAACTCTTGCATTTCAATGAAAGAAATCCAAAATGAACTTAGAAAAATCAAGAGAATGTAAGCGTGACAAGGTAAACGACGACAAAACACTACTGAAATATTCCAACTCTTGCATTTCAATGAAAGAAATCCAAAATGAACTTTGAAAAATCAAGAGAATGTAACTGTGACAAGGTAAAGCACTACAAAACACTACTGAAATATTCCAACTCTTGAATTTCAACGAAAGCAATCCAAAATGATCTTTGAAAAATCAAGAGAATGTAAGTGTGACAAGGTAAACCACGACAAAACACTACTGAAATATTCCAACTCTTGCATTTCAATGAAAGAAATCCAAAATGAACTTTGAAAAATCCAGAGAATGTAATTGTGACAAGGTAAACCACGACAAAACACTACTGAAATATTCCAACTCTCGCATCTTAACGAAAGAAATCCAAAAATGAACTTGGAAAAATCAATAGAATGTAAGTTTGACAAGGTAAACCACGACCAAACACTACTGAAATATTCCAACTCTTGCATTTCAACGAAAGAAATCCGAAATGAACTTTGAAAAATCAAGTGAATGTAAGTGTGACAAGGTAAACCATAACGAAACGCTACTGAAATATTCCAACTATTGCATTTGAACGAAAGAAATTCAAAATGAACTTTGAAAAATCAAGAGAATGTAACTGTGACAAGGTAGACCACGACAAAACACTACTGAAATATTCCAACTCTTGCATTTCAAAGAAAGAAATCCAAAATGAACTTTGAAAAATCAAGTGAATGTAAGTGTGACAAGGTAAACCATAACGAAACGCTACTGAAATATTCCAACTCTTGCATTTGAACGAAAGAAATTCAAAATGAACTTTGAAAAATCAAGAGAATGTAACTGTGACAAGGTAAACCACGACAAAACACTACTGAAATATTCCAACTCTTGCATTTCAACGAAAGAAATCTAAAATGAACTTTGAAAAATCAACAGAATGTAACTGTGACAAGGTATACCACGACAAAACACTACTGAAATATTCCAACTGTTGCATTTCAATGAAAGAAATCCAAAATGAACTTTGAAAAATCAAGAGAATGTAACTGTGACAAGGTAAAGCACTACAAAACACTACTGAAATATTCCAACTCTTGAATTTCAAAGAAAGAAATCCAAAATGAACTTTGAAAAATCAAGAGAATGTAAGTGTGACAAGGTAAACCATGACAAAACACTACTGAAATATTCCAACTCTTGCATTTGAACGAAAGAAATCCAAAATGAACTTTGAAAAATCCAGAGAATGTAATTGTGACAAGGTAAACCACGACAAAACACTACTGAAATATTCCAACTCTCGCATCTTAACGAAAGAAATCCAAAAATGAACTTTGAAAAATCAATAGAATGTAAGTGTGACAAGGTAAACCACGACCAAACACTATTGAAACATTCCAACTCTTGCATTTCAATGACAGAAAACCAAAATGAACTTTGAAAAATCAAGAGAATGTAACCGTGACAACTGAAATATTCCAACTCTTGCATTTCAACGAAAGAAATCCAAAATGAACATTGAAAAATCAATAGAATGTAACTGTGACAATGTAAACCACGACAAAACACTACTGAAATATTCCAACTCTTGCATTTCAACGAAAGAAATCCAAAATGAACTTTGAAAAATCAAGAGAATGTAATTGTGACAAGGTAAACCACGACAAAACACTACTGAAATATTCCAACGCTAGCATTTCAATGAAAGAAATCCAAAATGAACTTTGAAAAATCAAGAGAATGTAAGTGTGACAAGGTAAACCACAACAAAACACTACTGAAATATTCCAACTCTTGCATTTCAACGAAAGAAATCCAAAATGAACTTTGAAAAATCAAGAGAATGTAAGTGTGACAAGGTAAACCACAACAAAACACTACTGAAATATTCCAACTCTTGCATTTCAACGAAAGAAATTCAAAATGAACTTTGAAAAATCAAGAGAATGTAACTGTGACAATGTAAACCACAACAAAACACAACTGAAATATTCCAACCCTCGCATTTTAACGAAAGAAATCCAAAAATGAACTTTGAAAAATCAATAGAATGTAAATATGACAAGGTAAACCACGAACAAACACTATTAAAATATTCCAACTCTTGCATTTCAACGAAAGAAATCCAAAATGAACTTTGAAAAATCAATAGACTGTAAGTGTGACAATGGTAAACCACGACAAAACACTACTGAAATATTCCAACTCTTGCATTTCAACGAAAGAAATTCGTAATGAACTTTGAAAAATCAAGAGAATGTAAGTGTGACAAGGTAAATCACGACAAAACACTATTGAAATATCCCAACTCTTGCATTTAAACGAAAGAAATCCAAAATGAACTTTGAAAAATCAATAGACTGTAAGTTTGACAATGGTAAACCACGACAAAACACTACTGAAATATTTCAACTCTTGCATTTCAAAGAAATAAATTCAAAATGAACTTTTAAAAATTAAGAGAACTGTGACACGGTAAACAACGACAAAACACTACTGAAATATTCCAACTCTTGCATTTCAACGAAAGAAATCCAAAATGAACTTTGAAAAATCAAGAGAATGTAAGTGTGACAAGGTAAACCACGACAAAACACTATTGAAATATTCCAACTCTTGCATTTCAACGAAAGAAATCCAAAATGATCTTTGAAAAATCAAGAGAATTTAATCGTGACAAGGTAAACCACAACAAAACACTAGTGAAATATTCCAACTCTTGCATTTCAACGAAAGAAATCCAAAATGATCATTGAAAAATCAACAGAATGTAACAGTGACAAGGTAAACCACGACAAAACGCTACTGAAATATTCCAACTCTTGCATTTCAACGAAAGAAATCCAAAATGAACTTTGAAAAATCAAGAGAATGTAAGTGTGACAAGGTAAATCACGACAAAACACTATTGAAATATCCCAACTCTTGCATTTCAACGAAAGAAATCCAAAATGATCTTTGAAAAATCAAGAGAATGTGATCGTGACAAGGTAAACCACAACAAAACACTAGTGAAATATTCCAACTCTTGCATTTCAACGAAAGAAATCCAAAATGAACTTTGAAAAATCAAAAGAATGTAACCGTAAACCACGGCATAACACTATTGAAATATCCCAACTCTTGCATTTCAACGAAAGAAATCCAAAATGATCTTTGAAAAATCAAGAGAATGTGATCGTGACAAGGTAAACCACAACAAAACACTAGTGAAATATTCCAACTCTTGCATTTCAACGAAAGAAATCCAAAATGATCTTTGAAAAATCAAGAGAATGTAACAGTGACAAGGTAAACCACGACAAAACACTATTGAAATATTCCAACTCTTGCATTTCAACGAAAGAAATCCAAAATGATCTATGAAAAATAAAGAGAAGGTAAGTGTGACAAAGTAAACCACAACAAAACACTACTGAAATATTCTAACTCTTGCATTTCAATGAAAGAAATCCAAAATGAACTTTGAAAAATTAAGAGACCGTAACTGTGACAAGGTAAACCACGACAAAATACAACTGAAATATTCTAACTCTTGCATTTCAACGAAAGAAATCTAAAATGAACTTTGAAAAATCAATTGAATGCAAGTGTGACAAGGTAAACCATAACAAAACACTACTGAAATATTCCAACTCTTGCATTTCAATGAAAGAAATCCAAAATGAACTTAGAAAAATCCAGAGAATGTAAGCGTGACAAGGTAAACGACGACAAAACACTACTGAAATATTCCAACTCTTGCATTTCAATGAAAGAAATCCAAAATGAACTTTGAAAAATCAAGAGAATGTAACTGTGACAAGGTAAAGCACTACAAAACACCTCTGAAATATGCCAACTCTTGAATTTCAACGAAAGAAATCCAAAATGAACTTTGAAAAATCTAGAGAATGTAAGTGTGACAAGGTAAACCACGACAAAACACTACTGAAATATTCCAACTCTTGCATTTCAATGAAAGAAATCCAAAATGAACTTTGAAAAATCCAGAGAATGTAATTGTGACAAGGTAAACCACGACAAAACACTACTGAAATATTCCAACTCTCGCATCTTAACGAAAGAAATCCAAAAATGAACTTTGAAAAATCAATAGAATGTAAGTGTGACAAGGTAAACCACGACCAAACACTATTGAAACATTCCAACTCTTGCATTTCAATGAAAGAAAACCAAAATGAACTTTGAAAAATCAAGAGAATGTAACCGTGACAACTGAAATATTCCAACTCTTGCATTTCAACGAAAGAAATCCAAAATGAACTTTGAAAAATCAATAGAATGTAACTGTGACCATGTAAACCACGACAAAACACTACTGAAATATTCCAACTCTTGCATTTCAATGAAAGAAATCCAAAATGAACTTTGAAAAATCAAGAGAATGTAATTGTGACAAGGTAAACCACGACAAAACACTACTGAAATATTCCAACGCTTGCATTTCAATGAAAGATATCCAAAATGAACTCTGAAAAATCAAGAGAATGTAATTGTGACAAGGTAAAGCACTACAAAACACTACTGAAATATTCCAACTCTTGCATTTCAACGAAAGAAATCCAAAATGAACTTTGAAAAATCAAGAGAATGTAACTGTGACAATGTAAACCACAACAAAACACAACTGAAATATTCCAACTCTCGCATTTTAACGAAAGAAATCCAAAAATGAACTTTGAAAAATCAATAGAATGTAAGTGTGACAAGGTAAACCACGAACAAACACTATTGAAATATTCCAACTCTTGCATTTCAATGACAGAAAACCAAAATGAACTTTGAAAAATCAAAAGAATGTAACCGTGACAACTGAAATATTCCAACTCTTGCATTTCAACGAAAGAAATCCAAAATGAACTTTGAAAAATCAATAGAATGTAACTGTGACAATGTAAACCACGACAAAACACTACTGAAATATTCCAACTCTTGCATTTCAATGAAAGAAATCCAAAATGAACTTTGAAAAATCAAGAGAATGTAATTGTGACAAGGTAAACCACGACAAAACACTACTGAAATATTCCAACGCTTGCATTTCAATGAAAGAAATCCAAAATGAACTCTGAAAAATCAAGAGAATGTAATTGTGACAAGGTAAAGCACTACAAAACACTACTGAAATATTCCAACTCTTGCATTTCAACGAAAGAAATCCAAAATGAACTTTGAAAAATCAAGAGAATGTAAGTGTGACAAGGTAAACCACAACAAAACACTACTGAAATATTCCAACTCTTGCATTTCAACGAAAGAAATTCAAAATGAACTTTGAAAAATCAAGAGAATGTAACTGTGACAATGTAAACCACAACAAAACACAACTGAAATATTCCAACTCTCGCATTTTAACGAAAGAAATCCAAAAATGAACTTTGAAAAATCAATAGAATGTAAATATGACAAGGTAAACCACGAACAAACACTATTAAAATATTCCAACTCTTGCATTTCAACGAAAGAAATCCAAAATGAACTTTGAAAAATCAATAGACTGTAAGTGTGACAATGGTAAACCACGACAAAACACTACTGAAATATTCCAATTCTTGCATTTCAACGAAAGAAATCCAAAATGAACTTTGAAAAATCAAGAGAATGTAAGTGAAACAAGGTAAACCACAACAAAACACTACTGAAATATTCCAACTCTTGCATTTAAACGAAAGAAATCCAAAATGAACTTTGAAAAATCAATAGACTGTAAGTGTGACAATGGTAAACCACGACAAAACACTACTGAAATATTTCAACTCTTGCATGTCAAAGAAATAAATTCAAAATGAACTTTTAAAAATCAAGAGAACTGTGACACGGTAAACAACGACAAAACACTACTGAAATATTCCAACTCTTGTATTTCAACGAAAGAAATTCAAAATGAACTTTGAAAAATCAAGAGAATGTAACTGTGACAAGGTAAACCACGACAAAACACTATTGAAATATTCCAACTCTTGCATTTCAACGAAAGAAATCCAAAATGATCTTTGAAAAATCAAGAGAATTTAATCGTGACAAGGTAAACCACAACAAAACACTAGTGAAATATTCCAACTCTTGCATTTCAACGAAAGAAATCCAAAATGATCATTGAAAAATCAAGAGAATGTAACAGTGACAAGGTAAACCACGACAAAAGGCTACTGAAATATTCCAACTCTTGCATTTCAACGAAAGAAATCCAAAATGAACTTTGAAAAATCAAGAGAATGTAAGTGTGACAAGGTAAACCACGACAAAACACTATTGAAATATCCCAACTCTTGCATTTCAACGAAAGAAATCCAAAATGATCTTTGAAAAATCAAGAGAATGTGATCGTGACAAGGTAAACCACAACAAAACACTAGTGAAATATTCCAACTCTTGCATTTCAATGAATGAAATTCAGAATGAACTTTGAAAAATCAAAAGAATGTAACCGTGACAAGGTAAACCACGGCATAACACTATTGAAATATCCCAACTCTTGCATTTCAACGAAAGAAATCCAAAATGATCTTTGAAAAATCAAGAGAATGTGATCGTGACAAGGTAAACCACAACAAAACACTAGTGAAATATTCCAACTCTTGCATTTCAACGAAAGAAATCCAAAATGATCTTTGAAAAATCAAGAGAATGTAACAGTGACAAGGTAAACCACGACAAAACACTATTGAAATATTCCAACTCTTGCATTTCAACGAAAGAAATCCAAAATGATCTTTGAAAAATCAAGTGAATGTAAGTGTGACAAGGTAAACCATAACAAAACACTACTGAAATATTCCAACTCTTACATTTCAATGAAAGAAATCCAAAATGAACTTAAGTAAACCACGACAAAACAGTACTGAAATATTCCATCTCTTGCATTTTAACGAAAGAAATCCAAAATGAACTTTGAAAAATCAAGAGAATTAAACTGTGAGAAGGTAAACCACGACAAAACAGTACTGAAATACTCCAACTCTTGCATTTCAACGAAAGAAATTCCAAATGAACTTTGAAAAATCAAGAGAATGT
Source organism: Artemia sinica (assembly GCA_027921565.1). Classification (NCBI taxonomy): domain Eukaryota; kingdom Metazoa; phylum Arthropoda; class Branchiopoda; order Anostraca; family Artemiidae; genus Artemia; species Artemia sinica. The sequence goes on from CM051258.1 coordinate 46,644,528, forward strand.
AAGTGAAACAAGGTAAACCACAACAAAACACTACTGAAATAGTCCAACTCTTGCATTTCAACGAAAGAAATCCAAAATGAACTTTGAAAAATCAAGTGAATTTAAGTTTGACAAGGGAAACCACAGCAAAACACTACTGAAATATTCCAACTCTTGCTTTTCAACGAATGAAATCCAAATGATCTTTGAAAAATCAAGCGAATGTAAGTGTGACAAGGTAAACCACAACAAAACACTACTGAAATATTCCAACTCTTGCATTTCAAAGAAAAAAATTCGAAATGAACTTTGAAAAATCAAGAGAATGTAACCGTGACAAGGTAAACCACGACAAAACACTACTGAAATATTCCAACTCATACATTTCAACGAAAGAAATCAAAAATGAATTTGAAAAATCAAAAGAATCTAAGTGTGACAAGGTAAACCACAACAAAACACTATTGAAATATTCTAACTCTTGCATTTCAACGAAAGAAACTCAAAATGAACTTTGAATAATCAAGAGAATGTAACAGTGACAAGGTAAACCAAGACAAAACACTACTGAAATATTACAACTCTTTCATTTCAACGATAGTAATTCAAAATGAACTTTGAAAAATCAAGAGAATGTAAGAGTGACAAGGTAAACCACGACAAATCACTACTGAAATATTCCAACTCTTGCATTTCAACGAAAGAAATTCAAAATGAACTTTGAAAAATCAAGAGAATGTAAGTGTGACAAGGTAAACCACGACAAAACACTATTGAAATATTCCAACTCTTGCATTTCAACGAAAGAAATTCAAAATGAACTTTGAAAAATCATGAGAATGTAACTGTGACAAAGTAAACCACGACAAAACACTACTGAAATAATCCAACTCTTGCATTTCAACGAAAGAAATTCAAAATGAACTTTGAAAAACCAAGAGAATGTAATTGTGACAAGGTAAACCCCAACAAAACACTACTGAAATATTCCAACTCTTGCATTTTAACGAAAGAAATCAAAAATGAATTTTGAAAAATCAAGAGAATGTAAGTATGACAAGGTAAACCACGACAAAACGCTACTGAAATATTCCAACTCTTGCATTTCAATGAAAGAAATCCAAAATAAATTTTGAAAAATCAAGAGAATGTAATTGTGACAAGGTAAACCACAACAAAACACTATTGAAATATTCCAACTCTTGCATTTCAACGAAAGAAATTCAAAATGAACTTTGAAAAATCAAGAGAATGTAACTGTGACAAGGTAAACCCCAACAAAACACTACTGAAATAGTCCAACTCATGCATTTCAACGAAAGAAATCAAAAATGAATTTGAAAAATCAAGAGAATGTAAGTGTGACAATGTAAACCAAAAACAAAACACTATTGAAATATTCCAACTCTTGCATTTCAATGAATGAAATCCAAAATGAATTTTGAAAAATCAAGAGAATGTAATTGTGACAAGGTAAACCACAACAAAACACTATTGAAATATTCCAACTCTTGCATTTCAACGAAAGAAATTCAAAATGAACTTTGAAAAATCAAGAGTATGTAACCGTGACAGGGTAAACCACAACAAAACACTAATGACCTTGCATTTCAACGAAAGAAAGTCAAAATGAACTTTGAATAATCAAGAGAATGTAACAGTGACAAGGTAAACCACGACAAATCACTACTGAAATATTACAACTCTTGCATTTCAACGAAAGTAATTCAAAATGAACTTTGAAAAATCAAGAGAATGTAAGAGTGACAAGGTAAACCACGACAAATCACTACTGAAATATTCCAACTCTTGCATTTCAACGAAAGAAATTCAAAATGAACTTTGAAAAATCAGGGAATGTAAGTGTGACAAGGTAAACCACGACAAAACACTATTGAAATATTCCAGCTCTTGCATTTCAACGAAAGAAATCCAAAATAAACTTTGAAAAATCAAGAGAATGTAACTGTGACAAGGAAAACCACGACAAAACACTACTCAAATATTCCAATTCTTACATTTCAATGAAAGAAATTCAAAATGAACTTTGAAAAACCAAGAGAATGTAATTGTGACAAGGTAAACCACAACAAAACACTACTGAAATATTCCAACTCTTGCATTTCAACGAAAGAAATTAAAAATGAACTTTGAAAAATCAAGAGAATATAACTGTGACAAGGTAAACCACGACAAAACACTACTGAAATATTCCAACTCTTGCATTTCAACGAAAGAAACTCAAAATGAACTTTGAATAATCAAGAGAATGTAACAGTGACAAAGTAAACCACGATAAAACACTACTGAAATATTACAACTCTTGCATTTCAACGAAAGAAATTCAAAATGAACTTTGAAAAATCAAGAGAATGTAACCGTGACAAGGTAAACCACAACAAAACACTACTGAAATATTCCAACTCTTGCATTTCAACGAAAGAAATTCAAAATGAACTTTGAAAAATCAAGAGAATGTAAGTGTGACAAGGTAAACCACGACAAAACACTATTGAAATATTCCAACTCTTGCATTTCAACGAAAGAAATCCAAAATGAACTTTGAAAAATCAAGAGAATGTAACTGTGACAAGGAAAACCACGACAAAACACTACTGAAATATTCCAATTCTTACATTTCAACGAAAGAAATTCAAAATGAACTTCGAAAAATCATGAGAATGTAACTGTGACATGGTAAACCACGACAAAACACTACTGAAATATTCCAACTCTTGCATTTCAACGAAAGAAATTCAAAATGAACTTTGAAAAATCAACAGAATGTAATTGTGACAAGGTAAACCAAAACAAAACCCTACTGAAATATTCCAACTCTTGCATTTTAACGAAAGAAATCCAAAATGAATTTTGAAAAATCAAGAGAATGTAAGTGTGACAAGGTAAACTACGACAAAACGCTACTGAAATATTCCAACTCTTGCATTTCACTGAAAGAAATCCAAAATGAATTTAGAAAAATCAAGAGAATGTAATTGTGACAAGGTAAACCACAACAAAACACTATTGAAATATACCAACTCTTGCATTTCAACGAAAGAAATTCAAAGTGAACTTTGAAAAATCAAGAGAATGTAAGTGTGACAAGGTAAACCACGACAAATCACTACTGAAATATTCCAACTCTTGCATTTCAATGAAAGAAATTCAAAATGAACTTTGAAAAATCAAGAGAATGTAAGTGTGACAAGGTAAACCACGACAAAACACTATTCAAATATTCCAATTCTTGCATTTCAACGAAAGAAATCCAAAACGAACTTTGAAAAATCAAGAGAATGTAACTGTGACAAGGAAAACTACGACAAAACACTACTGAAATATTCCAATTCTTACATTTCAACGAAAGAAATTCAAAATGAACTTTGAAAAATCATGAGAATGTAACTGTGACAAGGTAAACCACGACAAAACACTACTGAAATATTCCAACTCTTGCATTTCAACGAAAGAAATTCAAAATGAACTTTGAAAAATCAAGAGAATGTAACTGTGACAAGGTAAACCACAACAAAACACTAATGGTGGGATGAGGAGCCAAAAGTTGGGCGGATGGGGCCCTTCTGTGTCTCAAATGCGCAAATAAAAAAGTATTATAAAAATGAGGGTCAAAAAAGCTGGGGGGCCCTTTGGGGCCCTGGGGGTGCCGGGGGACTCTTTGGGGGCCCGGAGAGCCTTTTGGGGCCCGGGGGCATTTGGAGGTCTGGGGGGTATTTGGGGGTCCGGGGGGGGGCATTTGGGGGTCCGAGGGGCCTTTGGGGGCCCAGGGGGTATTTTGGGGCCCGGGGAGCCTTTGGGGTCCCATTGGGGTTGGGGTGGGGGACCCTTTGGGGTTGGGGTAGGGGGTCCCTTGGGGTTGGGGTAGGGGGTCCTTTGGGGTTGGGGTAGGGGACCTCACATCACTGTTCAAATGGAACTTGTGTATTATAACGACCACGGAGTTTCACCCCAAATCATCTTCTAAATCATCTTCTAAAATCATCTTCTAAAATGTCTCAAACTGTTTCGCCTAAATCATCTTCTAAAATGTTTCAATCGGTTTCGCCCAAATAATCCCCTAAAAGTAATTTCTGCGTGTTCCTTTTGTTTTTGCATCCCTGCGCTGCCACATTTGAAATTCCTAGGAAACCCTTTCCCGCGTTAATCTCTTCATATCTAAGATGTTCCTAGCTACACTATTATGGTTTCGATAGAATATCAATTTATCGCTAAGTCTAATGACCTGAGAAACCGTATTTAAAAATAGAATATTAATTTATCTCTTTAGAGTACCGCATAATTCCGAGGAAACAAGTGATGTCATTTCTAATTCCTCTTTCGTGAATCAATAATTCTCCTTAGAAACAACAAATAAATTCCCCTTTCTTGAATCAATAATTCCCCTTAGAAACAACAAATAAATTCCCCTCGAGTCGATCTGTACATTCCCCTCGATTATGCAAATCAATTTCTCAGAAAATCTCTCCCCTTCGTGGATTGATAATCCTTTTCAGGTTATGTACTCGTAGTATTGGCTTAGAAAGAGACATGTGTCTCATTATTGGATCAATAATATGACGTCACTTAGCCCAGGAGTCAATACACTTAGAAACAGCCCCCCGATTTACCTTGAGAAGATACGTTCTTTTGATAACCGAATTATGTACTCGTGGGAGTCATTAGGGCCTTTCTACTCTCCTTGATCTAATTTCTAAGAATACCGGCAGATGGTCCGATCCTACTAGCTTAAGCACATCCACATTAAGGTAATTCGGATCCCAGTAAATATCCACCCAAACATAATCAATTAAAATTGCTTTAGCTCCAGATACGCAGGTAAACTCACCCCGATTTTTATCCTTTCCAAATCTTCCATTTCCAATCATAAAACCCGATTCTGTGCATAGTGTCAGCAACCTTCTTCTCCATAGAATTATTCTTCTTTTTTCATCCCTGCTAGCTCTGGGAATTCTGTAGACGGCTTGGACTGCTGACGGAATACCTGGAATTAACACATCTTTTAATTCAACTTCATTACTAGTATAAGCATTAAAATCACCCATTTATATCAATCTATCATTTTCAAAATTAGCTCTTTTTTCATCTAATTCTTTTACCAACAAAGTCCACATATCTTCATTTCGGTACGAGCTATTTTGAGGCGAAATATAAATCGATCCTATTACAATACACAGTCCATCCAAACATTCTAATCTAATCCAAATAACATTTTCTGATTTGCTTTTCAGCTTAGTATAACTTTTGAAAGACTCATCTCTTATCAACACGGCAAGGCCTCTAAAATAACGATTTTCAAAGCTAACTCTCGCAATACACTTTCCACATTGAAACCTCTTACTTTTGGAGTTTCACTAGGGTAATGCCAGGTTTCTATTAATACTCCAAAGCCAAAATTTGACAAATCACTTTCCACAGAGCTTAACTTATTTTTTATACCCTGTACATTCCAAGATAAAAACTTCAGAGTTTGTGTATGGCCTTGTCGATGCTATTGGGCTCCGTAATCACTCTGGGGGAAAGCTAACCGGCAATAATCGTCGCCCCTAGGCCTATTAATACCCTTGTACTGCCAAGGCTGATTTTTCCGTAGCTGCCTGAACGGGCGTGTGTTTTGTCTGTAAATTGGTGGCCAATTCCCTTCAGTAACCCGGCTTGTCAATGGCTCCTCATTTTTTTGCCGTGCATTTCTAGCGGTGCGACTGTCAGTATTATCGACGGGGCTAATCTCGCTACTTTTATGACCTTTCCCTGTTCCTATTGTTTTCGGCAAGTTGCTGTTTCTTTCAACTATCGTGTTCGTGCCACTTTCATTACCAGAACAGTCCGACTGATCTGAAAGACAATTCTGGACTGAGCTCTGGTTATTTTCATTCACATTAGTGGCATTTATACCCCTGATCTCTGAGTTATTTTGCGCTGGATTAGGGGCCCTAATTGGGTGGCTTATCGTCATTTCTTTTACTTTTTGACATTCACGGTCGTAAGTGTACGTTTTACCTTCAATGATAAGCCTATCGCCTTTGAGCCGCGCATTTTGACCTTTTACTAGGGCTTGGGACAGCACGGGCTTTAATTTTTTTTTCTAGCCTCGCGTTGATACGTAGTGTAGTCCGGAGCAACCCCTACGCCGTTCTGATTCAATACAAAACTTTTCCTGAGAACCGCATTTCGTATTTCCAAGTCGTGCCACTTATCTATTACAGGGCCTGATCTGAGGCAGAAAGCATCCTTTATGTCCCTCCGAGAAAGCAGTAGGTTTGGGAGGTATCAGCTAAGAAACTCGCAAAGCTCGTCCTTCAAACTCGACTGGGATGGACCAGTAACAGGGAAATTGTAAAACACGAGGTTATAACGCTTTATTTCTGCCTCCAATGAGTCAATTTTCAGTGTAGACTCCCTGAGTTTGTTCCTCATTTCCGCTAGATCGTTTGAAATTTCTGATTTTGTTGTATCTAGCTGTTTACTAAAACTATTCATTTTTGCCTCTATACCGGATAAGCTGTGGGATCAAATCCAGTTTGAAATTTATTTCACGCATAAACTGAGAAATAGCGTCGGGATCTGACCCACTCGAAAGTTGAGGTGGCTGAATCTGGTTCCCCTCCATTTCTGCTTGCTTATTCAAGATAATTAAGATTGCCTACCTTATTCTCTGCCAGCAATATTCTCCGGCAGTAGAGTTTATTCGTTGCGTCCCGCTTTAGCCCGGGACACAGCTTTGTAGCGCTCTCTTCTTTAGTTGTCAAAGAAATGAATCTTTATCCGGAGACGCTGCTATGCATGGGGGCGCGGCTAACTTCTCCCCGTCCTTGCGCACTGTATTGTGTATTAACTGTTTTAAACTAATAGATGTTATCGCTCTGAATGACCGATGATTACTATATTTAATTTTAAGTAGCTGGACAAATTTATCAAAATCAATTTAGCGGCACATCGGTCACAGACTATTGAAGGTGAAATTGAGCCACCTTCATATGGCTAAATGTACTTCTTAGACCCTAATGAAGCTGTTCAGGAGCACCTCGCGCATCCTTTAAATTATGGGATCTCTCATAATCTAATGAATCTCTTGGAAGAAATATTGGAAGATTCAAACGACTATGTCAAAGGCTACGAAAAAAATGCGAGAAGTGGAGGATACTTCGAATCAACTTGTTCCTTCATCGGGACAACAACCTCTAAACGTGCAGCTAGTTTTACTTTGCCAGGTGTTGTCAATTATAAACGGTTTAACCCTCCCGCACGTAATGAAGTATGCGCTGTGCTTTCTCTTAATGCTGACCATAATTTTTCACCAAATAAAATGGTTGTAAAACAACGTGGCAAAAATATCGTCATTTTATAAATATCGAGCATCGCGTGGAGCCCTTTACCTACCCAATGTTCTATCTACCTGGAACTTCAGGATGGTCAAGGGGTATGCTGCTTCAAACACCTTATGTAAGTCCTCCACATATAACACAGCGAGAAATCGTATCACTTTTCGACCTTTCTGTGCAAGCTGTAACACCTGATCTGCGTAGGATTGGTTTTAATGCTTTGCATTTTGGTGGAAAAATTTTCCAAAAGTGCCTCGTTGATACCGCTATTCGTGTTGAGCCTGATGGTATTGATTGGATAAAATTTAACCAGAAAACTGTTATGGGTGAAAACTCCTAAGGTGTTACACGACTTCCCAAAGACTTAGCCTCGAAAAGGGATGCATTCGTTGGTGAAAAATTTATACTACCGTCATCATTCGTCGGATCAACACGCTACTTAGCTGAACATTTTAAAGGCGCCTTGGCTATCGTTCTTCGCCTTGGAATCCCAGATTTCTTTGTAACTATGACTTTCAATCCTAATTAGCCTGAATTTAAAGAAGTAGCAAGCATTAAACTTGATGATATTTCTATTATAGAAAATTGTCCTCAAGATCGTCCCGATCTTATTGCTCGAATTGCTAAACTAAAATTTGACGATATAATGAATGATATTGATAAGCATCAGATATTTGGAAAAGTGGCAGTATGTGTATACGATTGAACTTCAAAAACGTAGACTAGCACATATGCATTTGCTATTGATCATGAGTCCTCAGGATCCAATCCATAATCCAGTTTAAACTGATGATTTTATTTCAGCTGAAATTCCAAATTCCAACGATCCATTATTAAGAGAATTAGTCTTAAAGTGGATGATTCATAATCCCTTTAGGAATTTAAATTCAAATACAAGCTATATGATGAATAAAAATGAAAAATTCCAGTGCCGCTTAGGTTTTCCCAAGCCGTACATTTCAGTCACATCTCTAGCGGATGCCGAAAAACCAAAGTATTGACGTCGTTATGATCCAAAATTAGACGAAATGAATAGAGAAGAATTTTCCCTTGATCGTGCTGTTTATCGAAAAGATTCAAATAATCGCGGAATTACTCGTGATAATCATCATGTCACCACATATAAGCCTCAAATGCTTAAAAATATACCAATGTCACATAAATGTTAGGAAACATAGGTCCGGTAAAGTATCCATATAAATACACCCACAAGGGACATGATTGTGTTTCAATAAAGATTATCGAAAATAAACGCTGCATGGTTTACAATGAAGCAGAAACCTATTTAGAAGGACGCTGAATTACACCAACTGAAGCATACTGGCGACTATTTAGTTATGATAACCAGAAAAAGAGCCATGTCGTTCAAAATTTAAATGTTCATTTGCCAGGACGCTATCTAATGCAAAATATCAGCCATGTCCAAGAAGATTTGGTAGATATTGGACAACAAGGTTCAATGTTGGAAGCATATTTTCGACCCGACAAGGTGTTAAAACAAATGAAAAAGAAGGAATTTCTCTATTATTGAGAAATACCCGAACACTATAAATGGAATAACAATACCAGTACATGGGAACAAAGACTCCGTCGAAAACGTGTCATTGGACGAATTCACAAAAAAAAGTTGCAGCTTTTCCCGAGTGCTTCTATTTACGAGTACTTTTGTATTATGTGAAGAATGCAAGAAGTTTTGAAGATGTTAAATCAGTTGATAACGATGTATGTTCCACATACAAAAAAGCTTGCCTTACTCCATTGCAAATCTAAACCTACCATTTGGTGGGAAAATTCTAGTTGCTGGAAGTGATTTCCGATAATGTTTACCAGTTCAACCCTGAAGCAGCCACAGTGAATTTCAAACATGTTTCCTTTGAAAAAAATATGCGGGTCAATCCTGAACAGGAAGCATTTGCAAAGTACATCCTCGAACTGGGAAATGGAAATCTTTCTAAACATGAATTTAATGAAATTGAATTACCGGAAGATATAATTTCCAGTGGCAATAGAATTGAGGAAGTATTTGGCGAATGTTTGCCTAAACAAAGTTTCGATTTAATGAAGGATCAAGTTATTTTAGCTTCTATCAACAAAGAAGCTAGTAAAATAAATGCGAGAATTATCGATCGCCTTCCAGGTGAAAACAAATTATATAAAAGTTACGATTCTGTAAAAGATCAAGAAAAAGGAAGAATTGAATTTACTCCAGAATTCCTCAGTTCAATTGACACAGCATATTTACCACCACATGACTTAAAAATAAAGACAAATACGATAGTCATGCTTTTGCGTAACTTAGTTATTTCAGAAGGGATGTGTAATGGAGCCCGTCTTATTGTTACTGAATTATATAACAACATAGTTAAGGCGAATATAATTACTGGGGAAAAATCAGGAAAAGAAGTCCACATACCCCGAGTTACAGTGGACTTTAGTAAAGGTAAACTTGGATTTACTTTTCAACGACATCAATTTCCAATTGAAGCTGCATTTGCCATGATTATACATAAGTTGCAGGGGTAAATTTTGAATTGGCTGGCGCTGACCTTAATACTCCAATTTTTAATCATGGAATGTTATACGTTGCATTTTCTCGTGTGAAAAGACAACGTAGCTTAGAAGTTCTGCTACCCCCTGAAAAAGAATGAAGAACAAATAACGAAGTGTGGAAGGAAGCCCTGACAACTATCAACGAAAATTCTAATTGCTAGAGTGATATTTCTTTTTTGATCATCAATGCCTACCATACCTTTGTTAAAAAAACAAATGACGTCACGTGATACGATGTGAAATTTGAAAACCTGGACCATCAATTGCGACAACACCAATAAGGAAAGCTAAACCAAAGGCCATTTCTTAATTGTCTGAACAAATCAAAATTCAAAACCGTATCAAAATAAAAATGAAGAGCAAAGACAGGGGCGGTTAGAAGACATACGAAAACGACAATTAGAGCGTGTTAAGAATGAAAATGAAGGGCAAAGACACACGCGGTTAGGAGACATACGAAACCGAACAAGTGAGGGAGTTAAAAATGAAAATGAAGAGCAGTGAGTCAATGAAAATCAACCTGGACAGCGAGAATTAAAACGTGTCAAAGTTGGAAATTATAGCGATGATGATTGGGTTTGGGATTTTGACATGGATAATGTCATCAGTGCCTCCTATACCTTTGAAAATCAAAAATATGGACTGGATAAATAGTTCATAATGACAAAAGACAAGCCGAGGCAAAAGTTAAAGGTTCAATAAAAAATGTAATCAAACAGTTCGGGGTAAGGAACTGTGAGTAAGGAGCGACCCGGCTCAATAGTAACCGAAACTCTAAAAAACGGAATATTGATACCAATAGATACATCAAAAGAATGACATTTTTATGCTGCTTTCAAATATATAAGTTTCATGAAGTTTAGTCTTACCCATACAAACTTACGCGCCTGAGAAATTTTGCATTATTTTCGAAAAAAGGGGGACGCAACCTATAAAAGTCATAGAACTTAAATGAAAATAACACCATCAGATTCAGCATATCATACAACCCTACTGTAGAAGTTTCAAGCTCCTATCTGAAAAAATGTGGAATTTAGCATATTTTTTTTTTTTTTTGTCAGAAGAAAGATCACGGATGCGTTTTTATTTGTTTTTTTTTCCCCAGGGGTGATCGTATCGATCCTGTAGTCCTAGAATATGATAAGAGGGCTGATTTGAACGGAAAATAAAAGTTCTAGTGCCCTTTTTAAGTGACCCAAAAAATTGAAGGCCAAATTTGGCGGCCCAAAAGGCGGATTCTATGGGAAACATATAGTATTGGTTTTGGTTTATGTGAGAGCCATTTAGCACAAGAAAAGTAAAATTAATATGCAAATTTTGTTTTACTTATTCAACGACGTTGAGCCAAAATAAAAGCTGCATTAACTAAGTTTTTTTTAACTGAAATTAAGGAGCGATATTAAAACTTAAAACGAACAAAAATTATTCCGTATATGAAAGGGGTTGTCCCCTCTTCAACGCCTCACTTTTTACGCTAAAGTTTTTTATTGTGTTAAAAAATAAAGTTGTAAGACGGAGTCAAACTTTAGCGCAAAGAGCAAGGCGTTGAGGAGGGGACCGCCCCTTTCATATACGGAATAATTTCTGTTCGTTTTAAGTTTTAATGTCGCTCCTTACTTTCAGTTAAAAAAACTTGTTTTCTTATATTTAATTTTACAAAGGCACCACTTCTAATTTAAGGTCCATTTGCACGTCATGACATCACTAGCCTCCGACTATAATTTAATAATAAAACGCAATTGCTTGACAAATAGACAGTTGGTATGGAACTTGAACTTGAAATTCCCTGGTGACTAGCTGGAACTAACTGCCAAGATACGCCCGTTAGTCGAGGATTGGAGACTCCAGCTTGTCACCAGAGAATCTTGGGTTCGACTCCCATGCCCGCAGTGACTTTCAAACAATCGTCCTTAATTAGTAAATACAAATGTTGTTTAATGACTTCTTTCAAGGCTGTTCATCAAATATTGAAAATGTACATTTTAAAAACATGAGAGAAACCAACAGAGAGTAGAACCTTGAACCTCCATGCTGCTATTGCTAAGTAAAAGATTATACTGAACTGCATTTATAATAAGCAGCACATACCAGACTATCAAAATGGGAGAAATCCTATCAGGAAATTTCTCTACTAACTAGGGTTAATAATTCTGATTCTTTAAAACCATAGCTTCTATTAGTATGTTTAGCTCATTGATTAGAATTCTGTTTGGGGGATTCTGTCATAGTTAAGCAGTGAGATTCCAAGTCCTTAAGATCAACTTCAGGAAAAAGGGGTAGAATCAATACTAGCTAGTTTTAATTTGAAGCATCAGTCATCTCGAGGAAACTTTACAGAATTCTGAGGTTTACTCGCATTCTTGAGCATCAAAAATAGTCTGATTTGTATTTTAGACTGCTCTTTTTTGAGTGGCTTACAAAAACGAAGAAAGATGTAATATTTTTTTAATTTTTAAGTATTCATCTTCATATCTAGGCATTACTCTTGTAATTGTAGAACTCAGAGAGCTAATCTTATTGATGAGTGCCAAAACAGAAAGAAGAAACGTAGACTTTGTAAAATTGACCTTTGAAGGGCTTAAATAAGACGCATATAATAAATCTTACGTTTTAATTGTCCTTAACTTTGTTTATTGAAATCCTCTTTGTCATTCCTTCTTTAGTTACTATTATTATCGTAAGAACACATTCTTTCAGATATTATTCGAAGCGTCTTTCTTCCTATCAATTCTTGCTGCACAGAGTATAGATCAGCTGACTGTAAAATATGAACTTGTCAATGGGATTCCATACAATAGACATGCAGCAAGAGATGACAACTATCCGTACTGTCCTCGTCCACTCTACATTGACAATCAACCAATAAGTTGTTCATGCTCCCATAATGACGATGTATACTTGCCATCATTCATCTGTAACACAGTGTCTAATGTAGACGAAATTGTTTCATATTTCAACCGAACATTTCCAACTTATCTAGCAGAAAAAATTACGATATCGAACTCAACAGTGAGAATAATTCCTGAAAACATATTTGCTGATAAGCAACCAAAGCGAATAACATGGTATAACAACCGAATTTATGAAATTAACCCAAATGCTTTCACTTTCACAAGACCTACACTAGAAATCTTAGAAATTGAATATGAGCCGGAGCTTGAGAGTTTTCCATTCACTAGCTTAACTGAGTTTCCATTTTTAAGAGAACTCAGGCTAAACAATAACAAGCTAAGAAATATTACCGATTTGGGAAGTCTTGCCTTATCCAATCTACGAATCTTGAATCTAGATTATAACATCATAGAGACGGAATTTCCTAAATTACGACTCTTTCCTAATTTGGTCAGTGTATCCGCTGAGAAGTCTTTACTAACATCAATCAGCCCAGAATTACCATTTAAAGAGCTGCAGCTCATTGAAGTAATCAATTTTAGAGGCAACCCCCTTGAAATTGTTAAGACAGGCACGTTTTCCTTTGGCGAGCAAAGAAATATTAGAAGTATCGACTTGACTGCCTGTGGCATAACCTTAATTGAGGCGGATGCATTTTTTAGTAAGCTTTACATATTCATATATATTCAAATTCGTCTCTCTTTGCCTCTCCCTTTCTCTCTCTCTCTCTCTCTCTCTCTCTCTCTCTCTCTCTCTCTCTCTCTCTCCTCTCTCTCTCTCTCTCTCTCTCTCCTCTCTCTCTCTCTCTCTCTCTCTTTCCCATTCTATAACCATCCTGATGAATAGAGTCTCGATGAATTTCTACTCAAAATTATATACAATTTCATCTCTTTTTAAAACATAAAAAACAAAAAGTTTTTTGAAGTGAAAGTAAGGAGCAGCATTAAAACTTAAAACAAACACAAATTGTTACGAATTTGAAGGGGTTACCCCCTCCTCACGCCCTTGCTCTTCATGCTAAAATTCTTTAGTACTAATGAAAAAGCTTCTTATTGTTCTAATTAAACGACCCTTGTATTTCAGGAGTCGGTCTTAAAGAATTGGAACAAAAAGTCAAACTTTAGCGCAAAGAGCGAGGTATTGAGGAAGCGGCAACCCTCGTTGTTTACATAATAATTCCTGTTCATATTAAGTTTTAATGTAGCTGTTTACTTTCAGTCGATTTTTTTATAATTTCTGATCATTTTTAAATAATGCCAGGTAATCCGTCTCCCCTTCAATGAAGCCCTCCCCCCTCCAGAAAAGATTCTCTAGACATGCAATGAGGGTGAAATTTTATCTCGGACAATTACCCTTAATATCTCCAAATTTAGAATTTGGCAAGTAAGACCAGTAAAAAGAATTCCATATAGGAATTCTAGAAAATTCTCCCAATAAAAAATATCCCCGGAAAAGCTGACCCTCCCTCCCGGACATTTCCCTATCCATGGTAAATTCTCCTTATAGAAAATTTCCCCAGCCAAAATTTCCCCCTTCGCCAACAGAAAAATGTATGCACATTTCCTAATAAGAAATACTAAACTTTAATAATGAGCAAATTTCATAACTTAAAGACATATCTTTAAGGGCTATGGAGGGTCATGTTATCCCTAATGGCAAAGTTACTGGACCTGTCACCTATGCGGAACAAAATGGCTATCACAAAATTTTGGTCAGATGACTTAGAGAAAAAAGGGGCATGGGAAAGGGGTAAGCTACACTCCAATGTTTTTGTTTACTTAAAAAGGGCTTTTGATTTTTCGTTCCAATGAGCTCTCTCTCAATGTTCTAGGACCATTAGTGCGATACGATCACATCCCTGGGCAAAAAAATAAACACGCATCCGCGATCTTTCTTCTTGCAAAAAATACAAAATTCCACATTTTTGCGGATGGGAGCTTGAAACCTCTACAGTATGGTGTTTTAACATTCTGAATCTTGTGATTTTCGTCAAAATTAATTTACTTTCAGGGGATATTCCCTTTTTTTCAAGAATCAGACAAATTTTCTCAGGCTTGTAGTTTTCGATGGGTACCAAACGGTATCAAAACTCGACGAATCTTATGTTATTTGGAATCAACATAAAAAGCTAATTCTTTTGATATATCTATTGATATCAAAATTTTTGTTTTTTAGAGTTTTGGTTATTATGGAGCCGCTTCGCTCCTAACTAACAGTTCGCTTCCGCGGTTTGTTTGATGTATATATTTTTCTTTTATATATATACAAGAATGCATATTGTATTATAAATTATTTTAAACAATCCTGCTGTTCTTACTATTTAAATGACTATTTGCTATATTTACGGTGGAACCATGCGAGAAGAAAATTTTTCAAAAAAATTTTATGCTTTATAAAGTAAGGAAAGGGCATTGATATTTCTTAATGCTGCAGTTTTGTTTTCGACAACATTATTCACATTCTAAGAAATAGAATTTGTAAAAGAGAAAGTAACGTTTGTATTGAAGGTAATACTCAGTAGTTTATCTGACGTTGTTGAAATTGATATTGTCTATCGACTATATTGTCTTTCTTGTTGGTTGACAGTGAAAGGTCATATTTATTCGGATCTTTGACCCTTGCAAATGGCACTTGCTAAACATGATTGAGAGCTTGGGACTTGAATGAGTTGAGTTAAAGATCACAAATTGTTTATGTCACTTTAATGCAAAATTTTACGATTTTTTTCTTTGTAATTTGTTTTGAAATAAAAACCAATCATCCACTGTTTCTAGAATTTTATCTACAAAGCATATGGAATAATTCATAACGTATGATCCAATAATTAATGAAAATTTTCATGTAAATATATGCACTTGTACAGCTTTATATATAGATGAATTCTAAAAAAAAACTTTTCCCACAAAACAATTTTTTCAAAGAAAGTAAAGAGCTCCATTAAGCTAAACATAAGTAGAAATAAAGTCAAATAATTTTCCAAGCGTAAAAGTACCACAAACCACCATCAATAAATAAATATAACTCAAAACGAACAGAAATTACAATAAGTACCTTTGTCCAATTCAAAACGATCAAAAATTAACATGAGTAAGGCTGACAAACCGAATGCCTTCTCAAACCTGAACATAATTTGCACTTTACTGAAAGAAAAAACAAAAAACAAAAACAAATGACGGTGTATTGTCAGTTTAATATAGGCTACATATACTGATATTTATTTCTTAAAGTTTTGATAATTTTTATTTATTAAAGAAAACAGTGTGATAACGTTATAACTGTATTTTATTTTCAGCAAAGTACAAATTCTTTTCTCCTCTTCAGAAGCCTTGGGGGTTGTCATCCCTACTCATGTTAATTTTTGCTCTTTTTGAGTTTGACTCGGCTATTTATTGTAGTTTCTGTTTGTTTGGATTTTAATTTCTTTATTAATGGTGATTTGTGGTATTTCGATGCTTGGAAGATTATTTTTATTTATTTCTGCTCAAACTTGGCTTAATGGAGCTTTTTACTTTCTTTGAAAAACTTGTTTTGTGGAAAAAGTTTGCTGAATTAATAGATGTTCGTTTTTTATCGACATAGTCTTTTTCATGGAAAAAATAATAATTTATACCTTTTTATTTTTTTTTTCTTCTATAAGAGTCCATAAATTGGCTTGCTATTTGTATGTTGGAGAAACTTTTTCAACAATTTTTAATACATATACGAATAGTATTGTTTAATTTGATTTTATATCTCCTCAAGCTGACCTGAAAAATAAAATTTTATATAATTCTTAAAATCTTCTATCTATGCTCTTTGACAACCTGGATACACTTACACTCTTTTGATTTATTTAAATTGTAAGAGCAGAAGTAGTAATAGTAGTAGCCCCGAATGTTTCAACTTAATACCCCCAGGTGTTCTAGAGATATTGCTGAGTTGTATTACTGGCAACCATACTCACAGTGCCTTGTGATTTAGTTCTAAAGTAACATTTAGATTTAAAGCATAATCGGTCAATTGCATAACTATGGGGGATTGACTAAATCAATAGCCCTAGAGACCTAGTTGCTGGACCGTTCTACTATGCTCAGCAAAAATGACTATCTTAAAATTTGGACTGGATGTATTTGGAAAAAGAATGCGACTGGGAGAAGGGTTGCTTGCCTTCGAATTTTTATTTATTCTTAAAAGGAGCCCTTGAGCTTTTAAATTTTGAATCAAATTAGCTCCTTTAATAGTTTTAATGATATTTCTAGCTGTTATAGAGCTGCACTATCTATAATATTGCTTATATGTTAGTTAGTAAACTCTGTTAGTTTCAACTTCACACACCAAACTGTTCCTAAGATATTGTTGTTATGCCCTTTTGACAACCTGCACAGAGATGGCGTGTTTTCATTAGGTTTACCTGCTCCCCCTCCTAAAAAAAACTTTTAAAATTTTAGCTTCATATCCTTAGGCATAGGTGTA
This sequence comes from Artemia sinica, assembly GCA_027921565.1. Taxonomy (NCBI): domain Eukaryota; kingdom Metazoa; phylum Arthropoda; class Branchiopoda; order Anostraca; family Artemiidae; genus Artemia; species Artemia sinica. Next base: position 46,661,741 of record CM051258.1, read on the forward strand.
ATAGCAGTCACAGTAGTAGAATTGGTATTACTAGTATTAGTAAACAATTTTTATTGCAGTAGTCCTATTAGCGGCAATAGCATTGACGTAATGTCTTTTGGTCAGTAGAACATCCCCCTCATCAAGCCCTGGAAGTTTCACTTTAATACAGTTAGTCATTCCTATGACATAGCTGATATGTTCTTTTGATAACCTGTCTGTTCAAGTACTTCTTGAAATTTTCATCTTAATGCTCTTAGCCTTGCTAGTAGCTACAATAGAAGTAGTAGTTGAGTTAGTAGTAGTAGTAGTGTGCACGAATTAATTTTGGTTAGATGATCTTTCCCTTTAAGTACTCTCTGAAAATTCCAACTTAATACCCAAATAAGTTCCTGTGATACGCTCTTCTGACAATGTACATGCACATAGCGTCTTTAGATTTAGTTCAAGTTTCCCCTCATAATTGTAAATTGATTAGTAAGGTAGTAGTAGTGGTAGCAGTAGTAGTTGTGATAGTTTTAGTAATGCTGGTAGCATACAAATATTGCCTTTTTGATCATCTCCCTTATCATTTTATGAAAGTTCCAAATTAATATTCTCAGTCATTCCTAAGTTATGCTCTTTTGACAACCCGTATACACATAACGTGTTTTGATTTATGTCAATCCTCGGCTCAACATTTTCTGACAGGCTCAACTGAATGCCCTTCGTCTTTTTGGAAAGTAAAGTTCAAAATATGTACCTTTCTCAATAGCATATAGTATGTATAAACCATGAACGAATTGCCCTGAAGACCAAGGGGAGGTTGACATCCCCAAAGAGATAATTACAAGATATTTCAACAAAACTGAACAAAATAGCTCTCTTAAAATTTTTATCAGATGTATTTTGTGTGTGTCTAGGTGGGTGTTTGCTTATTACAATGAATGTCTTTCTCGGTTTGTGTGTCTGAATCTACGTATTTGTATGTGTTTTTGTCTCTCTCACTCTTTTTGCCTGTGTGTCTGGGCGGGTGTTTGCTTATTCCAATGCATGTGTTTCTCGGTTTGTGTGTCTGAATCTACGTATTTGTTTTTGTCTCTCTCACTATTTTTTGCCTATCTTTCTGGGCGGGTGTTTGCTTATTCCAATGAATGTCTTTCTCGGTTTGTGTGTCTGAATCTACGTATTTGTATGTGTTTTTGTCTCTCTCACTCTTTTTGCCTGTGTGTCTGGGCGGGTGATTGCTTATTCCAATGCATGTCTTTCTCGGTTTGTGTGTCTGAATCTAAGTATTTGTATGTGTTTTTAATCTCTCTCACTCTTTTTGCCTGTGTGTCTGGGCGGGTGTTTGCTTATTTCAATGCATGTCTTTCTCGGTTTGTGTGTCTGAATCTACGTATTTGTTTTTGTCTCTCTCACTATTTTTTCCCTGTCTTTCTGAGCGGGTGTTTGCTTATTCCAATGCATGTTTTTCTCGGTTTGTGTGTCTGAATCTACGTATTTGTATGTGTTTTTGTCTCTCTCACTCTTTTTGCTTGTGTGTCTGAGCGGGTGTTTGCTTATTCCAATGCATGTCTTTCTCGGTTTATGTGTTTGAATCTACGTATTTGTATGTGTTTTTGTCTCTCTCACTCTTTTTGCCTGTGTGTCTGGGCGGGTGTTTGCTTACTTCAATGCATGTCTTTCTCGGTTTGTGTGTCTGAATCTACGTATTTGTATGTGTTTTTCATTTCTCTCTCACTCTTTTTGCTTGTGTGTCTGGGCAGGTGTTTGCTTATTCCAATGTATGTCTTTCTCGGTTTGTGTGTCTGAATCTACGTATTTGTATGTGTTTTTGTCTCTCTCACTCTTTTTGCCTGTGTGTCTGGGCGGGTGTTTGCTTATTTCAATGCATGTCTTTCTCGGTTTGTGTGTTTGAATCTACGTATTTGTAAGTGTTTTTTGTCACTCTCACTCTTTTTGCCTGTGTGTCTGGGTGGGTGTTTGCTTATTCCAATGCATGTCTTTCTTGGTTGGTGTGTGTGAATCCACGTATTTGTGTGTGTTTTTAATCTTTCTCACCCTTTTTGCCTGTTTGTCTGGGCGGGTGTTTGCTTATTTCAGTGCATGTCTTTCTCGGTTTGTGTGTCTGAATCTTCGTATTTGTGTGTGTTTTTGTCTCTCTCACTATTTTTTGCCTGTCTGTGTGAGCAGGAGTTTGCTTATTCCAATGCATATTTTTCTCGGTTTGTGTGTCTGAATCTACGTATTTGTATGTGTTTTTGTCTCTCTCACTCTTTTTGCCTGTGTGTCTGGGCGGGTGTTTGCTTATTCCAATGCATGTCTTTCTCGGTTTGTGTGTCTGAATCTACGTATTTGTATGTGTTTTTGTCGCTCTCACTCTTTTTGCCTGTGTGTCTGGGCGGATGTTTGCGTATTCCAATGCATGTCTTTCTCGGTTTGTGTGTCTGATTCTACGTATTTGTATGTGTTTTTGTCTCTCACTCTTTTAGCCTGTGTGTCTGGGCGGCTGTTTACTTATTCCATTGCATGTCTTTCTCAGTTTGTGTGACTGATTCTACGTATTTGTATGTGTTTTTGTCTCTCTCACTCTTTTTGTCTGTGTATCTGGGCGGGTGTTTGCTTATTCCAATGCATGTCTTTCTCGATTTGTGTGTCTGATTCTACGTATTTGTATGTGTTTTTGTCTCTCACTCTTTTAGCCTGTGTGTCTGGGCGGGTGTTTGCTTATTCCAATGCAAGTCTTTCTCAGTTTGTGTGTCTGAATCTACGTATTTGTATGTGTTTTTGTCTCTCTCACTATTTTTGCCTGTCTGTCTGGGCGGGTGTTTGCATATTCCAATGCATGTCTTTCTCGGTTTGTATGTCTGAATCCCTGATCAATCAACGCTGAGCTGCCGACCTGATCAATCTTTTCATTACCCAACGTCACCTTTCCATCTTCACTTATTCCTAGCCTTAGTGACTTAGTCTTCCTAACATTAATTTTCAAACCAATTCTAGCACCCTGAACTCGCAAAACCTCTAAAACTTCATTCATTTTGCTCACACTTTCATCTAGGATGCTTAAATCATCAGCATAATGACATAATGACCTAGATAAGGTTCGTTCAACTCAAGGGTGCCCTAGGGGATGACCTTGATAAAGTTCATTCAACTTGATACGCTTCAGTGGTTTCTATACGTCCCATAGAAGTATAATAGAGGCTCATCTAGATAAAGGTCATTCAACCTCAAGAGTGCCCTAGGGGATGACCTAGATAAAGTTCGTTCAACTTGATACGCTTCAGTGCTTCCTATACGTCCCGGCAAAGTATAATAGAGGCTGACCTAGATAACTCTTTGAAAAGGTGTAGAGGGCCCTAGGGGATGACCTAGATAAAGTTCATTCAACTTGATACGCTTCAGTTGTTCCTAGTGCTTCTATAGAACTATAAGGTCACATACTACTTATGCCCTGGGGGCATATAAGGTGTTTATAGAAAGTGTTGGCGTAGAAACTCAAAAAAGCCTCATTCAATTGGGAACTGAAAGGGCTATTGCCCTTTATAATTGTCAAAACTGATTGAAAGGCTTGACATTTCTTAGTAAAGATCAATTTGGGTACAATGGAATATTATTTTTTTTGGTTTGTTTAGACCTGGGCACTTCGTATCGAAGGAGTTGTCGTAGGAACTTCGAAAAGGGCTCATTCGATTGAAAATAGAAAGGACTAATGCCCTCTTTAATAGTCGAAAGTGATTGGAGGGCAACTCCCACGCCCACCCTCCCATTTGCCAATTATGTTTAAAAACTAAGTGTTACCTTAAGATTAAATCAAAATGCACTCTGTTAATTTTAATTCCCATTAAGGCATCTCAGAAGTATACTAAGAACGACTGAGGGTATTAGGTTCAAACTTTCAGGGCCACTTCTGCTCTTAAAATTTAGCGTAAGTGTATCCAAGCTATCAAAGAAAGTAAACAGATTTTTTTGCGAATGGTATCAAGTTTTCTATTTCAGGCCAACTAGAGGAGGTATGAAACTAAATTAAACACTATCATTTGTGTCCAGATTTTTAAAATGGTGTATGTTGTTGAAAATTGCTGAAAAATTTTCTCCAGCATTCAAATAGCTATAAAGTCTTAAAAAGAAAGATTTAAGTATTATTTTCTTTTTCCCTGAAAAGACTATGTCACTATAAAACGAACAGAAATTAATTAAAAAACTTTATCACAATGTTGATTTGTGGTAGTTTCACGCTTGATAGATTATTTGATTTTATTTTTTGCTCATTTTTGGTTTAATGGAGTTCTTTAGTTTTCTTTGAAAAACTTATTTTGTGGAAATTTTTTTTTTAATTAATTTAAATACAAACGCTGCCTATAGTTGACAATCGAATCATCTGGAACTACGCTAAAGTATACAAGGCAAAATTTCTTTTTTGACTGGCGTATATTTCAGCCGTCTAAGTTTTTGACACATCTTTAGTGCTGAGTAGTTTTGCTTATGAACTTTTTCTTTCAGCGTTATATTTTCAAAAGCTACAATCAAAGCGTTGTTAAAGTATGCTGATATTCATTTACACTAAGTAACCTAGAAAACAATTGTCTCTGCCACTAAACATAATTCAGCAGCCATCCGGAAGCAAAAAGAATGTTTCCAATCTTTCAATTTAACTCAATGCGCAATCATATAATTTCTGGTCTTTTTACTTTAAAAGAATTTTGAAATTTGTTTTAGAATTTTGCATACACTTTTTCCATCACTACTATATATTACTTGGGCTTTCTTTAACACTTTATATAAATTTTACAGGTCTTCGTTCTGATACAGACGTTATATTAAAGGATAATGTTCTTACAACACTCCCTGAAAACTCATTCAGAAGTATATTAGAAACTATGTTAAGAGGCGCAGGAAAGCTGGATCTAACAGGTAATACTCTGATTAATATATATATTTCAAGCAGTGCACAAATAAACTACTTAAAAATGTGGCCATCCTCCTGGGACGTTTGGAGGCCATTCCTCCTTTCAGCTCATGCCAACTATCACATAATGATAACTGGACTATTTTGACGTTGGCAATTTCTCAGTCTCCTCGGACGAAGGTATTGCTATCCCTTCCATGGCTTTCAGAAGCCTCAGAGCAGAGTCCCATTGGATATTCAGAAGCCTCATAGTAGATTCCCATAGGTTTTCAGAAGCCTCATAGCAGATTCCCATAGGGTTTCCAGGCCCATGCCCTCCCAGGATTTCCAGTGTATGCCCTGTTTCCATGAACAGATGCTATATCACGCGACACACCCCTGCGAATTCCATGACACCCAAGTGTAATATGAATGACGCAATCTTGCTTCAGTATTAGAAAAAACATGCATTTCCCCTAAAAAACAATAATTTCCATTTAAAATCCTTTGATTTTCCCTAACAACCTACATTTCCGATAAAAACCTTCCTTTTCCATTACAAACCTTTTTCACATTAAAACCAATATTAGCCTAATGTTTTCATATATATCAGGGCGACCATTTTGTTTCTCACAATTCGTAGCCATTTTTTGTATAGGGGAGGAGCGTTATAGAGGCTTTTGTTTTCTGGAAGACACCCAGGATTCCAGATCCCCTGCATTACCCTTCCTTTGTCCCAAGGACAATATAAATAGAAGCTCCACGCAATGAATATGTGCCCAGGGCGCTTCAAATATAGAAGATAGAACGGGAATTTAGCTCATTCTGGACTTCAAAAGTGACAGATCATTTATAAAAATATGGATGCTACCAGGAAATTAAAAAGCGCGTGGGAATCTTCTTACATATTGGTGAGTCCCTCTTAATTATTTATTAGAACATTTTAGCCTATCATTTCAAAAGCATCTGCAAGCAAGTCAGTAAACAGCATAACCCTCTTTTTCTATACCCCCCCCCCCGCTCTTCCCTCCAGACATTAAGATGAATATATACATTTTTCAGCTGATATTTCTCCCTACATTAAATTAGCATGTAAAATACTCTTCCTCTTCCCCCATCGGTGATAAATTTATTTATTCAAAAAATTAATATTTTCACCAATAAATATAGTTATTCGAAATAAGGTACGTTTTTGCCCACACCGACAAATTTACGTTTAAACTTTGGCATACGATCCATCAAATTTGAATAGTGTCAAATCCAAATGCGCTCTCTGTGTCTACAATTAGCAAAACATGTCTGTTGTGAACAAGGCTGTTATTTCTAGCCATAATTGTACGGAAAAGACCCTCTGTCAACAAAATTGACGAATAATAAATCATTTAATTGTGCTACAACCGGTGATCTATTTTTTATATTCAAAATATTATTAGTCAAAGTTTTATTTTGAGGATAGGCGTAAGTTATTATATGGTGCTTAATTGACCCAGAATTCTAAATTTTATCGGAAAAAGAAAAAAAGAAATTGACTACTTTAGTTATTAGCATGTTTTTATGCGTAGAGGCGAGGGGAGATTTTTTTAAATGGTAGAACAGGAACATTTATTTTCCATCCTAAGGCATGGGCGTAGGCAGCATCTTGTGTAGGGTAGGGCAGCCGCTTCTGTGATGGAGGGGGGAGGGATCTTACTAATACTTCCCGAGGTCCTTTGAATATAGGTCTTTAGAAACTAGTCATTCTATATTTCACTAAAACTCGGCCTTTAACATTTTCCATGTTCTACTTTTCCTGCAACAGTTAAACATAAGAGACCCACTATCCTACTTCCAATTTCCAGAAAACATAAACACCACAAAAGCGATTTGACACAAATCACATTATGGTTAGATAACAGCTTCTTCTAAGAATTCAATTCAAAATTTTACAGTTGGGCAAAATTAAATATCAAAATTGGTAAAGGGGAGACTGGACACTTTTAGCCAAAGCAAACAGTTTCAATACAAAAACCTATGGGGCTTCTGGTGGATTATAAACGCTCTGACAGATTGCAGTGTATTTTTTTAAAAAGTCTGACCTTAATTAACACTTTTACCGAAAATTTCAGATTAAATCAGATTTTATGGTGATTGACTCTGGGATTTTGTTCAATTTTGTCTGAAAGCCAACGCCTAATTACGAATACTAGAAAACTCGCGTTGTAAACTCACATTGTATTCTCCTATTATTTACCTGTTTTTGGCAGCTTCCGAGACGTGCCATCTTCACCAGTTTGCTGTTAGTATTTTTTCATCCTGTGGGATAGTGAACTCCCATGTTCGGCCACAATACCCAGGGTAAATTCGGCATGCCGTAAGTAGTATTGGTTAAACGATTACAAGCGGGGTGTCTCCCCATATAGCTATAACTATTACAAGCGGGGTGTCCCACCATATAGCTATAACGATTACAAGCGCACAGTACACCCGCCAATGCAAGCAGACAGTGTAATGACCGGATTCAACTACCGTGAAATTTCATGCTGATCTCTGTTCAAAGTGCGTGATGTTTTCATGGTAGTGATTCGTTTCCTTTGTATGAAATTGTGAAATTCTTTCTGTAATTTAAATTGTTAGGTGTGGTTGACTTATGTTTAACCTTGAACACGGATATAAGAACTCCGACAATGAATTATTTTATCAGTTCAGAATTGGCATTTGAAATATAATGATGCATTCAAATAAAAGGAATATTGACGAAAGCTACACGCAAGAAGTAAGTTATTCTTTTATATTCATAGTGGGTAAAGAAATTAATTCTACTAAAATTTATACAGACCCTATTATAGTTAACAGATTGTTAAATATTTTTTGAACCTGGATCTCCAGAGGTCGGTAAAGAGCAATATCAAGACAAGAAAAAAAGTATGTAAACGCTGCATTTAAATGGCTTGTGAGCTTAGTGCACGAGGTAAATCATACCTATTTTTTATTCCGGCCCAAAGTTCCCCACATTCGTTCCCTACCGGGCCCAAAGTGTCACAATCGTCCACCCCCCTTCCTCCAACCCCCCCCCCCCCTCAAACCACCCCCCCCACATTTTTTTTACATCTCTTAGAATGTCATGAAAGACACTTAAAACACAAAAAAATCATATTTAATATTTTCCAACTTCAAAATGGGAATGATATAGATATGTGTGTCGCAACTTTTACTATTAGAAAAATAATGTTTGTAGTGACCAATTTTTTTTTTAACTTTTTTTAACTTTTTTTAAACTTTTTTTAACTTTTTTTTACATCTCTTAGAGTGTCATGAAACTCACTTAAAACATGAGAAATTCACATTTAATATTTTCCAACTTCAAAATGGGAATGATATAGATATGTGTCTTGCGACTTTTACTATTAGAAAAATAATGTTTGTAGTAACCAATTTTATTATTATTTTTTTCTGACAGTTTTTTTTTAACTTTTTTTTCTGATAGTTTTTTTTAAACTTTTTTTTAAACTTTTTTTTTACATCTCTAAATCATATCAGAAAAATAGAATGACACTTTTAATTTAAATTTTAAAAAACTTATTCTTGTGCATACTATTGATGAGGACTGATGGTTCTCTTTCAAGATTTTTTTCATGAAAAACAAACTTTTTTTTAGGATTTTCCAGAGCTCCCCCTACCCATTAAGAAGATAAGAAGGGGTGAAGTGACTCCAGTGGTCAGTTCAAACAGACCGACGGTTATACAACATGGTCGTAGGTCGAATCCATTAATACCATCAACTAAGAAAGTATGTTCGCATGATAGTGTTATTGTAGCATTGAATGCTGACAAGGAGAAGTATTTAAACTATGAAATAAGTACAAGTGGTAGCACCATCGGAAACGTATGCGTGCATTGTCATGACAGTAAGGAATTAAATTTCTTTGGAGTACCAAAAAAATTCAACTCTTATGATGGTGGATATGCAAGATTGAGATCTCCGGAGATGATTGCACTCAAAGAGAATGCCAACATAAAAATTATAGTTGATGAAGAAGGGCATCTTCTTACTAGTGCTTGTGGTAACATGTTTACCCAGTGTTAAACCATATCGTCAGCTTTCGGGTATTAGCATTCAAATGAAAGCAAAGACGAAAAAAAAGGCCTACTCTTCTGCTAATATCATAAACCATATCTTGTCTACGTGCCGGAACTGTTACCTCTGTAAAAATAGTGTGATAATAAACAGTGAAGTTGCCAGAAAAATAAAAAAGGTATTGGCAGGAAATATCACTAAGGAATATAAAGATGAATCGATGAAAAGCAAAGTACCAGCAAACGTTACTGCCATTGATCAAACAGTCAATGAACCAAATAATACTAAAGACGAAAAGCATATTGAGCCTGTTTATGACACACCTGTAAAAATTGTGTATGACTCAAAATGGAATAATGATTATTCTACTGATTACGAACAAAGAGAAGACAACAGCTATAGTATCAAGAGAGAACATGGTGAACCCGTTTATGGAACAGATTCAAAATGACCAAAGTTGTTCATTGATATTAATAATGTATAATAACAATATATTTTTTGTATTAATATTCTACATGACATTATTTCATTAAAAATATGTTATGCATTACATTGTTATATGTTCATTATTTTTAGAGTAAGCCAGCATATCAAACGTTTAGAATGTCTATTAAAACATCGGAGATGGAAGAAAAGGAATTTGCATACATCATATGTCGGATAGATAGGTTAACATAGAGAAAATCTAAGTATAAGAATGAATAAATTCTCTATTAACATCTATTGACAGATACTTGGGATAGCTTTGACGGAATCTAAGTAGTAGAGTGAGTAAATTCTTTATCAATGTCTTTTGACAGATACGTTTGATAACACTGACATAATTTAAGTATCAAATTGAACAAATTCTGAATTAAAATTCGTTATCGATATCATTTGTCGGCTAAGTCAGATAACATTGACAAAATTGTCGGCTAAGTCAGATAACTATCTGACTTGTCGGCTAAGTCAGATAAGTCAGATAATTGTCGGCTAAGTCAGATAAGTCATTTGTCGGCTAAGTCAGATAAATATCTATTAGAATGAAAAAAGTCTTTATCATCAGCCGTTGTCGGATTTGTCATTATGAAAAAATTGTAAGTAAGTAACAAACTCTTTCTTGAATTCACCTCTTGCATACACAATACAGAAATTATAAAAAAAAATAATTAGGCATTGAGATAGGCAAACATCCGCCCAGACACATAAGCAGAGGAAGTGAGAGAGACAAAAACACGTATAAATGTAAGGATTCAAGCATACAAACCGACAGAGACAGGTACTGAGATAAGCAAACACCCGCCCAGACACATGAGCAGAGGAAGTGAAAGAGACAAAAACAAATATAAATATAGATTCTGACATACAAATCGACAAAACAGTCACTGAGATAAGCAAACATCCGCCCAGACACATAGGCAAGGAGAGTGAGAGAGACAAAAACACATGCGAATATATTGATTCCGAAATACAAACCGACAGAGACAGGCATTGAGATAGGCAAACATCCAACAAGGCACATAAAAAGAGGAAGTGAGGGAGACAAAAACACATATAAATGTAAGGCTTCTGACACACAAACCAACAAAGACAGGTATTGAGATAGGCAAACACCTGCCCAGACACATAAGCAGAGGAAGTGAGGGAGACAAAACACATATAAATATATGGATTCAAGCATACAAACCGACAGAGACAGGTACTGAGATAAGCAAACACCCGCCCAGACACATAAGCAGAGGAAGTGAGAGAGACAAAAACACATATAAATGTAAGGATTCTGACATACAATGCAACAATCACAGGCATTGAAATAGGCAAACATCCGCCCAGACACATAGGCAAGGAGAGTGAGAGAGACTAAAACACATATAAATATATGAATTCAGGCATACAAAGGAACAATCACAGGCATTGAGATAGGCAAACACCCGCCCAGACACATAAGTAGAAAAAGTGAAAGAGACAAAAACACATATAAATATATAGATTCTGACAAAAAAACCGACAAAGACAGTCACTAAGATAAGCAAACATCTGCTCAGATACATAGGCATGAAGAGTAAGAGAGACAAAAACACATGCAAATATATTGATTCAGGCGTACACACCGACAGAGACAGGCATTGAGATAGGCAAACACCCGCCCAGACACATAAGCAGAGGAAGTGAGGGAGACAAAAACACATATAAATATATAGATTCTGACATACAAACCGACACAAACAGGCATTGAGATAGGCAAACATCCACCCAGACACATAAGCAGAGGAAGTGAGAGAGACAAAAACACCTATTAATATATAGATTCTGACATACAAATCAACAAAGACGGGCATTGAGATAAGCAAACATCCGCCCAGACACAAAAGCAGCGAGAGTGAGAGAGACAGAAACACATGCAAATATATTGATTCTGACATACAAACCGACAAAGACTGGCATTGAGATAGGCAAACATCCGCCCAGACACATAAGCAGAGGAAGTGAGAGAGACAAAAACACATATAAATGTAAGGATTCTGACACACAAACCAACAAAGACAGGCATAGATATAGGCAAACACCTGCCCAGACACATAAGCAGAGGAAGTGAGGTAGACAAAAACACATATAAATATATGGATTCAGGCATACAAACTGACAGAGACAGGTACTGAGATAAGCAAACACCCACCCAGACACATAAGCAGAGGAAGTGAGAGGGACAAAAACACATATAAATGTAAGGATTCTGACATACAAAGCAACAATCACAGGCATTGAGAAGGGCAAACATCCGCCCAGACACATAGGCAAGGAGAGTGAGAAAGACAAAAACACATGTAAATATACGGATTCAGGCATACAAACTGACAGAGACAGGCACTGAGATAAGCAAACACCCGCCCAGACACATAAGCAGAGGAAGTGAGTGAGACAAAAACACATGTAAATGTAAGGATTCTGACATACAAAGCAACAATCACCATCATTGAGATAGACAAACAACGGCCTAGACACATAGGCAAGGAGAGCAAGAGTGACAAAAACACATATAAATATATAGATTAAGACATACAAAGGAACAATCACAGGCATTGAGATAGGCAAACAGCCGCCCAGACACATAAGTAGAGGAAGTGAAAGAGACAAAAACACATATAAATATATAGAGTCTGACATACAAATCGACAAAGACAGTCACTGAGATAAGCAAACATCCACCCAGACACATAGGCAAGGAGAGTGAGAGAGACAAAAACACATGCAAATACATTGATTCAGGCATACAAACCGACAGAGACAGGCATTGAGATAGGCAAAAACCCACCCAGACACATAAGCAGAGGAAGTGAGGGAGACAAAAAACACATATAAATATATGGATTCTGACATACAAGCCGACAAAAACAGGCATTGAGATAGGCAAACATCCGCCCAGACACATAAGCATAGGAAGTGAGAGAGACAAAAACACCTATAAATATATAGATTCTGACATACAAATCGACAAAGACAGGCATTGAGATAAGCAAACATCCGCCCAGATACATAGGCAGGGAGAGTGAGAGACAAAAACACATGCAAATATATTGATTCAGGCATACAAACCGACAGAGACAGGCATTGAGATAGGCAAACACCCGCCCAGACACATAAGCAGAGGAAGTGAGGGAGACAAAAACACGTATAAATATATGGATTCTGACATAAAAACCGACATTGAGATAGGCAAACATCCGCCCAATCACATATGCAGAGGAAGTGGGAGAGATAAAAACACACATAAATGTAAGGATTCTGACACACAAACCAACAAAGATAGGCATTGAGATAGGCAAACACCCGCCCAGACAAATAAGCAGAGGAAGTGAGGGAGACAAAAACACTTATAAATATATGGATTCAGGCATACAAAGCGACAGAGACAGGCACTGAGATAAGCAAACACCCACCCAGACACATAAGCAGAGGAAGTGTGAGAGACAAAAACACATATAAATGTAAGGATTCTGACATACAAAGCAACAATCACAGGCATTGAGATAGGCAAACATCAACCCAGACAAATAAGCAGAGGAAGTGAGAGAGACAAAAACACTAATAAATAAATGGATTCTCACATACAGTCCAACAAAGACAGACACTGAGATAAGCAAACATCCGCCCAGACACGTAGGCCCAGAGAGTGAGAGAGACGAAAACCCATGCAAATATATAGATTCAGACATACAAAGCAACAATGACAGGCTTAGAGATAGGCAAACACCCGCCCAGACATACAAGCGGAGGAAGTGAGAGAGAGAGACAAAAAAAAACACATATAAATAAATGGATTCTGACGTACAATCCAACAATGACAGGCATTGAGATAGGCAAACTCTCGCTCAGACGCACAGTCATAAGGAGAGAGATATCCAAAAAGTTGGGTTTATCTAGGTTCACCTAGAGTGGCGCGCCACTCTAAGTTTCCATCCAAGGTTTCCTAGAAGTGATAATTTTATGTTTGCACAGAAGACACTTTTACACACTACCTGTCAAGATAAAAAAAATCCTCTTCTCATACCATTTGCTAATTTTTTCATTATAAAATTTGCACTAATCTAGAAAACTCCAATCTATTTTCTCCAGTTCATTCTCAAACTCAGGCAAAGACTGTTGAGTAAGATAAGTACGATCTTTTTTGGATCCAGAACCATGAGGACTGAGTCCCTTTACTTTACAAGCAACCAAGGCCCCAGAGTGGTCGGATGTATCGTTTATTATCACTCGCGGTCGACAATACTTCATATTGTGCTTTACAATCACGAAAATTTGATCATTAGTGTCGCACTATTATCAGTTACCCTAGTGGAAACATAAATTACAGGGAAAACTAAACCTCATGTTAATGAACTGTTTAGATTATCGGTCATTAACTTACAAATCAGTATTAAAATCCCCCATAATTACACACTGAGACCTACATACGGGTAACTTGTCCAATAGTTCTAAAAACGGAAATAAAGAAGACGTTGGCGGTCTATAAGGATTAAAAACACAAAGACTCCCTTGTCGGTGCTCAACCTTCATTACCATGCTCTCCAGTGCCATTTCAATTGAAAACCTATAAATCATCCTTCACCTTGACTTCCAGGTCTGATTTCATATAAGACGCCAATCCACCATGCCTGTATTCACACCTATTTTTCCTGTAAAGATTATAACCATTGATATCTAATAAATATTCATTACTAACATTCAACCACGTTTCCGTCAGACCTAATACTTGAATACTACAGCTATTTTTAGCTAACATTGAAAAATATCTGTGTGAACCGTTTAGTCTTCTACAGTTTAGACGAAACAAATTCAACTCCTTATCTTTTACAGGGTTATCTATAAATAAATCACTAGACAATACATACTTCGCAGAATCACTAAAATCAGATGTTAGCACTTTGCTATCCTCACCTAAACCTTCTTGTAGAACAACATTCCGTTTCTAAAAAAAATCAACTGGATTTCCATTGAGGAGCTCAATTTTACTTGTCAGGTCCGTGGTCATACCTACTACATTCTAAAATTAGGCAACCCGAATGCATAAGAACTGATATATGATGTATCCATAATGCTAAATTTTTCTGTTTTGTGTTACATCCATATATACACTCAAAAACAACAAAACAAAAACAAACACTATTACTATTGGAACGTATCATCTAACATTAAAACACAATTCAGTGAAATAATAATGCGCAGGGCCTACCCACCATCACTACTTAAACATTCTTCTCTTCAACATGCATGATATAATAAATAATACAATAATATATACAAATAAAAATAAAACTCACCACCTATAACAAAGAAAACAAACTTTCTCCACTTCTTGATTATTACACAATATCCATCAAGTCATCCCTGCGTGACCCTCTCCGTGACTTTGATAACGAATAAACTTGCTTAGTGACGGAAATTCTTAAAATAAATATTTTTCCAAAACGGTTTGATATTGGCATTTCACATAGATCATATGTGGGATGGATTTTATTACCCAAGTTTCAAATCCCTGGTTAGCACACCCACGAATTTTGTCACTCACTGACGCTATTTTCTTCCGCGTTTCACGCACAGATAATGAGGCATCCTCTGTCAAAAAATTCCCAGACTGATTTGAAACTGTTTTCCTCCGTAACTTCCCGTGTAACTTGCAGTACATCACGCTCTTTTACGGTGGATGCTGGCCAACAGTTTCAAGGTCAAAAAGATTCATAGAGCCATCCAATTTGATCTTAAGCCTTACATGAAGACATTTGTTGACACTTCTGTGAAGAAAGATCGGAAGCGATACAAAGGTCGAAAAGGCGATCTTTAAACTCATTTTCAATTTGGCCTTTGGTAAGATATGCGACAGTGTGTGCCATAGGAGTCGTTGTGATGTTATGACCGACCCATAAGAATTTTCCCGAATCATTGCAGATTCGAACCTCACATCGTTCATGATCATAGAATTCAATATGTCCCTTTTACATAGTAAAAAGAAGTGTAACATCAAATAGAAACATTGCCGCTTGCAGTGCCATATTATAAATTGAAAAAAAAAACTCGCGTTTGAATTTTATTACAGTGTGTGTAGGCTCCAATGGCGAGGGCATGGACGAGTTCAATAGTATTATGGAGACACTGATTAACTCCTGTTAAAAGTTAAAACAGAGAATCTGTTACACGTTTGGAAAATGGTAATCATATCAGCTCCTGAATGGACTTTACCAACTGGGATGAGTCCATTTATCCGGAGCTAGTGAAGCACCAGGCTCCAAATCAGTTGTTAAAGTTCAAATTCAAGACGGGGAGCGACTGGGTATCCAAACGTGCGTTTCCTGGTCCAAAGGTGCACTGTGGAGAAAAGCACAATGAGGTTACCAAACAAGTCTGCAAGAGGGTGCCTTCACACTATGTAAAGGGAAATTTCAACATCAGTGTCTATATAAACTGTGTAGAAAACAATTTAGTTACAAGAGCGAAAGTCATGGCCATTTGCTCTTTAAAGTATAAAAACTATAAAGATCGAGTCGAAAAAAATGCCTTGACAGCCATATCGGATACTGTCTATGTCCGCGCGGACGGTGTGAGTGTACTACCTCACGGTCATTACCTTACTTCAGATCAAGTTAATTGTGTAGATTACAGAAATCAAATCGGTTTGGAGAAAGCCTTATAGTTGGCGGGAGGGGGCGGGGGCCTGTTTCTTCCGTCAGTGGGGGGAAAAAGGCCATGTTTCTGTCCCCAGTTCAGCAGTGTGTATTTTTCTTTACATATTTTATATTTACTTATTATAATTCATGTATTTTATATTCTATATTTATTTATTTTTTGTTGCCCAAAGCCGTTTTTTTAAAGTGTTTTTCATGCTGCCGCCCTGCCCTGTCGCTGGCTACCGGAGTAGGATGCCACACCTTCAGTCACAGCTTTCGCAGCGGCCGCCCCACCTGGTGACATGTTCAATTGTTTATTTTTATGTTCCACTGCCGTTGTAAATATGTTCACATGATTATGTAAATATGTTTTAAAAATTTGTAGTGCATTTAGGTATATATTAAAAATTTCTACTGGCACTGCAGCACTATTAACGAAAATAATTCAAAATTGTGATAAAATGTTTTTAGAGAATCTGAAAAATATTTATTGTTGCTATAGAGTATGGCAAGAACCCTATGACAAAATAAAGAGTATTGTACCAAGCATAAAATTCATACGAGGAATAGACGTGCTTAATAGTATTGCACCAAACTCGTGGTTGATAATTGATGATTCAGCTGAATCTATTGAAGAATGGTCTCAGGAAATATAACAATTATTCACGGTCCGGTCATATCATGAAAAATTTTCGCAACTGTCGTTCTCCGTAATCCTTTTCATCAGAGTAAATATTTGAGAATACTTGCTTTACTACATGATCGATAGGATTTTTCGCGATTCATGTTCTCTTATAATTCTAAACAAACAAATCTATCCTGCGAACCAAAACTTTTATTCTCAGCGTACAATCAAGCTAATAATAAACCTTGCGGATATATTTTTATTGGATGTTAATCAAAAAACGCCCAAAGAGTTATGCGTAGTTACTGATATTTGTGATGATGAAATTACTGTATATCTACCCGTAAATAGCAAAAAGGGTCATTAATCACCATCATAACGCTGAAGAAACTACGTGAAAACAATAATTTATTTTCCATCCTAGCTGATTGAAAACCACGGGTTAGAAAAACTAAACTCAAACGTGATATTGACAATGAACTCATAAATCTCTTATCTGAACTTTGTTTTAATATAACGGAAGGCAATGTTCAACTGTGAGAAGGTGTTACACAACAGACAAAGCAACATTGTTCACTTGCACGTGCCCTAGTCAGAAAAAAGAGAGAAAAAAGCAAAAGAAAACGACTTGATCAAGCAGGTGATATTGCTACGGGTACATGTACCTACATTGATTCATCATTTATAAATATCGAAATTCCTTCAAAAATTGCTTTGGCTTTTGTAAAAAGTGCTAGCACCGTTGGATCATGGGTAGATTCTACACATAAATTTGAACTGTTTGGACTTCCATCTCTTTTATGTATTAAATAAAAAAAACAAGTTTTTTTAACTGAAAGTAAGGAACGACGTTAAAACTTAAAACGAACAGAAATTATTCCGTATATGAAGGGGGCTGTCCCCTCCTCAACGCCTCGCTCTTTACGCTAAAGTTTTTTTATTGTTTAAAAAAATAGAGATGTGAGAAAGTCAAACTTTAGCGTAAAGAGCGAGGCGTTGAGGAGGGGACAGCCCCCTTCATATACGGAATAATTTCTGTTCGTTTTAAGTTTTAACGTCGTTCCTTACTTTCAGTTAAAAAAACTTGTTTTTTTTATTTAATTTTTGAACGTTTTTGAATTAATGCAGGTTTTGATTTTGGCTCACCGTACATGAATAATTAAAACAAAATTTGCATATTATATTTGGTTAAATGGCTTTCTCGAAACTTGTTTAATTTTATTTACGAACGTTTTTATTAGTAATAAATATACGTAACTTAGAATTAACTTACGTAACGAACTTCTATATTCATAAATTTTTAACACGTATATTAGGGGGTTCGCCCCCTAGTCAATACCCTGCTCTTTAAACTATAGTTCGAATTTTTTTTCCAGTTCTTTAAAAATGACCTCTTAATCACAATCAGTTGATCAGTTGAAAAACTTGTTTTTTTTTATTTAATTCCTGATCTTTTTCTTTAATAATGCTGGGAAATCCGGCGCCCCTTCATAGCAATGTCCCTTCCCCCATGAAAATTTCCTTCATGGAAAGATCCTTCCATATAGCCCCCGACCCTCTCCTTCCCCCACCTACCAGAAAAAATCTCCTCTGAAAAAGTCTGTATACTTCCCAATAACCAATACTATATGTTAACATTGAGTAAAGTTCATAATTTTCAGCCCTCCCCCTGGGGACTTTGGGGGATCAAGTCATCCTAAAAGACATTTTTATCATATTTTCGACCATGCTGAACAAAATGGCTATCTCAAAATTTTGATCGGGTGACTTTGGGAAAAAAATGAGCGTGGGAGGGGGCCTAGTTGCCCTCCATTTTTTTTGGTCACTTAAAAAGGGCACTAGAACTTTTAATTTCCGTTCCAATGAGCCCTCCCACGATATTCTAGGACCAATGGATCGATACGATCACCCCTGGGGAAAAAAAAAAAAACAAACAAACAAATAAACACGCATCCGTGATCTTTCTTCTGGCAAAAAATGGAAAATTCCACATTTTTGTAGATAGGAGCTTGAAACCTCTACAGTAGGGTTCTCTGATACGCTGAATATGATGGTGTGATTTTCATTAAGGTTCTATAACTTTTAGGGGGTCTTTCTGCCTTTTTTCGAAAATCAGCCAAATTTTCTCAGGCACGTAACTTTTGAAGATTAAACTTAATGAAACTTATATATTTGAAATCAAAATTAAAATCTGATTCTTTTGATGTATCTCTTGGTATCAAAATCCCGTTTTTTAGAGTTTCGGTTACCATTGAGCCGGGTCGCTCCTTACTTACAGTTCGTTACCACGAACTGTTTGAAAGTAAATAGAATTACACTCTACAATTATATTATATATATATATATATATATATATATATATATATATATATATATATATATATATATATATATATATATATATATATATATATATATATATATATATATATATATATATATATATATATATATATATATATATATATATATATATTTATATATATATATATATATATATATATATATATATATATATATATATATATATATATATATATATATATATATATATATATATATATATATATATATATATATATATATATATATATATATATATATATATATATATATATATATATATATATATATATATATATATATATAAATATATATATATATATATATATATATATATATATATATATATATATATATATATATATATATATATATATATATATATATATATATATATATATATATATATATATATATATATATATTATTTGAAAAAAACTACGTTTTCTAAAGAGTTAAAGAGGCTGAGTTACAAGGTCGAACCTTAAAACGTACAGGGATTAGGAGGCACAGTTGGGGGGCTGCCGCCCCCCGAACCCCCCGCTTTCGCAGCCTTTAAATAAAAAAAAAGTTTTTTAAACTGAAAGTAAGGAGCGACATTAAATCTTAAAACGAACAGAAATTATTCCGTATATGAAAGAGGCTGTGTCCTCCTCAACGCCTCGCTCTTTACGCTAAAGTTTTTATTGTTTAAAAAAAGAGTTGTGAGAAAGTCAAACTTTAGCGTAAAGAGCGAGGCGTTGAGGAGGGCACAGCCTCTTTCATATACGGAATAATTTCTGTTCGTTTTAAGATTTAATGTCGCTCCTTACTTTCAGTTTAAAAAACTTTTTTTTTTATTTAAAGGCTGCGAAAGCGGGGGGTTTGGGGGGCGGCATATATATATATATATATATATATATATATATATATATATATATATATATATATATATATATATATATATATATATATATATATATATATATATATATATATATATATATATATATATATATATATATATATATATATATATATATATATATATATATATATATATATTTATATATATATATATATATATATATATATATATATATATATATATATATATATATATATATATATATATATATATATATATATGTATATATATATATATATATATATATATATATATATATATATATATATATATATATATATATTTATATATTTATATATATATATATATATATACATATATATATATATATATATATATATATATATATATATATATATATATATATATATATATATATATATATATATATATATATATATATATATATATATATATATATATATATATATATATATATATATATATATATATATATATATATATATATATATATATATATATATATATATATATATATTATATATATATATATATATATATATATATATATATATATATATATATATATATATATATATATATATATATATATATATATATATATATATATATATATATATATATATATGTTAACGACTAGTATGGTAATTGAATATGTACTTTCTAAGGCTTTTCTGAGGCATTTTCAAGCAAAATTTCAATATTTTGTTTCCAAAAAAAATTGGCATTTTCAAGCAAATTTCTTAAAAAATTTCTTCAAATTTCAAGCAAACTTATATAGCTGCTAGCTTTTGAAAAAAAGATTGGTTGATCTTCCTAGACATAGCTAGTTTTATACTATGAAAGACGTCATCGAATCACATATTGTGATGTGATTTTTAATATGACGTCATTTATGGCTTTAGTATTTATGCAGTCTTCTTCAACTTTATTCTTTACCCTTAATAATGACCCTTACTTTGTATTACAGGCAATAAAATCGTTTGTTGCTGTGACATAAACTGGCTAGTAGCAGATATTAATCTACAGACTCCCCTGATTGGAGGTAGTTGCGCTGGTGGTGCTGCAATTACTCAACTTCCTTCGGATTATCTTACACCTTTATGTCCTGCTTAAGTAAATTTCATTTTTATACTTATTAAATCTTAAGACATGTCAAAATCTATTATTTAAAGAGGACTTTATGAAAATGGAGGCTATACATATATATATATATATATATATATATATATATATATATATATATATATATATATATATATATATATTATATATATATATATATATATATATATATATATATATATATATATATATATATATATATATATATATATATATATATATATATATATATATATATATATATATATGAATATTTTTTGAAATATTCAATGGCAATGAAATCATGGCAACAATTACAGGGACGGGGTCGAACAAAGAAAAACTCGAAGTGGGATGTGTGTAACCTGTAAGTGGGATGAAATTAAACAAAATTTTGCTTTTTGTGTTATTGAAGAGTCAATTGCCCGTCTACAAAATTGAATTGATTTACTGATGTTACACTCGTATTGTCAAAGAAAAGATGTTCACTTTTGTTTAAAAAAAGAAGCGCTGCTAATGTAGAAAAAATACTTACCGTATTATTGAAATGCGTACTGCAATTATTTGTGTCGGTGTTGAAGGGGGGATGGAACAATTTTCAATTACTAATGGCATGTTAACATAGATTGAATAGTTTTCTAGTAAAGTCATTGTAATCTAAGACATTCTCCAAGGGTTGTAAACCTCTTTAAATATATCATACAAATAAATAATATAATATAAAAAAAATAATAGTAACCCAGCAAAAAACAATAATAAATAAATGAATAAAAAAGGAAACTAGCATTAAAATAAAAAATCCTTCAAAGGGTGGTTCGACGGATAACCCGTAAGCTTGGAAAAAAGCTTATCTGTAGCATCAAGAGGACCTGACAAGCTGTATCTCTCCTGCAGTCCACCATTCCTATTCCAATAAGGAACCCGGATAAGGAACTTTAAATATTTAAAATAGACCCTCCTGATTTCTATTTTATCCGACTGGTTAAAAATGTCCCAGAAAGGAACCAGGTATAGAACATGAGGGAGAGAAACAGTATTACATACTTTCACAAGGTGGCGTTTACTAAGATTCAGCTGTGATCCAACTGCACCAGCATACGCATTAGGGATCTTACGTGCGGTTAGGTGAATAATTAATTTCTGAGTTTATTTTAGGGATGTACCAATAGGCAAACCAAGGTGCACAAGTTCCTGCAGTGGTACAACATCAGTATCACCCAGATTTACTCTATAAGGGCTTTCAGAACGGTTAAAATTAAATAAAAACACTTGAGACTTAGCCGCATTTAAAGAAAGACCAATCTCATTATAATTCTTAGTAATCTCCCTAAAACTTTTTTCCAAACTAAACACAGCCCAACTTAGGTTAAGAACGTCATCCGCATAACGTAAAACAGACACACTAGCACCGTTCAATATACAGCAAGGCGATAAATCCCCTTGAGCTCTTAGAGTTGTGTTTAAATAGTGGGAGAGGTAATGGCCCCTTGTTTAATTCCAATATTCACACGGAGTTCTGAAGGAAGAAGTGAGGATCCAATTAAACTTACACGGAGGTGTCTATACATACAATAAAGAGATCGAACTACACTAACAGATACCCCCCTTTTTAATAACTCATGCATAGCCTGAGAATGATTTATAGATCCAAAAGCCTTACTAATTTCATATGCGCCAATAGCCAAAGGACTATCTGACCTTTCAGCATCCTGTAATATTGTACATAAACTCCTAAAGCGTGGTAGCAAACTTTTGGCCATTTTATGGTTTATTTTGTTGTAATATTCTACTGTTAACTCTTAAAATGGTCTTATATGTAGAATAACTTCATAATAAGTGTATACTATTTAATTTATAGATATCTTAATTTGTTTTAGGCACGTAATTCTAAATATGTAAATTACGTCATGTTAATAGGTAGTGTAATAGCGCTGGCTCAGTAAAAAGCTACCTAATTAGGATCTATGTATTTTTTTTTTCCACCAAGGTACTTCGTACGGAAGAAGTTGTCATGTCAACTACAGAGGGGGCTCATTCGACTGAAACTTAAAGCTCGAATGCCCTTCTTAAGAGTCAAAAGTGATTAGAGGAGCAGCCCCACCCCCGCTCTATTGCTCTACAAAGAAATTAGATCAACATTTTGAGACAGCAATTTGCTCAGCATAGTTTAACTCAGCATAGTTGAAAGGTGCAATAACTATACCCTGCGGAAATGCAGTAGCCCCAGAGACTTTGGGGCAAAGGCTGTAGGTTATACATTCTGCCCATTGCTTATATACAGAATTTGAAGGGGCATTGTTTAATCCTTGGCGTCTAAAAAGGCTAACGGTATTAAACTGAAGCTTTCAGGCAATGTTGAGGGGAAAGTTGAACTAAATCAGAACAAACTATTTGCGTGCAGATGGTCAAAAGGGTGCATCTCAGGAACGGCTTAAGGTATTAAGTTAAAATATTCAGAACATAGTGAGGGGGATACTCAGTTGGCCAAAAGACAATGTGTGCATTCTGCTTTTATTAGAGTTTCTACTACTACTACTATGCTACCATTACAACAACAACAACAATTACTACTACTACTACTACTGCTACTACTACTTATATTACTGCTACTACTACTGCTACAACTGCTACTACTATTTCTGCTACGGCCACTATTAAGGCTAAGGACATTAAGGTGAAAACCTTAGGAAATATAGAAAAGGGAAATTCACTTAGATTAAAACACTGTGGGCATGCAGCGTGAGTAGAATAGGTCTAAGCAATTTGCGTACGCCCCCGTACAAACAGGTTTTTCTAGTAGTTACAGGTCATCACACTCTTTGCCAAAGCCCCTGTACAAAAAGGTCTATAGGTCTTTGCCAAGAGGACTTGCGCAATTTCAAAGTTCAATGTCTTTTTTAGTTCAAAAAACCGATGTCTCTTCTTTTTTACTCGCCTATTATTTTTTGTATATAATCAGGTTCCATATTTGATTCTCCATCAGTTTCGAATCGTTTATATTCGAGATTACAAGCATTTTTTGTAAAAAACATTTATATAGAAAAAATGGATAATTCTAACCTTTTTCTGGTGAGTAAAAAATATTCGCATTATTAAAAAGAAATTGTCATTAAATTAAGGAAGAAATTCTTTCCTTACACTAGAACTAAGGGTACTTATGTACTTAGAAGCTTGTTGTTTTTAGGAGTTGAAAAAACCTCTAATTCTCTTATAGGTTGAAATTTACGGTGTGATTTTTTATCAAGATCAGTGGTCTTTTTAGGGAATGTTTTTTTTTGAAAAAAGTGCTTAGCTTTTCGATCGGTAATTTAGGATTAGAATAAAATGTTGATTTTTTTAATGTATTAATTGTTACAAAAGCTTCCTTTTTTATCAAGATCAGTGTTTTTTTTTTTTAGGGATGTTTTTGAAAATACTTCCAGGCCAGTCTGCATTTATGGTGTGATTTTTTATCAAGATCAGCGGCCTTTTTAAGGATGTTTTTGAAAAAAAGTGCTTAGCTTTCGATCGGTAAATTGGGATTAGAATAAAATGTTGATTCTTTTAATGTATTAATTGTTACAAAAAAGCTTCCTTTTTATTACAGTGTGATTTTTTTTTTTTTATCACGATCAGTGGTTTTTTAGGGATGTTTTTTTGAAAATATTTCCTGACCAGTCTGCGTTGAAGAATCTCTTCCTGAAATTTAATGCGTTCAAAACCCTCACCCCCCATTTCCTCAAAAATAAAATTTGTTACCTTATAACCCTATTTAATAAATAACATTGTTAGCTATCCTTTTTATTTAACGGACCTAATTATCTCATAAGAGGGATTGACTGAGCCGTGCTAATTAACTTTTCCACTTCTTAAATTTCTATTTATGTCTACATTTGATTGAAATCTGATAGTTTTACTTGACTGTCATATGCAATTCTTCTCCATATTGTTTAATAAGGAACGCAAATACTGCTTTTTAAGTTTGAATTTACAAATACAGTCATGGAAGCATGGACATAGGAGGAGAGGGGGGGGGCAGTTTATAAAAGGTCCTCCATCTCACTATCAAAACCTCTGATTTTGAAATCAAGATGTCTAAAATAAACTAAATTATTTTCCAAAAACCCGAAATGCATTTTTGCTACATGCTAAATTTTTTTTTTTTTTTTAAGGAAGAAGAGACGTGCAATAATCCTCCTTCCGAGAAGAAAGCTAGATATGGCGAACCTTCATTAATACAGCTCACAAGAGCGTCTGTTATCAAATTCGCTAGAAAAGTTACACACGATCATGCATCAAGCACTCAACTTATAGCGACAGAACCCTCTGACTCCTGCGTTGGCTCCATGGCAAACCCCCCTCAAGTATTACAAAGGAGTTCAGATATAGAAGACCAGTTAGAATTTGTAAGCATATACATATTTTTTTTTTCTATCCCTATTTTCAAAAAAATAAGACAAAATTTTCTCAGGCGCATAGCTTTTTAAAAACTTAAAATTTGTTTTTAAGCTATTTAATTTTCTTTCATTAACCAAATTAGCGATATTTATGGAGTGCTTATCATGCATTTCTATAACAAAAAAAAAAACCTTACCTCGTAACTTATAACTAAGATGCATTCTAATACAATATTCCTTTTAGACAAAAAAAACTAACTATTTGAAAACAATTGCCACTATACAGTTAACACGCACTTTTAGACTGGTATTTTCG
Source organism: Artemia sinica (assembly GCA_027921565.1). NCBI lineage: Eukaryota > Metazoa > Arthropoda > Branchiopoda > Anostraca > Artemiidae > Artemia > Artemia sinica. The sequence goes on from CM051258.1 coordinate 46,687,439, forward strand.
TCCCTAATGCATTTGAATACATCTGCTATACTTATCAGATCTACCACTGCTTTTAATCCGACTTGAATTCTAAGTAGGGTCGCATGCAAATTGGACTTTAAATAGCAAGACGTATATCTTCAATAAGCAATTTACACAGGGAAAAAAGGTTTTTTGACAATTTCCAAATATGTCTTCGCAGCAATTTTAAGAAACATTATTTGGATGAAAGTCGTTTATGGCCATTTCATTGAAACACTTAGGTGTTTTTCAAGAAAAGAATTTGAGACTATTTGAACAGTGTTGTGAAATCCGATACCCCTCCAACTCGGAAAGGGTATCGATCCTCCTACCTCGAAAGAAGCCCCCCCGGTTCCCAAGGGTTCTCCCTGGGAGGGGTTTGGGGGGGAGGGGGGGGGCCCATTCAACATTTTAATTGTTGATATGGACGGAGAAAAAAGTTCTTCTCTCTTACCAGTATTTATTTAGCCCAGGTCGAAAAAATCCGTTGGCAAAAGACAGAGGAAAATACGGATTATTGAGAAGGTAGCACCACCGAGCTCCGACATATGGAGTTCGTTTCCTTTAACTGAAGCCGAGGAGCAACTGCTCGTACAACATACTGCATCAGTCGAACAATGGTCCAATTTCATTAACAGTTACAATGAAGAAGCTCAAAGAATTGAATTGGACTCATATTTTGCGTTTTTATTTTAAAAAAAAAATTTGGAATAAAACCATTAATTTTTTCTATCATTCTCTTGTTCGAACTTACCCTTCTAATAAGAATAAGACTACATTTTCCCGACAAAAAAAATATTTTTTTTTTAACATGTTCAGTTGACATTATGAAAGACATAAGGCAATGTAACTTTTTTTTTCTTCTTTTAATTGTTCAGGTGGTGGGACAATGACTATGAGAAATTGACAAAAGTTTATTAACTAAAAAAAAAAAAATGATTATTTTACATAAAAAATAAAAAACTTTTTTTTCTACAGATTAAAAATATAGCACCCCCAGCGGCAGCACCATTGAGTGATGATGCAAGTATATTTACAGAACCAATTCTGTCACCACCAGCAGAGTTCAGGGATGAACCTACACTGGTTCTAGAGAACATGGAGTGGCATGAGGGGTTCCTTAATGATGTTTTTGGGGAAATGGCCAGCCTGGAGGACTTAACTTGTGATATTGACATGGTTGAGGACCCAGAGTGGGCAGATAGTTTCATGCGCGAATATTTAGATGATGATGCTACAAGTAAATCTGAACTGGGTCCTCATAATGAAATTCCATCAGAGGACAATACAGGCTGGCTTGACCAATTGTCCCCAAACACCTTAGAATATGTGCTAGGGGACCTCATGTCACAACCCTCCAATGTGATTGAACAAACAGGGTCAGGACATGAAAACAGTACTACGTCCCCGGAATTGCCTGATTTTTATCTCTTAGAATCTGCTCTAGGTCATTTGCAAACGTACAGGGTAGATTTTAGCCTTCCCGAGGAAAACGCTGGCATTATTTTAACTGACCCCGTGAAAAATCTCCATAGCTATATCGACAGAATTCGAGCACTTATTGATATTCAGATCCAGAAATGGGGAGGTCGAGGGGGAATTAAAGCATCAGTGAACCAAAAAGTTTTTTTACAAAAGGGGACATCTGGGGACATTTTTTATTTTCATTTTTCGACGGGGAACCAGACTTTTTACCCAGGTCTAAACGATTTTGAAGACAACTTTTTCAACTGGGTAAATAAACTAATTTCAACTTTGGATACATTTAATGAGAGGGGGAGTGGTTCCACCATTTTATACATTGAACGAATGGATCTGAATCTCAGTAGATTTAAAAAAAACTTTATTTTAAGGGGAGGGCGAGGTAAAAGAATAAAATGCCACCCAGATTTGTCGACTACAGGAGGAGTTCAGGGTTTTAGATTTGACACTGGACTTCAATGCTTTAAGTATGCATTTTTAGCGGCGGCCCATAAGACATTAAACAGAGAGTCAACAATGAAAAATCTTGACAAACTTGCTCGCAACGGTGGAAAAAATTTCCCTAAAGTAAATTTTGATTGTTTAGAGGGAAAATATCCGGTGTCCTTTAAAGAAATAAGCATATTCGAGAAAGCAAATGAAAATCTTGGGGTGGGGGTAGTTGTTCTCCAGTACGACACTGAATTTGTAGATGGGGGGAAAAAACCGAATAAAAAAGGGGTTTTGTACTCAGTGAGGACACCGATGGTGGAAAATGTTAGAAATTTTGTATGGGTTATTTACCAGCCTCCCAAAGATGTAAATTCTTATGGTCATTTTTTCCCCGTTACGGCGATAAGTCGACTCCTATGTCAAGGCAAGACCAAAGGAGAATGTTTTTATTGCCCCATGTGCCTCTCCTCATTTAGATCTGAGCGAACGTTTTCAGATCACATGGGGCATTGCAAAATTCACGGAAATCAGAGAATAGAAATGCCGGCAGAAGGCAAAGACATTTTACAATTTAAAAATTTTCAAAATTCTCTTCTGCAATCTGATAAAATGTCTTTGGATTGTGAAACAAGACTGGTTGAGGTATCAGACCCATCAAGGCCAAATATAGTCAAGGAACACAAACTAGTTGCGTGTTCCTACGCACATGCCCGTCGCGACGCCAACAATAAAATGCTATTGGAAGAGTTTTTTTTGACTATGGACGAGGAGGGCAGTATGGAAAAGCTATTGGTTTCTTTAATAAAAACAGCAAACAGAGCAATTTCACGATTACGTCATACTAATTATCCGATGACATTGTCGGATAAAGAGCAATTGGCGTTGGAAAAGGGAACAATTTGCTGGGTGTGTAGGGGTGCCCTTGCCCCAAAAGACGCGGTGCAGGACCACAATCACCTTATTGACCCCAATTCAACGGGAAAAAGTAACTTTCGGGGGTGGGCTCACAATTCGTGTAATTTAAAAATTAAACAACAACTTTTTCTACCGGTTTTTATACATAACTCTAACTACGATCTGAAGTTTGTGCTACCTGCATTGGCACATCTTCAAAGAAATCGAACAGTGGATGATGATGCATGGGTGATAGACAGCTTTACGTACAAAATCATACCTAAGTCATCGGAAAAGTTGCTTGTTTTGGAATTTATGTGGAAATTTGTTGAAGCCGGTGTTGAGTACACGAATAAAATTCGCTTTTTAGATTCCTACAGTTTTTTTCCCAAATCATTGAGCGAATTAATTCAAGTGCAGAAAAACGATGACGGCAGCAACGCTTTCCCCCTTCTCAAGCAACAATTTCCAAATGATTTATATGATTTGTTAACGGTCAAGGGCATCTATCCTTATGACTTTTATTGTTCCATGTCGAGATTCGCCGAGGAGACTATTCCTTGTATTGAATCGTTTTACGACAGTCTTCACGATCGTAGTTGCACCCCCGAGGAATACAGTTTTGCTAAAAAAGTTTGGGCAGCGGGAGGGTGTAAAAATGGATTTGACTACTGCAAGCTGTATTTGTCGAGTGACGTGTTAACATTGTTAGACATTATGTGTAAAAATACGGATAAAATCTATGAGGAGTTTAATCTTGATTTGGGGTATTATTTTTCTTCGCCTCATCTAGTGATGGACCTCATCCTGAAAATTAGTGGGGAAAAAATCGGGCTGATCACTGACATTGATCAGCACCTGTTCATCGAGAGGTCAATGAGGGGGGGTTTTGTTTTTCACGGAGACCGTATCTTGGAAACCGATCCAACGGGGGAGAAGACGGGGACAAAATCAAATGCAGTTTTCCTCGATATGAATTCTCTCTACCCCTCGGCCATGTCCCATTATGCACTACCTTGCGGCGACTATAAATGGCTCAATGACCCTCAAGCTCCCCATTTCCCCAACATTGGCGACGACAGTGTTGAGGAGAATGGACCGGTTGGATGGTTTTTTGAAATTGATGGAGAGATACCAGTCGAGCTTCACGATTCAGTAAAGGATTTTGTTTTCCCGTGTATCAATAGACCTGTGACTAAGGACTCTTTGAGTCCTCGCAATAGGCGTTTAGTCGAGGTGGACGGATTGCATTGGGCGCCTTCAAAACAAAAACTTATTGCTGACCTTCTGCCGAAAAAAAACATAGTTGTACATCATGTAGCGTTAAAATGGATGTGTAACAATGGTTTCAACGTCACAAAGGTTCACCGAGCACTCGAATTTAGTCAAAAACCCTATTTGAAAACGTTTGTTGACACTTTTGTCAGCAAACGTTCTGCAGCAAAGACGAAAGCCGAAAAAGAAATTTATAAACTCATTTTGAATTCGGCTTTCGGCAAAATGTGTGAGAGTGTTCGTAATAGGAATCGTTGCGACGTTGTGACCGATCCAGAACAATGTGCTCGAATTATTGCCGATCCCAATTACACTTCCTTTACAATCATTGGCCCGGACATGGTACTTTTGAATAGGAAAAAAAGACGCATTGTCCTGAATAAAAATATTGCAGCAGGCAGTGCTATCTTGGAGATCTCAAAAAAGCTCATGTTGGAGTTCTACTACAATGTGGCTAGGGTACAGTGGCCGGAAAAGGGGCAAGTAGAGGTCTGCTACGGTGACACGGATTCTCTACTGCTCAAAGTAAAAACATCAAATCTAATTGATGATTTGGCGCACGGTGAAATTATCAGCTCACGGATGGACTACACCAATTGGAGTGTTGGTCTTTACCCTGAGCTAGTAAAACGTCGGGCGCCCAATCAACTTTTATTTTTAAAATCTGAAACGGGTAGCGACTTGATTTCCCGTGGTATGTTTGTAGGTCCGAAGGTGTACTTTATACAGACACACGACGAGGAAATCAAGAAACGTTGCAAAGGAGTACCCACGCGCTATGTGGACAAGAATTTCAATATGGACATTTACAGGAATTGTATTGTTCAAAATACAATTCCACGAGCCAAATTGTTGGCAATTCGTTCGTTGAAGTACAAGAACTATACTGTAAATGTAGAGAAAATAGCCATGAGTACCATTTCCGACAAGGTCTATGTTTGTCAAGATGGTGTGACCACCCTCCCCCTTGGTCACTATTTAACTTCAGACCGGACCGAATGTATTGCCCACCGTGAAAGTCTCGGTTTAAATAAAGTCCTGTAACTAATTTCCTAAAAACCTTTGGGGGGGGGGGGGGGGGGGCCTCGCGGCCCGGGGGGGGGGGGGCGCCGCCGCCAGCGCGGGAGGCGCACCGTCACCAAAGTTATCTTTTTTTTTTTTGGACTTAGAGCAGATTTTTTTTTTTTCAAGTGTCATCTCTAATTTAATGTTTTATTTTCTCTGTAAAAAAAAAAAAAAATGTTTTTCTCTCTCTGTACCCATGTAAATGTTGTTGTTGTATTTTTTTATTATAAATAAATTAAAAAAAAAAAAATTATTTTTTCAAGTGCTCTCTCTCTAATTTAATGTTTTTTTTTTCTCTGTAAACAAAGTGTTTTTTATCTGTGTGTACCTATGTAAATGTTGTTGTTGTTGTTGTATTTTTTTATTATGAATAAATTTAAAAAAAAGTGTATTTTTTCAATGTATTGTTACTTTTTTTATCTGCATATAATAAAAGAAAAAAATATGATTCTTTGTCTTTTGTCTTCTTGAAGAACAGAGTAGTAGGGAAAAAAAAATTATTTAGTCATTAGACAATTAGGGTCTACAGTTAGTTGTTCTCCAGGTGAACTGTTGAAAGGAACATGTATCAATTTAAAACACCGTTCAGATCGTTTCTGTGTGGGCCCTCAATGTCGGGCAAAACAACACTCTTAACTAAAATAATTAAAAATTGTGATAAAATGTTTGCGGAAAAGCCGAAAAAAATCTACTATTGCTATAGTATTTGGCAGGAGTCGTACAATAAAATAAAAGCAATTGCTGCTGCCATGGGATCGATGCAGATACAGTTCATACAGGGACTTGATGTTTTCAACATTATTGAACCAAACTCTTGGCTGATCATTGACGATCTGGCTGAATCCATTGAACAATGGTCCCAGCAAATGTTGCAATTGTTCACTGTTCGCTCTCATCATGAACAGATTTCCGTTACTCTGGTTCTACACAATCTCTTTCATCAGAGCAAATGTATGCGAACACTTGCTTTGAACTGTACCTACTATATCATCTACAGAGTTGTTCGTGATTCTAGCTCGCTAATAACCCTCAATAAACAAATCTATCCAGGTGCCCCTAAATTTCTACTCTCAGCATACAATCAGGCAACTAATAAACCCCACGGTTATATCCTGTTGGATCTTAATCAAAATACACCCGAGGATCTGCGTGTAGTCACAGATATTTTCGACAATGAAATTACAGTATATCTCCCGGTGAACACTAAAAAGACCTATTAGTCGCTATCATGACACTGAAGAAACTACATGAAAATAGACACTTGTTTTCAGTTCTAAGCACTTCAAAACCTCAGCTTAGAAAAGCAATACTCAAACATGGTATTGACAATGATTTCATTAATCTAATATCTGAACTTTGTTTAAATTTGACCGAGGGTAATGTTCAACTACCAGAAGTAGTTAAGCAACAGGCAAAGCAACATCGTTCCATTGTACGTACATTGGCCTCTAAAAAGAAAGGAAAGAATTTTAAAAGGAAACGACTTCTTCAGGCGGGCGGTAGCTTTTTCACACTTTTACTGCCAATAATTGCAGGACTTGTAAACAGTTTTCTCTAGTGAGAATGGCAAAACCCTATAAATTGACTCCAATAGAACTCGCTCTCTCACCCGTCGAACACTTTGAGGACAATCTGAGTAAATTCCTCGACAATGAAACTATTGATGATGATAAAAAACTGATTTTACTTCAAGATGCACTTCGTCGAGTGGACAAACACTATCGATCAAAGCCCACTGCTGCTGCTGCTGCTGATCCCAAAAAAGAATCATCTCCTCAAGAGTCTCCTGCTGCTGCTGCTGCTGGAACACAATTAAAGAAGGAGGAATTGGATTCAATTGTATTGAAAGTTGGAAATCTAATGCCCCACTCATATCGTGAACAAAGTAAACGACTCCTAATCTATCTCTTGGAAAGTGATCAAATTCAAGTTGAGAGCAATGGGGAAAGGATTATAATTCAGGGCAAGAGCTATAATCTACTTGATTTAATGTATGACATGGTTACAAATCGTAAAGGACTATTATCATTTGACACTCGTCTATACAACTTTCTAAATACATTAAACTTCCCCAAAAGTCTTATTGGCAATAGACAAATTCTAAAAAAATTAAATGAACGTGCATCATCATCATCATCAACATTAAAAGATGAACTTGAAGCAGAAGAAGATTTTAAATCAATTTTGGAAAATACTAGCACACCACTGATAGCTAGACAAAAGCGAAGACGTATCAAGTCAACGTCTCCGCCACCAGCAGCAGCGGCAGCAGCCAGTATACAAAAGGGTAGCGGACGTTACACAACGTGTTTACGTTCAAAATGGCTGAAGTTCTGAAAGGTGTTTATGAAAATATTGGCGAGGCGGGGAGTTTAAGTTCCCCCACAACTCTTTCCAAAGTCACGGGTGTTCGCACTAAAAGTGTACAAGACTATCTACAAAATGAACCAAGTTACACTCTGCATAGAAATCATAGACTTCGTGCCAATCAATATCGAAAAACTAAAGCCTTTTACCCATTGGATATAATGCAAGCAGATCTCCTGACTCTAGATGAGCTTCAAAGACGTCACAATACACCGTACAAGTACATTCTACTTGCAATCAGTGTTTTTAGTCGCTATGCATATGCAATTCCATTGCGATCAAAGAGAGGCGTTGAAGTTGCTCAGGCCATTGAAAGTATTCTCGAAAAGGATTCATATAAAAAAATTCAAACGGATCGCGGTAGTGAATTTGTTAATCCTCATGTTGCAAAAGTACTAGAGAAATATAGTACACTGCTCTATCATAGTCACAGTCCTATAAAGGCTGCATTGGCCGAACGATTGATAAGAACTATTCGACTTTTAATTTCAAGATATTGTACATTGAAAAATACGCCGGCTTTTATTCATGATCTAGATAAAATCATGTTGATTTATAATCAACGACCTCATCGCTCATTGTCCAACTCTACACCAACGGAAGTTCATCATTCGGATCATAATACAATTGACACCTTTCTTAAACAATATTCCAATGAATCAAAAGTCAAGAAGAAGAAGAAAAATAAATTCAATGTTGGTGATACTGTTCGAATTAATAGAACAACTAATGTTTTTGAAAAGGGGAATTACTTGTGGTCCACTGAACTTTTTAAAGTGGCAAAAATCCTAGACACTAAACCCATAACTTATCGCCTGCGTGATACCAAAGATGAAGAGATTCTCGGCGGCTTTTATGACTATGAATTGCAAAAAGTTAAAAATGCTAGTGAAATCTATCAAATTGAAAAGATATTAAAGACACGTACTCGCGGGGGTAAGAAACAGTTACTTGTTCGCTGGCTAGGATACAACTCTGATTTTGATTCTTGGATTGGTGTTGAAGATATTGACAATGCCCAATGATTTCTATGTAACTTTCATGTCCAACGTTTCCGATCCTCTCTACAATGACTTGAATACGACAAGTGATTTTTGGACAAAACTCTCACCCGCCATCAAATTTGACGGTGCATATGAAGTGGCCCTTGTCGACTGTATCCTCAAAAATACCTATGACATCCTGAGAAAGGATCGTAAATATGAAATAAAAATACGACCGTTTGAATTCGGTGATGAAGGTGCAATGGCAACTTTTGACTCTAATCAGTACCCTATTGCTAACATCCCCTACAGGGAATACAATAACATGCATGAACTGTGTCGAGTTATCAACAAAAAAATTGCAAGTCGAAAAAAAGGTGGTTTCACTTTCAATTACTCGACGGAACAAAGGAGAATTTATATTACCAATCCATTTGAGAATGAAAGAATTTTCCTCAATGAGAATTTACGTGAGGTTCTTGGTTTTAAAAAACGTATTATTAGGACAGAAAATTTCAGTGGTAGTGACCAAGTTATCTATGCAGACTATGCACCCAGCTTCTCCACGGACACTTGTATATTTCTCTACGCTTCATTTGTGGAAACATCTCGGGTTGGTAATTCAAATGTTCCCCTCCTACGAGTTCTTGAACGAAAAACCAATCAAGAACATGTTCACCACTACAATATAAAGCATCTTCAGTATATTCCCGTAAACACTTCCTATTTGGAACTCTGTCAGTTAACACTAAGAACCGAATTAGGTGATCCAATAGCAATTTCAAAAGGCCTAGCAGTGATTACATGTCATTTTCGACCTATTGTCAACGACAAAGACGGTACAATCACCTAAAAAATGAACAATAGAAGAATTCCATTTGTCTGTCCCGATATTGACTGTTATGTTGGTGCTTTGAGTCCACGTCAAATAGGCAATGGATTGGACTACTACAAGGGGCGTACTACAATGTCTGGCTATGGTCTTGGTAGCTGGTTTGCTAGGCTATTTCGTTCTGCACTACCCCTTGCCAGAAAATATCTTGTACCTGCTGCATCAAATTTTGCTGCCTCCACACTACAGGACTGGGGGTCGGGCAAGAATTTCAAGGAGAGTGTTAAAGAAAATATTAGATCTTCAGCAAGAGCCGTTGGCGAACAATTAAAATCTCGACAAAATGGGGAGGGATTGAAAAGGATGCGTTCGCGTCATTCACTCATCAGTCTCCACCCAGGCAGGAAGCAAAGGACATCAACAAGGACTTTGAGAAATAAAACAACAAAGACCAATAAGCAGCAGAAGAAGAAGAAAAAGATTGTTAGATCAAAGAAGGATTTCTTCTCTTAAGATGACTTATCTCCCTCACAAGGAATCATATCCATCAATCACTTCCTCATTGAATCTATTCAATGCTGAAAATGTTGATGTCAGTGTCAAGTATGGCTACTATGAACAATTTCATCCCCAACAGCCCCTCTCGGAAAATATTCACTTTCAAATATTTTCCAATGAAGACTATTTCATTGATTTGTCATCAACATTTATTGATCTAAATGTTGTGGTGAAGAAAAAGTCAGATAATACAACTCCAAATGCCGGTGATGGTCTCTCCTATGAAAACTGTATTCTACACAACCTATTCAAACAAATTAATGTATTTATTAATGGTACATTGGTGAGCACCAGCAATAATTTATCCAACTATGCAAGCTACATACAATTTATGATGATGACGCCGAAGGTGTACAAGGAGATGAGAGGACAATCATTGGGCTATGAATATCGAACAGGTGTTGATACTGACGGTGAGTTGACTACTGCAGTGACCCAGGAGTATCATCTAGTTGGAAAATTAAATCATGAGATATTCAATGTATCCCAATGGCTACCCCCCAATGTCAAGATTGACATAAAGTTACAGATGGCCCCATCGAATTTCATTCTGAGAAAAACACTTCCTGCAGCACCCGATGCAAATGTTATTATCACATCGGCAATTCTCCACGTCCGAAAACAACAAGTTATGAGCTCTGTTGCATTGGCAGTGGAAAAGCTAAGAGCCAATGGTAACAACATTAAACTTCTTGTCCCCCATACAATCACCAATCAACGTCACATTGCCACCGGTTCTCGTAGCTATAGCGATTCATCGTTTATCAATGGAGAAATCCCTTCAAAATTGGCTTTGGCCTTTGTGAAGAGTGGCAGCGCCGTTGGATCCTGGACTGAATCCCCCCATGATTTTAATTTTTTCGGTCTATCTAGCCTTGTGTGCAAAGTGAATGGTATTCCACTGTACACTCTATCATTTGATAAAAAATCCTATAGAACTCTGTACGAGTTGACCATGCAATCCCTAGATCATGACTCTCAACTATTTGAAAATGGAATAACCGAATCAATGTTTTCAAAAAATCATGGGGTTATTGTTTTGGACTTGTCAGGCACACAGGATATGAGCATAGTACGAACTGGGAATGTACGTTTAGAGTGTACATTTGCCGATGCTCTGACTGAGAGTATCACGCTAATATCACTGAGTCAATTTGAAACCTATTGGGAAATCACACCCGACGGCAGTGTTCTACTAGACCTTGCACCATGAACACAAATCAAATAATCAATGTATTTAGTATGGACCCATACATGTCCCAATACAAGTCCTATTGCATACCCTCGGACTTCATTGAAAAAATTCCAAGTGTTAACAATACCCTAATCATTGTTAATAGCAGTCCATCGACTTTGAAGACTGGTCATTGGCTATGCATCTTTCAAACGGCGAAGAATATTGAATTTTTTGATCCTCTTGGCCTATCGTATAAATTCTACGTTCCATACATCAGCAACTTTATTGAAAGCAGTGGGAAAACCATTATTCAAAATCAACGAAGAGTACAGGATTTAACAACTAAGACATGCGGCTTTCATGCACTACTCTTTTTCATGTTCAGATGTCGTGGCTACACCTACAAGCAGTTTCTCAACATCTACGTTGACTTACCTCAATTGAACGACTTTCTAGTGGAGAATATACTTACAAGTGTATTTAATATTGATTTTAGTGCCCTAAGAATAAAATGTTCTAAAGATGTATGTGAAATTGTTTATTAATAAAAAAAAAATTATATACATGATAAAACGACTTTTCTACTCTTTAGATTTCATCCACTACTAGGTATTTGTCAACAACAACTAGTGCAGGTAGATTATTTGAATTCACAGTGTACTGATTCTGATGTATTGCAATGTCAGGGTCACATTTTCTACAGTAGAGTGTGACTTCACTCTTGTCATATCTCTTTGTATAGTCAATGATACTATTCGCATTCATTCTATAGAATTCACATGTTTCAATTTGTGTATTTGAAGCAATTTCACAAACAGTGTCCTCAAGTGTCGAATCACATTCTGTCACTGCCAAATAAAAATCAGTGGGCTTATAATCATAACACCCAGTGTCTTCACAACAATGACGTAGAAACCATATTCTCTTGTTGTTCCAACAGTTGAATCGTTGACCTGGTTCCTCCTCCCAGAACAATCTAAAACCACGACGATACCAATCTCGTAGCAATAAACTAAAATCCCGGTTAGGATTCTTTCCAATCATACCGGGATATGTACTCTCCCATTGCTTACATTTTTCATAATGACAATTGGAGCATAGGTGGCCTCTAGGATGAGAGTCACACACCTCTTCAAGACAGGAATTACAACCTTTAATTTGTACAGCATATCCTCTATGCAATTTACATGGGTTGCATAATCTACACTTTTCATCATACTCCTCAATCATTGTGCAATTCTCACATGATGACCAACTGCCCAGTGAGTACATACATAGTGGACATGTATGGAACATTTTGTCATGTGTTGACGCTCTCACTGCCACAATGAAACTGAGCTAGCAACATCAAAAAATTGTCTGAGATAGAGAGAGAGAGAGAGGAGTAAATCATCCTTGAGCACCATCTTTCTTATGAAAAAAAAAGTCCTAAATTTCTAAAAACTAATGTTTAAAAGCATATCCACAATATCATTTTGCTGTGTCGTGATCAATATATCAATAAATTGTGTAAATGCATTTGGACCACGATGTAGAAGCTTCATACAATAGTCTAATGATGGAGAATCAGTTTTCATTATATCGACAAGCATTCCCCGAGAAAATATCTTCCTTTGAATAGACAACTCTAGAAAATCATCATCTAGAATCAAACGTTTTTCCATAAGAATTAGATTCCTCATGATTCGATCTTTCTCGAATCTATCCATTTTTTAGAGTCCTAACTCTCTCACAACCAACTTCAGACTAATCAGAATCTCTTTTTGTACTCAAAATATACGCTAGTCTACTATAGAAAAAGAAAAAATACCATTGATTTAGAAACAGTTTTATTGAACATAATTACAATAATAATATTCACTGATGCATTTTGTTCTCATCAATATATTTCGATAGAACATCTAATGCTGACCGAAGTTTATTTATATGGAGAATATTTACTTTTCCAGCAAAACACAGCTGTTCCTCCTGCTTAAATTTGCTTAATGATATCACGTATCTAGCATACATAGTGTCCCATTCAAGACATAGTCTACAGCCAGCAGTTATTTCCACAGCTACATTGGGTACTCGTATATCGTTGCTGCTGCTGCTGTCGGTTCCATCATTAATCTCCAATAGTGTAAATGCACCACTCATTTTTTTCTCCACTAATATCCTTTCAAATAAAAAAACTATTCTCTTTGAATCCAATTCTTTTACTAATATGAATTGTAAAGAAAACTATTCCTTATATTCAAATCCTAATCGCCAATCAAGTTATACACGTTCCTCTTGGCAAAGAGTGTGATGACCTGTAACTACTAGAAAAACCTGTTTGTACGGGGGCGTACGCAAATTGCTTAGACCTATTCTACTAGCGTGTCAAAAGGACGTATCTGCTATTTTTTTAGGAGCGGCTTAGAGCATGAAGTTGAAATAATACTAAAACCTGGAAAATTATGAGATAAGTTGGTACTATTTAAGAGTAATTATTCTAACTATCATTTGTCTAAATTATTTACGCAGCTATTAATAATATTACCTTAAAACTTGTGACTTCGAATACAAGCAAATAATCTATATGCTTATTATTCATCCATTTATATCAGTAGAGTTCTTGTGAATTGAAACAATCGAGCATTAGAAATAAGTTTTAGATATTGATTATAAAATGAAACCATATAATATCAAACTAAATATTACCAATAATTTGTTTCAAATCTAAGTTTTCTTCTTTTCAAAATGTTTGCTGAAATGGTCAAAATCAAGTTACATTAGAATTGAGTTTAAATATGGCATCTTATTTTTACTATTAAATGGTGTAAATATAAAGATATTACAGAGTATAGACTTATTACTTATTATATAACCATAGACTTATTATTTTTACTATTAAATAGTGTAACTTTAGACTTATTATATATAGTGTAACTATATTAAATAGTGTAATAGTGTAACTTAGGAAACACAGAAAGGGAGGTTGAATTTGATTAAAACACTGTGTGCATGCAGCTGGTCAAAAGGGCATATCTGCTATTGTTTTAGGAGCAGATTAGAGCATGAAGTTGAAATAATGCTAAAATCTGGCAAATTATGGGATGAGTTGTGAAAACAAGTATTTTTTACTAGTCTTTTGAAGGTGCCAAACGAGTGCCATTCTCGAGCCGAATTGGGAAGGGTGTTTCACGTCAAATGACACGCAGCAAGAGGATTAAAATCGGATCTAATTGTTGGTGTATGGTGAATTTGAATATTTAGAGAACTACGGAGTTGACAATCTCACCGATCACATACAAAAAAAGACGTAGGCCTAAATCTAGGGGACCTAGGAATGTCACCATGGAGCTGAAGAAAAGCGAAAGGCGCGCAGGAAAGAATATTAAGTTTTTTTAAGTAACGGTTAAGTTGCCGAACGATATACATCCTGGATAAGATTTATAGCTTTATCGTAAGTATTCGAAAGCGGTTTGAGAAAAGAAGGGAAAGTAGACATCCGTATGACTGGACAATAGGAAACAAAAGAATGAATTAAGCTATGAAATAGGATTCTTAGAATTGGTCCTGGAAAAATATCTTTTAGTTTTCTTAGAATACCGAGGTTTCTGCATACCTTCATTTTAATCAAATCAATATGGTCTTTAAAAGATAAATTTTCATTTAGGAGGATACCTAGGAAATGGACATGCCCATCCTTTGGTCTACTAATAAAGCCTTTGGATATATGAATTTCAGATAATTGAGGACAAGCCTAAGATATACGAGCAAAAACTAAAAAACTAGTTTTAGAAACATTTAAGGCAAGAGACTTAGCAGCAAACCAAATTGAAACTCTCTCAAAGAGGTCCACTAACTTTGTGCGAACCTCATCCTCTGTTCTCCCAGAAGTAACAAGCGTGGTATCATCGGCAAAAGTAACAAGAGAATCCGAGGTATGCAAACTATAGTTATGGGTACTGGAGACTGTTGTACGACATAAATGACAGCAATAAAGAGAATTTTTATTTCTGACGGCAAAAATTAGGATATCTATATAAATTAAAACCAGTACCGGCCCTAAAACTGACCCTTGAGGGACCCCCTAATCAACACTTGATGGTGAGCGAAAAAGTGGATCAACAGAATATATTCTACCAAACATGAAAGACTTGAACCAATAAAACGCACTGCCTCTTACACCAAAATGAGAGAGTTTAAATAGATGAACACTGTGGGTTAAAGAATCAAAGGCTTTACGAACATCCAGAAACAAAGCAGCAGGAATCAAAAGGGAGTCTAGGGCAGAGTGAAGATAATTCAGTAAAACTGCACAAGCATGCTCACTCGAATAATTTGCTCAAAAGCCAAATTGAAAATCGAGAAAAAAATCTTTAGAAGTAAGAAAATTATTAAGACGAGAAAGCATCGCCTTCTCAAATATTTTGCTAAACACCGACAACAAATAAATTGACCGATATTTGGCAGGATCATTTCGTGCCCCCCCCCCCCCCTTATGTAATATGATGACTCGAGCACACTTGAGACTACTCGGGAAAATGCCATGCTGAAAGGAGAGGTTAATAAGTTTTGTTAAGGGAGAAATAACGAAAGGAAGTATGAACTTAATTACTTTAGTAGGAATATTATCAGGGCCAGACGACAAAGTGTTTTTCAATCCCATAACAAATTTAGCGATTTCTTTTTCCGTCGCTGGTTCCAAAAACACTGACTTCATACAAGCTGGCCCAAGATAAGATCTGAAGGGGGATCTTGAAGGAGAAGAACTAACAGCCGAAGCGGTCCTTTTACCAATTAAATAAAAAAAAACAAGTTTTTTAAACTGAAAGTAAGGAGCGACATTAAAACTTAAAACGAACAGAAATTATTCCGCATATGAAAGGGGCTGTCCCCTCCTCAACGCCTCGCTCTTTACGCTAAAGTTTGACTCTGTCTCACAACTTTATTTTTTAAAACAATAAAAAACTTTAGCGTAAAGAGCGAGGCGTTGAGGAGGGGACAGCCCCTTTCATATACGGAATAATTTCTGTTCGTTTTAAGTTTTAATGTCGCTCCTTACTTTCAGTTTAAAAAACTTGTTTTTTTTTATTTAATTTCTGATCGTTTTTTAGTTAATGCAGGGGATATTTCCCCCACCTTTAAAAAATCGAGTAAATTTTCTCAGGCTCGTAGCCTTTGATGAGTAATACTAAACTTAATAAAATTTATATATTTGGAATCAGCATTATAAACCCATTCTTTTGATACATTTATTGACATCAAAATTCCGTTTTTAAAAGTTTCGATTACTATTGAGCCGTATCGCTTGTTTTTTTTATTGTTTTTTTATTACGTATATGTTATTACGTATATGAGGGGGTTCAACCCTTAGTCAATACCACGCTCTTTACGTTAAAAGTTAAAAAAAAAATAGATTCACAAACCCCTGAATCACAAAGGCCGTTTAATTAGAATAGATAGCTCTTTTGAAAGCACTAAAAAAAACTGTAGCGTAAAGAGCGAGGTATTGACTTGGGGGAGAACCCCCTCACATACGTTATAATTTCTGTTCGTTTTAAGTTCTAATATTCCTTCTTACATTTCAGTTGAAAAAACTTGTTTTTTTTTATTTAATTTCTGATCGTTTTTTAAATAATGCTTGGAAATCCGGCGCCCCTTTCATAGAAATTTCCCTTACCCCAAAGAAACATCCTCCACGGAAATATTCTCAAGATTAACCCCCTCGTCTAGCCCCCCCCCCCCTCCAGAAAAAATCCTTCCTGAAAATGGTTGTATAATGGTTGTATAAATGGTTGTATTATTCCGTATATGAAAGGGGCTGTCCCCTCCTCAACGCCTCGCTCTTTACGCTAAAGTTTGACTCTGTCTCACAACTTTATTTTTTAAAACAATAAAAAACTTTAGCGTAAAGAGCGAGGCGTTGAGGAGGGGACAGCCCCTTTCATATACGGAATAATTTCTGTTCGTTTTAAGTTTTAATGTCGCTCCTTACTTTCAGTTTAAAAAACTTGTTTTTTTTATTTAATTTCTGATCGTTTTTTAGTTAATGCAGGGGATGTTTCCCCCCTCTTTAAAAAATCGAGTAAATTTTCTCAGGCTCGTAGCCTTTGATGAGTAATACTAAACTTAATAAAATTTATATATTTAGAATCAGCATTATAAACACATTCTTTTGATACATTTATTGACATCAAAATTCCGTTTTTAAAAGTTTCGATTACTATTGAGCCGTATCGCTTGTTTTTTTATTGTTTTTTTTTTATTACGTATATGTTATTACGTATATGAGGGGGTTCTCCCCTTAGTCAATACCACGCTCTTTACGTTAAAAGTTAAAAAAAATTTTGATTCACAAACCCCTGAATCACAAAGGCCGTTTAATTAGAATAGATAGCTCTTTTGAAAGCACTAAAAAAAAACTGTAGCGTAAAGAGCGAGGTATTGACTTGGGGGAGAACCCCCTCACATACGTTATAATTTCTGTTCGTTTTAAGGTCTAATATTCCTTCTTACATTTCAGTTGAAAAAACTTGTTTTTTTTTATTGAATTTCTGATCGTTTTTTAAATAATGCTTGGAAATCCGGCGCCCCCTTCATAGAAATTTCCCTTACCCCAAAGAAACATCCTCCGCGGAAATATTCTCAAGATTAACCCCCTCGTCTAGCCCCCCCCCCCCCCTCCAGAAAAAGTCCTTCCTGAAAATGGTTGTATACTTCCCAATAACCAATAAATAATGCTGGCAAGTCCGGCGCCCCCTTCATGGCAATTTCCCTTCCCCCATGAAAACTTCCTTCATGAACAGATCCTCCAACATAACCACCGACCCACCCTTCCCTCCCACTACCAGAAAAAAACCTCCTGAAAACTTCTGTATACTTCCCAATAACCAATACTATATGTTAACATTGGGTAAAGTTCATAACTTTTAGCCCTCCCTCTGGGAACTTCGGGGGATTAAGTCATCCTAAAAGACATATTTATCATATTTTAGACCATGCTGAACAAAATGGCTATCTCAAAATTTTGATCGGGTGACTTTGGGAAAAAATAAGCGTGGGAGGGGGCCTAGTTGCCCTCCATTTTTTTTGGTCACTTAAAAAGGGCACTAGAACTTTTAATTTCCGTTCCAATGAGCCCTCCCACGATATTCTAGGACCACTGGGTTGATACGATCACCCCTGGAAAAAAAAAAAAAAAAAACAAACAAACAAACAAATAAACACGCATCCGTGATCTTTCTTCTGGCAAAAAATGTAAAATTCCACATTTTTGTAGATAGGAGCTTGAAACCTCTACAGTAGGGTTCTCTGATACGCTGAATATGATGGTGTGATTTTCATTAAGGTTCTATAACTTTCAGGGGATCTTTCTCCCTTTTTTTGAAAATCAGCCAAATTTTCTCAGGCGCGTAACTTTTGATGGGTAGCACTAAACTTGATGAAAGTTATATATTTGAAATCAGCATTGAAATCTGATTCTTTTGATATATCTATTGGTATCAAAACCCGTTTTCTAGAGTTTCGGTTACCATTGAGCCGGGTCGCTCCTTACTTACAGTTCGTTACCACGAACTGTTTGATATTTACAAAATATGAAGTAAATGCATCTTGAACATTCAGTTCACCTTCCATGATTTTTCCATCGAGATCCAAAAAAAGGGGCTGATGGAGACTGAAAAGAGGGCCTAAGCACAGAGTTTATAACCTACCAAGTTTTTCGTATATCTTTACCACAATCTGAAAAACAATTAAAATAATACTGGGTGTTGGCCTTTCGACACAACGGATTATAAATATTCCTATAAATTTTAAATCGCTGAAGGCAAATAGCTTTCATTGAAGGGCTAGCAGACTTGAAGGCCCTCCAGAGATGCTTTTTTCTCCTACAACTCCTAAGGAGACCAGGGGTCATCCAAGGATTTAGAGGAAAAGCATTCTTAGTCTTACGATTAGAAGGTAAAACAGAACAAATATCAAGAACAGCTTCTTTAATAGACTCATAAAAAATATCAAACAAATTACCAAAATCAGAATCAGTCTCAAAACCACCCCAAGAAATTTCGGCCAATCTTGACCTAAGAAGCATCAATTCCACTTCACCAAACCTGAAAGGCTTCTTACCAGACTCACCATTCCTCTCAATCAGGGCTTCCACTATCCCCAAATTTTTGGGGATTTCCCCGAAAACCTATGTGTCTCCCTGAAAGAAAATTTGGTTCCCCGAATCCCCGAAATTTCCGCGAAAATCATTCAATCACGGTGTCACTCCTAGTGACTATCCCTAGCAAACATTACTTTACATACCATAATTTTCCACTACACTTTTGTTCGTAATTTTCGTCTCCTGTGGTACTTTGCATAAAAACCAGGCCGATATAATTTAAGTATAGACGGTTCTTCATATTTTCACAAAAGTGTCATTTTCCTGGATTTAGATAAAACCATTTTGAATGCTGTATTCCAAATGCTATAAGATTCATACATTTATGTCATTCGTGGTCAAGACACTCTTGACAAAATTAGCCAAGAATTATACTTTAAGTTGTTTAGCGGAACACTCAGCTGGATTTTGGGTTTTGAAATTGAACTTCTAAAGAGGGAGAAATGTTTTGAAAGCCTAATCATAAGTTTAAATTTTGTTTTCTTTTGCTATTTTTGGTTTTGGACTTACTGCACTAATGTTTCATACTTAATAATTGAACGCATAAAATATTGAAGGAATTGATCTTTTTCTAAGCACAAGACCATATCTAAGCACAATGCACGAATGATCGAATCTTTCGTAACATTGATTGACCAGGTGGTTAGGCCAAAATTTGCCCACGGTCAGTCCATACTTTAAATTTACCGAAGCAATCTCTTGCCGCATTTAAAACCTCACGACGCTTTTTTGTTAGCGATTCTGACAAAAATATTCCACTTTTTGCTAGTTTAGTCTTTGCTTTGAAAACAACTCGAGCTAATTCAACATTTTTGAAGCGTATTAGCACTGGAGACACTTTGGATTGATCGTTAGAGTCATTCAAACTAAATCGAAAAACATTTACAATATAATTGACTTTAAAACCAGGGACCAGAATCTTGTCTTTAATGATAACCGATACTTCTTTCTTTAGATCATTTCCAGGCCTCTGCCTTACTTTATTCATCACTAAGCAATCCAACATCTTTTCTTGTTTAAAATCATCCACTTTCGATTCCAATGAAAAATCCTACTTTCGAAGCTTTTAACCATGGCAAATAGTCCTTTGAGTGATTTTTCTATTTCTTGGAATTTTCGGTTGTAATCAATGGAAATAGCATCATGAATTTTTTTGACTATAATATCAATTGCTTGATTTGCTCTATCAGGGTCTGATAGTTTAGCCTTAACTTGACGGGATATCTCAGCTGTAATATTCACTTGTGTCCGATTTAATTCATCCTGGGTAAAAGGTATTTTTTGCAGGATTAGGCTAGGTGCCAGTGACTCTTCTGCAATAACGCTCGCTGGGTTTAATGCTAGATAAGTAGGTGATGACGATTTATAAATGTCTGGAAACGAATCCAATTCGGTAAATACTTTACCAACATCTTTTTCCGTTCTTTTGCGAGCACTAGAGTTATCCGAAAGCAATTTCAAATTTGACTCTGCCACTTGGTGCTCAGAATGATCGCCGTAGCAAAAAACTGTATATCTCCATAATCCTTTAGCACCAGTCTTTGACTGAAAACAATTGCCGGCCAAGGAGGGTAACTTTTGAAACTAGCGAGAACAATATCAAAAGGCTTGAATTTTGCTTGACATGAGTGTAGCAATGAAAATAAATAATTACTTACCATTGAGTGGGCCAAGTAATCCAGTAATTTGCAAATAATTGCAAGTAATTGCAAATAGTCCAAGTATTTCAATGCACGATTCAGATGCTAATAGTGCTGAATACTAATTCAAAGCCACAATCCATATATAATCCTTAAGCCGTAATCACATACAATTCACTTGTGTAATCAGATGTTAGCTTAATAAATTTCTTTTTACGCCAAAATCAATCGGCTCCGTGCCTAGGTTTATCCACAAGTAAAAGATATTCCATGAAATGTGAGATGAGATAATGAGATATACATTTATTAAAAAAGAAAACAAACACTATTCACCTTTCGCCTGCCAAGAAAGGCAATAAGCTTGAAAGGGCAAGCGAGGTTATCACTCTCATCTAATTAAAACAACATTCATACCTTGCTACTTAACACACAAGAAACTTATCTGATGAAGGAATAAAGGAAAAAAGAGAGAAAGAGGAAAAGACAAGAAGTAAATAGAGAAAAAAAAAGCAAAGTAAATTGGGGAAATACCTTAAATAGAATGACAACCTGGAGTGGGCTTAACACCAAATTCACTCACGAGATAAAAGAAACTTCTTTGCCCGTGACTTGAAAGCCGGAAGACTAGGCGCATTTTTCACACACTCGGGCAATATATTCCAAACAGGGGGACCATAATGGCGAATCACAAAAGATGCCCGAGTGGTGCTCCTAATGTCATGAGTTAAGTTATCAGCTTTTCTTGTATTATGATCATGACGGTCTCTATTAAAAGTAAAAAGATTTTCAAAAGCAGGGGTGAGCAGCTGATTCAAATATTTATACGAGAAAATCGCGACTTGGTAATCTCGAATTTGGGATATTCTGAATGTACTTTTTTATTTTAAGATGTGAACTGGTCAGAGACTGAATGAGAACCACTACTGGTGGTATAAAACTAATACAACAATACTATTCGTGTCAAGATTTTCAAAAGGGTGTATATTGTTAATAACTCTTGAAAAAGTTTCTCCAAAATCTTACTCGGTTATTTATTCTAACTTCTATTAACTTTGGGTTTCATTTATTTCTTGATGGTAATTTGTGGTAGTTTCACGCTTGGTAGATTATTCAATTCTATTTCTGCTCATTTTTTATTTAATGAGGTTCTTTAATTTTCTTTAAAAAGCTTATTTTGTGGAAAAGCTTTTGAAATTAATCAATACTATAAGACCGCCAAACAATGATTATTCGATGGTAGTTCTCGTGATTCACTTTCCGCTTTCAAGCTTCTTAACTTTGGTATATACTGGGGCCATGCCATGTTTCAAATAATGTTATGGCAAATGTTAGTAAGTCAATTTCCACAGAGCTTAGCTTATTTCTTATCAGCCTGTATATTCCAAGATATTGATTTATGGGCTTGTGTATGACCTTACCTATCCTAGTACGATCCATAATACCTAGGCGGGAATTCTAATCTGTAATAATATTCACTCATAGACCTAGGGGTTCCCTGATGCTGCTTGCATTATGTTGTCGGCGGAAGCCTTGACGGGGGTGTGAAATTGCTGTAATTTGGAGGCCGATTGCCACCGATATTCGGGCTTGTCGATGACTCGTTAAATGTGCGTTCTTTTTTTCTTTGCCGAAGATATATAGCAGTGTTACTATAATTTTCTACTGGGCTAATTTCACAGCTTTTGTGAGGCTCGCCTCTCCTTGCTGTTGTAGCCGAGTTTATGTCTATTTCAACTACCGTGTTCGTGTCACTTTCATTTTCTGAAGAGAAGGTTTGCTCTGATGAACTGTTCTGCTCCTTGTCCTGGTTCTGGATGTAAAGTGTTCTGGTCCATGGCACTTGCACGCGAGATCCTTCAAGTCTTTTTGAGGACTGTTACCTCTGTCTAACAAGGACAAAAATTTAAAAAATGAATATCCTAATAAACCATTTTCAATCTGACCTGTTCCTCATGGTGAAAGCTTATCGATACTATCTCCACTATTGAATTCAAAGGATATTGACATGGAATAGGTGAGTGAGACTGAAGACAAATCTGAAACCGATGT
Organism: Artemia sinica; assembly: GCA_027921565.1. Taxonomy (NCBI): domain Eukaryota; kingdom Metazoa; phylum Arthropoda; class Branchiopoda; order Anostraca; family Artemiidae; genus Artemia; species Artemia sinica. The sequence continues at coordinate 46,710,330 of CM051258.1, forward strand.
AGCTGAGAATAATAATTTTGACCCTAAATTTAGACCTGGAACTTCGAGCGAACCCTATTTTATTTTTCAATCTGAACTCAATGATTTGGTGTGGGATCTGGGTCTATCGAACAAAAAAATGGAAATTCTCGGTCCTAGATGGCAATAGGGGAATATGTTGGTAGGTGAGACAAGTGTTACATATTTTGGAAAAAGAAATTTGCTTTGCTCAGAATTTTGTAGAAAGAAATTTTTAGTTTGTGTTTGTTTTAAATAATAAATGGATAAATGAAGGAACTAGTTCTCGAGCATGAACCATCAAAATGGGGTTTTTGTATAGATTCTTCCAAGTATAGCGTAAAAGCTGTATTACTTCATAATGGGTACAAGAAACAATTAATACCAGTTGCTTATTCAACTGTGATGAAAGGAACTCATACAATCCTGACAGTTATTCTTATCACAATCCTGTACAAAAAAATCAATTAGCATTATTGTGGTGATTTAAAGATCATGACCAAATTGATGGGTCTTCAAGGTGGGTTTACAAAAATATTGTTGCTTTTTATGTTTATGGGATAGCCGTGTAACAGAACATCATTCTATAAGAAAAATGGCTAAACAGACCATCTTTTCAGTCTAGAAATAGTAGTATTAAGTTTACTCCTCTTATTAAGTCGTGGAAAATTCTTCCTCCACTTCACATTATCGAGACGGGTGAAAAATTTTGTGAAGGGTATAAACAAAGAAGGTGAGAGATTTAAATACTTAATAAAGACTTTCCATAATCAAGTGAAACTAATTTTAAAGAGTTTAAATCGAAAAAGTGAATATTGACTCTACTTTTGAAGGGAAGCTAAATAAAAATGAAAACTAGCAGTTTGTAAATCATTTGTGAAAGTGGTAAAAGGTCTTTAGGAAACAAGAAAGACAAGAATTATAAAATCTTCATAGAAGAGCTTCTTAAGTCCTATTATGACATAGAAAGGGCTGTCAAAAGTCAATTTTTACATTCGTATTAAATTTTTTTCCACAAAATCTTGGCACGGTTAGTGAAAACAACGGGAAAGACTCCATGAGGATATTAGGACACTAGAAACTCGACATCAAAGTCGTTGAGAACAAGCAATCCTGAGTGACTACTGCTTGTTTCTAAGGAAAGAAGATTTTCATATGAAAGAAGAAAGTGAAATCATTTCATCGTATTAACTAATATTTAATGGTTTTCATCTACTGTTTAGTTAAAGATATGTACATCGTCTATGTATATCGTCAATAGTATTCCATGATAAATTAAACTAATTAATATAATTAAAAAAGAGTGTAAAAACTGATTTTTTCAGCTTTCTTTTAACGTTTAAATAGTTAAAATAATATAATTAAATTTCCGTGCCACAGTTTTAATACTATTATTTTTAATTATATTCCTCGAAAATAGTGAAAGGCAGGTAGTAAAAAGTAAAAATCTGCCCACTAGTGAATTAATATGCGAGGCTGTTACCAGTTTATTAGTCCAAAGGAAGACGAAGGATTTAGTTGATAAGCGGTCTAGGCCAAGAATGGACCAAAATATCCACGTTTCGTCACCCAGGAACCATAGACGATGATAGATAGTGATTCAGTCACAAGATTTAAACAGATTAATTTATAAATAATTTCTGAGACCACACTGGCTAATCATGATCAAACATAAAATCGCGAAGAAAAACTAGGACAATTAACAGCCAGTGAAAAAAAAACGAAAAACTATGCAAATATTTCGGTCAAGACCTCCGCTTGACCGTCCTCAGTTACCCTTTCACCGTTACTAAGAAAGGGTCGTCCAATTTTAGTTTGGTGTTTTTATTTTAAGGTTTGGTTTTTAAATTTTTATCAGTTTTATTCTGCACTGAGGACGGTCAAGCGGAGGTCTTGACCAAAATAATTGCATAGTTCTTCGATTTTTTTTCACTGGCTGTTAATTGTCCTCGTTTTTCTTCGCGATTTTATGTTTTATCATGATTAGCCAGTGTGGTCTCAGAAATTATTTACGACTAGCTTACGGGGAGCATTTTACCAAGTCTGTTCTTAATTACTTTGAATTGTCTAAAAAAACACGCCAACCTTATTAATAAACAAGAATTTTTACAGCATTGTAGAGTAAAGAGAATTCTTCCGAATTCTCATCGTTTCCGCCTAAACCTAGGTACACACTCCGAAAGGCAATTTAGGGATAGGATTGGTTTTCAGTCTTTGATTCACATTTTAAAAGACCAAAAAAACTACGTTTTTTTCTTAGTAATACAATTTCAAAAACTCGACATTTTCTACAGCAAAACCTTTCACCGACAGATTTTTAGCAGATTTCTAGAATAGCTCAGAATACTTTCCGCCGCGACTTTTGTATGGCTTAGGATCGTTTATCAGAAAAGTTTGAAAAATTAGATTACGGAAAATTTCAGAATTCCAGATATTTTCTTCCTAGATTTTGTCCTGGTCCGGCCATAGAGAACCTATCTTCTAAAGTTCTTACTCCGGAAGAAATCAATGTTTGGTCTAAGGGACCTATATTTTGCCTACCTCAAACACAAGTGAATTTCGCAGAGATAGTCTCCATTGTGGAGGCGGGTATATTTGGTTCACGTGGTGCTGTGGAAAATCCAGATTTACTTCGAGGAGAGGTGGTTGAGAATATTCTTGATTTCATTCCATATTCCTCAAGGTAAAAAAATCAGAAAACACAAATTCTCAAAAATTAAAAAAAAAACCACACATCATTATCACCAGGGCTGATAAAGGAAATAAAATTCTTATCCTTGATAAAACTTCATATAATACAAAAGTTACAGATATTTTATCCGACACCCATACTTACAAGCCCATAGATTCAGAACCCACCGATAAGTTCACCCGTTTAGTACGAAAGGGGCTAGGAATTTTGCAAACTGAAAGACTTATTACTTCACAAATGTATAAATTATTTTATCCTAAAGGTTGTTCAGCTCCTAAATTTTACGGGCTCCTAAAAATCCACAAAGATGGAGTTCCTCTATGCCCAATTGTGGCTTCTTATAGCTCTCCGACTGCCAGATTGGGGAAATGGTTGTCAACACTTTTTCACCCCCTTATGCAAACGCAAACTTCATACATAAGAAATTCAGTTCACTTTGTTGAAAAATTACAAGGCATTGAAATAAAAAAAGATACAATTTTGGCCAGTTTCGATGCATTGCTATGTATACGTCTTGCGACATTAAAAAATGTGAACTAGCTCTTCAAAGGAAATTAGAAGATAATACTGATGAAATAGACTACAAAACACTGGATATAGAAACTATTATGCGTCTTGTCCGTCTTTGCAATAGTTCCTCCTCATATTTTCGATAAAATAATCAATTTTACACCCAAATCAGGGGTTTACCCATGGGTACAAGTCTTTCAACAATTTTGGCAACTTTTTATATGGAATTCATTGAAACCTCTGCTCTAAAAAAATTTCCTATGAAACACTGGTTCTGGGGTCGGTTTGTTGATGATGTTATTTCTGTGTGGGAGCATCGAAGGGAGTCACTTAACTCCTTCTTAACTCATCTAAAGACTTTGGACTCTAACCTTCAGTTCACTTTAGAACTAGAACATAACCACAATCTTCCTTTTCTAGATCTTTTAATTTTTTAATAAGTCTCCTGGCCTTGAATTTTCTATTTATAGAAAGCCTACGCATAACGATAGGTATTTACATTTTTCCTCCAACCACTCTCCCCGCATAAAAAGAGGAGTTGTTATTTCTTTGGTTGACCGAGTAATAAGAATATGCTCGGAGCCTCACATAGACTCAAAATTGAATTATATTAAGGACATTTTATTTTGCAATGGCTACCCTATAAAAATACTTGAGACCATTATAGATAAAAGAAGAAAAAAGGCAGAAAAGAATGTATCAAATCCACAAACCCCAACAGATACCGTCCCATTGGTGGTCTTTCACTGTTGTACCCTACATTCCAAAATTGAGTGACAAATTGAAAAGAATCCTTAAAAAACATAAACTTAATGTCGCCTTTAAGAATTCAAATATTACACAGAACTTTTTTTTAACAACGGCAAAGCTAAAACCAGCCCCATTCTGGGTAGTGGTGTTTATACAATTCCTTGTTCTTGTGGCTGTTTTTATGTTGGTAGAACCCAACAGCAATTGGGGGAGATGTTATCTGAACATAAGTCCTCAATCGACAAGGCTATGAGGTTACGCCAAAGGCCTGAGGTTTTTGATTCCGCCTTGGCGCAACATGTGTATGAGAGTCCACGCCATTTCATTTTGTTTGACGAAACCTCCATTGTTGCCCCCGTTAAAGGTCTCACGCAAGTTTTCAGGGAGGCAGTTGAAATAAAAAAGTACATTCACCAAAAGGTAGCTCTTAATAGAGACAATGGAGAAACATTCCCAAGTTCCATTTATGACAAAATTATTAATTCTGGTCGTTTTTACATACATCCACAAAATTATATTGTGCAATCAAATAGAATCTCCGATAATAATCAAATTGGAAAGCAATTAGCCTTTAAGAGTGCTTTACGTTAAATGAAATCGTGAAATACCATTTAGACTTGAGTTTTTTATTCAGTTACCCTTTCACCGTTACTAAGAAAGGGTCGTCCAATTTTAGTTTGGTGTTTTTATTTTAAGGTTTGGTTTTTATATTTTTATCAGTTTTATTTTGCACTGATGACGGTCAAGCGGAGGTCTTGACCGAAGTATTTGCATAGTTTTTCGGTTTTTTTTTTTTCACTGGCTGTTAATTGTCCTCGTTTTTCTTCGCGATTTTATGTTTTAAGATTAATTTATGGATAAACTTGAAACACAATAAATAAACTATAGGCGTGGGGATAGAATGTGCCTATTATGCGTAAAAAACCACGTGTGAAATAACTACAACCGTGAAAAATACCCAAATAATAAATTTTCATCTCGAAATTTAAAAGTCAATATATCAGCCGAGCCTGGGATATAGAAGAATAAGACTACTTAATCTGGCATTTCTATTGGGGAACTGGAATTCAATTTAGGGAAGTGGCCAAAACTGCTGGAAGGAAGAGAAATTTGGATTTGACTTTAAAACTGATGAACTGAAATCGGAATTCACTTTGAGGAAGCCGTGTGATAAAAAAAAACAAAAAACTTTTTGACCCTCCAATTGCTTTTAAACTTCATATGATGAAGCTTTTAAAAGACAGGGCTACAAAAATCTTCAGAATTTTATTGTTTTTTTTTGCTAGATTTCCTGCTAAAATTATATAGTTTATGAAAATGTATTAGGAAAAAATCGATTCTAGCTAACGCAGTGATTACTGATTGCCAAAAAAGGGGAAAAAGACGGGCTGAAGATGAATTTTAAAGACACAAAAAATGTCAAAATATATGCCTATATTTAGATATTCATATTTGGACGTCGGGTCATGCAGCAGTGATAAATATATTCTGATTGGCAATTGATTCCTTAAATTACAGATTCCTCTTTCCGATAATTGTTCACTGATGGTTTGTCATGATTATACTAATCAACTATTTCCGTTTTATTTTATTTGCTACTCAAGAACATCTCTACTGTTTCAATGACTGAATAATACTTTAGATTTTATATTGTCAAAGATTTCCAGAGTTTATCATGTCGTTAAGTCCAAAACAGAAGGGCTGATTTTCAGTAACGTTGATTCCTGGAAATTAGAGGGAAGGCATAAATCTATGTTTCAAAGTACTGGAGGTGGGTAATTTTCTTCTACGATAATATCAACAATATATTTCTAAAATCCAGGTGAAGATAATAAAAAAAAATCTTGTAAAGGCAAAAAACCTGTCTCCCCCAATGGATGTCACTACTTATTTCACTTTTATATTATTAGATTTGTTCCAGCTCAATAATTTATTTTTATCTGAATAGGTTTTCTTTATGCTTGAAACAATAGTAAATGAACAGGCTTGAAAGTAAACAGGGGTGTTCAAAATGTCATCCCACAGAAATTGCCCCGTATAGCAGAAGCGTATCCAGGATTTTTGTTCGGGAGGGGGGGGGGGGTTACTAATTTTTTTAGGGGGGATGCTAATTTTCTTAGGGGGGGTTACATAAAAAAACGCATACAAAATTTGTTTATGTCCATTTTTGTTACGTTTTTACCAGTCAAACAAACATTTCGGGGGGCGGGGGTTCAAACCGGGTAGCCCCCCCCCCCCTTGGATACGGCCTTGCCGTATAAAATGAGTGTTGCTACGCTCTTGACTAACCGCCTTGTAGAAAATTAATAACTCAATCGAGGCTGAAAAAAGGACGAGATTATTTTTTATTTTCTTTATTTTTTTTTCTTTTATTATCAGTATATGGGCAATATATTTGTCAATATATGGGCAAAATCGATTCTTTTTATAACGGTTGAAAGTTTTCCTTTCAGATCGTCTTTTTGCCTTTTGGTAAGTACTTCTGTTTAGGGACATAAGAATACCACAGGAAAATAATTCCTTGGCCTTTTGTTTTTGATTATTGCTAAAGTCTTTTCAATTTTCAGTCCTAGCAGTGGCAGAGGGTCCTTGCCAAAACTTATCCGCTTCTCAAAAATTGTCACTGTATTTGAGTTCTCCGTGTCTGCAACAATAATTTTGCTTATCGAAATAGGCGTGTCTTATATTAGTTAGTTAGCTAAAAAAGGGAAAAAAATCTCCTCGTTTAAGCTATTGGTAAAAGAGCGTCAACTTAGGAAAAATTATTTTTGAATAAGATAGATAATTTACTAAAGTTGTTATTAGTAAAAGTTACTATGTTTTAAAACCCGATTTCATGATAAGCAGGAACATAGCCTTTACCAAAAATGTTATCGGGAAACATCTTAATTTTTCAAGATAACTCAAAAAAGTTATCTTGAAAAATATTATCTAGAAAAAAAAAGAAATTTGTCTGAGTAGGCATAAATCCTATTTTGCTCTTAAAAGGCATTGCAAAATGTCCATTATCTAGTTCCATGTAATCCTGACAATTAAATGCCAGAAAAATCTTTTGATAAGATGACCTTTTGATAAATATCTTCAGAGGACTTTTATCCTTTCATCTCTTTCGTTCAAATAAATATGATTATTGGGTTTTTTGCACATTAGATGTACGACCGCACGTTCTCTTTATTTTCATGAAAGAACTCGTTGTGTTCTTTAATTATTTGAAAAAAACTACGTTTTCTAAAGAGTTAAAGAGGCTGAGTCACAAGTTCGAACCTTAAAACGTACAGGGATTAGGAGGTACAGTTGGGGGCTACGGCCCCCGCTTTTGCAGCCTCTTTTATTAAGATTTTTATTTTGGGGGTCTGCCGCTCCCCTCAACCCCCAATTTCCCCTTGCAAAGAAATGCTTTGCAACACGAACGAAGTGTGCTTGAATTTTTTACCGTAAGAACGTCCTATTGCATCTCTTTGATTAGAAACAGTACTGAGCCTGTTTGCTGGATTTTTGTACAGGAGATTTTTCCCTAGCCGATAACAAGCTATAATGTGATGAACTTGGTACGACCAACTGATTGCAGGCTACAGGACTTAAAAAATCTTAACAAAAGAGGCTGCAAAGCGGGGGGTTTGGGGGTGGCAGCCCCCCAACTGTACCTCCTAATCCCTGTACGTTTTAAGGTTCGAGGTTGTGACTCAGCCTCTTTAACTCTTTAGAAAACGTAGTTTTTTTTCAAAAAATTTCTGCACGTTTTTGTACAGTTTATTACTTATTATTGCTTGACTAACTGTTAGCTGATCGTGTCAGGAGTTAAAGTTGGGGGCTGCCGCCCCCCAAACCCCCCGCTATCGAAGATTCTTTTTTAAGGCTTTTAAATCCTGAATACTCAAATCAAATGCACAGTAAGATTTTCTTTTTTCAACTTTTCTTCGAGCAGCCGGGTATACGACATGTTATCAAAGCAGTGGAGACTTACCTGTAAGCTGAAGGCTGACTGTGAAATTCTTCTGGAGACGCCTGTTGAGCCGAAGGATTTAATAGATTGGATTTAAAAAAGAAACTGAGTTCCTTTTTCTAACTTTAAATTTAAGAGATACTACTTTAAATTCAATATATATAAAATTTACTCTGACGGGGAATCGAACCCGGTCTTCCGCATGACAGACAGAAATAGTGACCACTGTACCATCAGAGACTATAGTTAAATTATTTTTAGTCTCTGCAATCTATTTTTGACGCAAGCAAATAGAAAGTAAGATTTTCGTTTTTCGACAAAAAAAAACTTCTGGGAAAGAGCTGGAATTTTTGGAAGCTTGCAGTCGGTCTTGTCAGGTTAAAAGGACTATTTTGGTCTAATGTAATAATGAAATACTATGCTTTTAGGAATTTCAAAAATTAACATGGGCTCTTATAGGAAAACGAGGTTTTTCGTAAATGTAAATTCGGGGGATAATTTTTTCGGTCTGAAAATATCAAAAGGCCCTAACAGGTCGAATTCCGCTTCGAATGAGTCCTCATTCACCCGGATCCGTTGCCAACTGTAGCCTGTAGGCGTGGCTAAAAAAATAACTTGATATTTGGTTTTTGGAAAACAGACAAGGAGTGATCAATTGAGCTGAAACTTTGAGGATAAGCTCCCAGACCCTAGAAAAGCTAATCCTCTAAATTTCAGCCCAATCGGACAACGTTAAAGGGGGGCAGTGGTGGGAAAAATTAACATGGGCTCTTATAGGAAAACGAGGTTTTTCGTAAATGTAAATTCGGGGGATAATTTTTTCTGTCTGAAAATCTTCCGCTCTCTATCAGGTCAGATTCCGTTTCGAATGAGTCCTCATTCACCCGGATCCGTTGCCAACTGTGGCCTGTAGGCGTGGCTGATAAAAAAAAATAACTTGATGAACATTAAGTGGCTATATTGGGTTTTTGGAAAACTGGGAAGGAGTGATCAGATTAAACTGAAATTTTGAGGATAAGCTCCCAGGTCCTAGGAAAGCTTATCCTCTAAATTTCGTTCTGATCGAACAACGTTAAAGTGGGGCTGTGTGGGAGGGTCAAAACTTCCGGCCCACTTTCCCCAATGAAGGTAAAGTCGGAGAAGGTGACATTTTGCATGTTTCTTAGTTTGAGCTTAGGCTACAAATGCGATCACCGCCGTCTCTCTTCGACCGCTTGGACCGGAAATCGCTTAACATTGTGGTGGGTCGCCTCTTTAAAGAGACACAAGTGTGCCTCCTTGATCCCCAGAGTTTGAGCTTTGTCTACTAAGTATTAAAATTATACATTTATGTTGCTGAGTCAACCTTTGGTCGGCTTTGCCGACAGTGTGTTGTGGGAGCAATACTTTCATTTTGTTTTTTTACTGTTGTTCGAAGGCCTTAGTTGCAAATCCCTCAAAATGTCCAATGGTGTGTCTCAATGAGAATTTTTCTTCAAAAGCAAAAAAAGAAACATAAAAATAAAAAAATACCATATCAGATGTCAAAAAGACCGGGGTAACGATCTGTAGCGAAAAGAGCAACTCATGCCAATAGCAACTGAAACTCTAAGGAGCGACTCTAATTTCTATTTAACATAGAAGATTACATTCTAATGCTTACCGGTACATAAGGCTAAGATTTGGGAGACGTCACGAGCGTCACCAGGAAATTCGTCAGAAAGGAGAGAGCAAGTGGTACCAGGATCTTTGTTTTTTATAGAAATCTAAACGTTGATATTTTTCATATTACCATTTGCATTCATTCTAAGGCATTCCCATTTTACTAGGGGAGATTTTTCCCCTACCCTACCGCTGGTATTCAAAAGGGATATTCTTATAAAAAAAGAAACATTGGTTAGAATAGCTAACGTTGAAAACCGGGGAAACGATAACCTTATAATTCATTTTCGGATATTTCAAACCACTCCGTCCTGATAAATTAATGAAAAAACTGTTTTTTTTTTTTAACTGAAAGTAAGGAACAAAATTAAAACATAAAACTAACAGAAATAATTCCTTCTATAAGGGGGGGGGGGTGACAGTAGAGTGCATGTATAAGATTTGAAGGGGGATTGGATAATACGAACATACACTCTATAAAATGGACCTATAAAGCGAGCAAACACGTTATATTATGGACCTATAATGTGACCAAGCAACCAGAACGGTTTTTCTAGAGTCAGTACCCAAAACTAAGGAGATTTCCTGTCTTAATATATCGGAGGTGCATATCATTTAGAGTTGATCAAGACAGGTTTGGTTAAGAATGTATCGCAGGTAATTACAGAACGAGGAAAGGAATGCAGTCGGAATTGTTTTAACTTGTAACATTACAAAGAATATAGATATGTAGCCAAGATGAGAATACTATGAGAATTATTTTAACTGGATTCTATTAAAGTGGTAAAAAGGATTCAATTTGCATAAAAGGTATTCCATTGGCATAACTCTGCTTTGAATGATCTTAATTGGTGATTGAATAATAGGGGTGAAACAGAGCTTGATAATATTTTTAATTGGATTGTATGAAAGTTGTAAAAAGGGTTAAACTGCTTACCAGTTAAGGTAAGTCCAAGAGGGTGGTAACTTTTACGGAATTTAATATAAATTTGGAATAACATAATTGGTATCAGTCTATGGAAACGGTTAGCAATGAGATGAAGATCTTGCGACTTCACCTGGCCATACTCCTTGCCTGTGATCCGTATAATACACAAGTACATAATGATGGAAGGGGGCAATGTATAATATTCTTTAGCAATGGAGTATGCTAAAAAGTTGAAAATAATAGAGTCATCGGTGTCAAGATGACCTTGTGACTTGACATAGCTTTACTTCTCGACTGTGTCAAAAAAAATTATCATGTTAAAAAAACAATAAAAAAAAGTTAAAAAAACTCCAAAAAAAGTATACAAAAATGGGGGGATCGACCGGAAAAGTTGTAGGGAGCCCTTGGAGGTTGGGGATAGGTGACCCCTGGAGGTTGAGGTACTTAGTGGTTAGGGTCATTGGTGGTTGCGGTCCTATATGGTTCAAACCCATAATCATCTCACTAGTTGATTTCTGGGTAAATTAATCTATCCTAACCTTACCTCCAACCCTCTAATATGCAAATATATAGCTCTAGTTATAAAAGTCTAATGTATTCTCTCACCTGTTATTTGTCTTTGTGGCTATGAAACTGGTTTTGTTAGATCATACATTATCCTTATTATCCTTACCAAATTATCGTTAGCATACATTCATCCCAAGACTTATCCTCAGGGTTGCTGGGGTTCCAACCCCTGTTTCTTTTCCTTTCAGATGAATGACCTGTTTTCGTTTCTTAATTACATTTGCTTATAGTGTAATTTCAAAAGACAGGTTAAATTCCGTTACTAAGCGATAGTGGTTTTGCAATAGGTAAGCTGTGAAACAAGTTTATTTTTTACTTCCTGGTTTGGGAGCCATTAAAAGATAAATCTAAGAGTTAGAATTGGGTTTGAATGGGGATGTAGCTGATTGGCTGGGCCAAGCGGAGGTCCACCCATATGAACAGTGCTGTAAAAATTATTATTATGTTTTAGTCTGCGTTTTTACCCCGATTGGGGAAGGATATATCCATTGTTATATGTGACCCTTTTGGAAGAATACAAGTAAGGTATTTTCTACAAACAGTGTACTATCTTCCGTAACCCAGGCAGGGTAGGAATAGAGCTACGAGGTACCGTCATTATTATATTGACAGGGAGGTTTGTTACCTCCAAGGAGAGAGTTAAGAGATTTTCTAGGCGTAACCCAAGGCGGGTACATTTGGCTTTAGAAAGTGGCCATTTGACCACTCGATCGCGTTATCATACCCTGGGACAGGGTATACTGTCAATAGGGTAGTACCAAACCCGATATTTGCAGAACCGTTGGGGTAAGAGCGGGAATCTCACTAACATTTGGGCCGACAAGGGGTTCTCCCCTTCGAGTAAGTGGCATAGCAACCTTTTTGCACCATTTTTGCATCAATAAGTGGCGACACCCGTACTTACACCCCAATAAGTAGTGTCAGCGGTAGCTAGCACTACGAACATTGGTGGCAGCAAGAACAGGAATTATTAACAGAGTTGAAGAGTTGATAATAAAAGAATTTTGCGTTTTCGAAGAGGCTAGTTGAGTTAGCCTACATAGTGATAGTAGCCTATTGTGGTTACATATAAAGAGAAAAGAAAGAAATACTGAATCAAATAATACAATTATGAAGATATATTATGGGCTATGCCTTGTGAGATCATGATTGAAAAATTTACGAATCAATATATCGTGCAACTAATTAGTATTAAAAAATATAAGGCGAAAATTGCCGCGTGTCAAAACAATTTTTCGCAAGAGACCGGAAGTACATGGATATAAGAATTTTCATTTAGACTGAAGAGGTAACTTAAGTTAATGAAATTTTGAAATTATGACGGAGAGAGATGAGATTAATTCAAGACCGAGAAGGTCGAGTGAAGCCCATAGAAAAAAGAGAGAGAGAGATAGAAAAGAAAGGGAGAAAGATATGTGACAACGTTTATTAAATTTCATGGAGAAAGAGAGGATAGCCAGAGAGGTGGACGAAAGAAAGCACCTAGAATATAGGAAAAAATTACAGGATGAGATAGATCAAATTGAAAAAGATAGGCAAGCCAATGAAATACTTCATCAGGCCCGTATGGACAAAATTGAAAAAGATAGACGAGAAAGAGAGAAAGACAGACAAGAAAGAGAGAAAAAAAGACAAGAAAGAGAGAAATAGAGGGTAGATAGAGAACGAAAGAAAGAGGCTGATAGAATAACCAGAGAGCGAAAGGAAGACGCTGAAAGAAAAGCCAGAGAGCAAAAAGAGGAGGAAGATAGGAAACAAAGAGAGAAAGATAAAAGAAAAAAAGAGGAAGAAAGACAGGCCCGTAGGGAGGCCGATAAAAAATATTACCAGGATGTCGCAAAAACAATTGACAGACTAATGAAAACTCGTTGGGGAAATTCGCAAAGTGACGTTTTATCACAAGTTACTTACAGGGCGTCAGATAGCCATAATAATCTGTCTAAGAATCAATTGCGAGAAAACGAAAATTACCAAACATTAAACACTTTTACGAGAAAATATACAACTCCGTTAACTACGGGGGGAGGTGAACCGGCCCATAAAACAAATTGGGAGGCTGTGCCGCCCTATCGGAAAAAAGAAATGCTTGATAGTCAAAATGATGATAATCTGGTAAAAATTGATTTCTCGGAGCCTTTTTCTAAAAATTGTCATAATAAAGAAAACAAAGTAACCTATAAAAGATCGAATTGGGCTACAGCACATAATCAAGGAAATATTGACGAGTTTGTGAAATCACATAAAATAGAAGGAAAATTAAACGGAAAATTGACCAAAATGGTAATTGACTCAGGGAGTGAGCAAACTTTTTTACGAATGGACCTAATTAAAAAGACGAAAATAGACCATAAAAATAACATTACAACATTATGTTATTATGTAGATAAGCACCAATGCCCGTCTGCTTGGGTAAGAATAGAAATTGCAAAGAAGGACGGTACGATCCAGAGAAAAACGATAAAAGTAGGCTTAGTACCAATGCTAGCAGTGGATGTTTTAGTAGGAGGAGACTTTGGAGATACCGGAAATCAGAAATCCAAATTCCCAGAACATGGAAAACTTGAGAATACTTTTAATGAGTGTGAGACGCCAAAAAATGTTTGCCAGAATGAAACGCTGATTGAACCAGAGAAAAAGGAGACGAAATTTATTGTACGCGCTTTTCCTCGGAAAGTTCGAGAAATTTTGGTAGAATATGAAAAACCAAATGTCGGAGTTCAATTCCCATTTGATAACGAAATAATTGTTTCTGCGGTAAAAATAAAGAAGACTAAAAGAGAGAAAAGAGATATTAAACGGAGCTACAATGAAGTAATGCAGTCAAAGATAGTGGACACTGGAGTCCAAATTAGATATTACGGTGATTTATTATTTTGCGCGAATTACAGAATTGAGAAAAGTAGAGACGAAAAGAGGAAAGCAAAGAAGAGACAAAATTTGGAGATTCAGCCTGCAGTGGCAAAAAAACAAAAAAATGTTGGATGAACTGTGCCTTGAAAACATAGATAATAAGGGGGAAGAAGAGGTCCAAGAGCCACTGGAAAAATTACGAAATTATGATAAGACGAAAAAACTTAGGAGTTAGGAGAAGACCCATGACATAGAATTGACTTGTCAACAACGAGTTACGGAAAGATTGGGAGATACTGAATTGTGGGTTGGATTGAAAAAAATTGGGAAGAAATCTGAGAATGTTTTTATTAACTCAAAAGAGGGTTTGTTCCTTTATGAGGGGAGGAATCCCTTGGAGAAGATCTCGTGCGGGAAGACGTGAAAGATAGCCCTTTTCCTCGATGCACAACTGGCGGACAAGTTTTGATCCCTTTACTGAAGCCTTGTCTTTCCAGTCTTCAATACTATTTTCATCCCTCATCGCCGATTATTATTCATTCGATTATTTTAGGGGATGGGAACCAGAAAAAAGCGATTCATGGTTCACTCAGATTTTTACTTCATTTTCCTGAACCCTTATCGTTTTCACAGGCCTTTGTATTGTCGGCCTTAGATTATTTGAAATTATGATTGAGATGTGGGGTTGTAAATTACTTTTTTATTGAGATGTGGGGTTGTTTCCACAGATGGAAATTAAGAGGCTAGTGCAACAAATCTTTGACGATGGCCGGCATCATCATATGTGCCAGAAACTGATTCTCTGCTCCTCTAAAATGTAAATTCGTGAGAGCGAGAAAATTTTTTGTTTTAGTTTGTGCTGCGCACAATCATTATCTACAAATCTTGAAGACTTCAACTTTCAAAATGTAAGGCGGATACTATACGATGTAGACCATGGTGGTCCTACAGTAGAGACCTGTGGAGGACGACCGATCCAGAACCAAGCGGTGGAAGTGGTAGCACAGACACTGGTGGAAGAGAGAAGGCAAATGGATTTTGTAAAGTTGAAGTTAAGTGTTTATGTTTGTAAGGGTGGACCAAGGTAGCGTGTGGGCGGTCATTTATCTTACGGGAGGAGGTGTTGGGGTTCCAACCCCTGTTTCTTTTCCTTTCAGATAAATGACCTGTTTTCGTTTCTTAATTACATTTGCTTATAGTATAATTTCAAAAGACAGGTTAAATTCCGTTACTAAGCGATAGTGGTTTTGCAATAGGTAAGCTGTGAACCAAGTTTATTTTTTACTTCCTGGTTTGGGAATCATTGAAAGATAAATCTAAGAGTTAGAATTGGGTTTGGATGGGGATGTAGCTGATTGGCTGGGCCAAGCGGAGGTCCACCCATATGAACAGTGCTGTAAAAATTATTATTATGTTTTAGTCTGCGTTTTGACCCCGATTGGGGAAGGATATTTCTATTGTTATATGTGACCCTTTTGGAAGAATACAAGTAAGGTATTTTCTACAAACTGTGTACTAAATTCCGTAACCCAGGCAGGGTAGGAATAGAGCTACGAGGTACCGTCATTATTATATTGACAGGGAGGTTTGTTACCTCCAAGGAGAGAGTTAAGAAATTTTCTAGCCGTAACCCAAAGCGGGTACATTTGGCTTTAGAAAGTGGCCAGTTGACCACTCAATCGCGTTATCATACCCTGGGACAGGGTATACTGTAAATAGGGTAGTACCAAACCCGATATTTGCAGAACCGTTTGGGTAAGAGCGGGGATCACACTAACATTTGGGCCGACAAGGGGTTCTCCCCTTCGAGTAAGTGGCATAGCAACCTTTTTGCGCCATTTTTGCATCAATAAGTGGCGACACCCGTACTTACACCCCAATAAGTGGTGTCAGCGGTAGCTAGCACTACGAACATTGGTGGCAGCAAGAACAAGAATTATTAACAGAGTTGAAGAGTTGATAATAAAAGAATTTTGCGTTTTCGAAGAGGCTAGTTGAGTTAGCCTACATAGTGATAGTAGCCTATTGTGGTTACATATAAAGAGAAAAGAAAGAAATACTGAATCAATTAATACAATTATGAAGATCTATTATTGGCTATGCCTTGTGAGATCATAATTGAAAAATTTACGAATCAATATATCACGCAACTAATTAGTATTCAAAAATATAAGGCGAAAATTGCTGCGTGTCAAAACAATTTTTCGCAAGAGACCGGAAGTACATGGATAAAAGAATTTTCATTTAGACTGAAGAGGTAACTTAAGTTAATGAAATTTTGAAATTATGACGGACAGAGATGGGATTAATTCAAGACCGAGAAGGTCGAGTGAAGCCCATAGAAAAAAAAGAGAGAGAGATAGAAAAGAAAGGGAGAAAGATATGAAACAACGTATATTAAATTTCATGGAGAAAGAGAGGATAGCCAGAGAGGTGGACGAAAGAAAGCACCTAGAATATAGGAAAAAATTACAGGATGAGATAGATCAAATTGAAAAAGATAGGCAAGCCAATGAAATACTTCATCAGGCCCGTATGGACAAAATTGAAAAAGATAGACGAGAAAGAGAGAAAGAGAGAAAGATAGACAAGAAAGAGAGAAATAGAGGGTAGATAGAGAACGAAAGAAAGAGGCTGATAGAATAACCAGAGAGTGAAAGGAAGACGCTGAAGGAAAAGCCAGAGAGCAAAAAGAGGAGGAAGATAGGAAACAAAGAGAGAAAGATAAAAGAAAAAAGAGGAAGAAAGACAGGCCCGTAGGGAGGCCGATAAAAAATATTACCAGGATGTCGCAAAAATAATTGACAGACTAATGAAAACTCGTTGGGGAAATTCGCAAAGTGACGTTTTATCACAAGTTACTTATAGGCCGTCAGATAGCCATAATAATCTGTCTAAGAATACATTGCGAGAAAACGAAAATTACCAAACATTAAACACTTTTACGAGAAAATATACAACTCCGGTAACTACGGGGGGAGGTGAACCGGCCCATAAAACAAATTGGGAGGCTGTGCCGCCCTATCGGAAAAAAAAAATGCTTGATAGTCAAAATGATGATAATCTGGTAAAAATTGATTTCTCGGAGCCTTTTTCTAAAAATTGCCATAATAAAGAAAAGAAAGTAACCTATAAAAAATCGAATTGGGCTATAGCACATAATCAAGGAAATATTGACGAGTTTGTGAAATCACATAAAATAGAAGGAAAATTAAACGGAAAATTGACCAAAATGGTAATTGACTCAGGGAGTGAGCAAACTTTTGTGCGAATGGACCTAATTAAAAAGACGAAAATAGACCATAAAAATAACATTACAACATTATGTTATTATGGAGATAAGCACCAATGCCCGTCTGCTTGGGTAAGAATAGAAATTGCAAAGAAGGACGGTACGATCCAGAGAAAAACGATAAAAGTAGGCTTAGTACCTATGCTAGCAGTGGATGCTTTAGTAGGAGGAGACTTTGGAGATACCGGAAATCAGAAATCCAGATTCCCAGAACATGGAAAACTTGAGAATACTTTTAATGAGTGTGAGACGCCGAAAAATGTTTGCCAGAATGAAACGCTGATTGAACCAGAGAAAAAGGAGACGAAATTTATTGTACGCGCTTTTCCTCGGAAAATTCGAGAAATTTTTGTAGAATATGAAAAACCAAATGTCGTAGTTCAATTCCCATTTGATAACGAAAAATTTGTTTCTGCGGTAAAATAAAGAAGACTAAAAGAGAGAAAAGAGATATTAAACGGAACTACAATGAAGTAATGCAGTCAAAGATAGTGGACACTGGAGTCCAAATTAGATATTACGGTGATTTATTATTTGGCGCGAATGACAAATTGAGAAAAGTAGAGACGAAAAGAGGAATGCAAAGAAGAGACAAAATTTGGAGATTCAGCCTGCAGTGGCAAAAAAACAAAAAAATGTTGGATGAGCTGTGCCTTGAAAACATAGATAATAAGGCGGAAGAAGAGGTCCAAGAGCCACTGGGAAAATTACGAAATTATGATAAGACGAAAAAACTTAGGAGTTAGGAGAAGACCCTTGACATAGAATTGACTTGTCAAAAACGAGTTACGGAAAGATTGGGAGATACTGAATTGTGGGTTGGATTGAAAAAAATTGGGAAGAAATCTGAGAATGTTTTTATTAACTCAAAAGAGGGTTTGTTCCTTTATGAGGGGGAGGAATCCCTTGGAGAAGATCTCCTGCGGGAAGACGTGAAAGATAGCCCTTTTCCTCGATGCACAACTGGCGGAAAAGTTGTGATCCCTTTACTGAAGCCTTGTCTTTCCAGTCTTCAATATTATTCTCATCCCTCATCGCTGAGTATTATTCATTCGATTATTTTAGCGGATGGGAACCAGAAAAAAGCGATTCATGGTTCGCTCAGATTTTTACTTCATTTTCCTGAACCCTTATCGTTTTCACAGGCCTTTGTATTGTCGGCCTTAGATAATTTGAAATTATGATTGAGATGTGGGGTTGTAAATTACTTTTTGATTGAGATGTGGGGTTGTTTCCACAGATGGAAATTAAGAGGCTAGTGCAACCAAATCTTTCACGATGGCTGGCATCATCATATGTGCCAGAAACTGATTCTCTGCTCCTCTAAAATGTAAATTCGTGAGAGCGAGAAAATTTTTTGTTTTAGATTGTGCTGCGCACAATCATTATCTACAAATCTTGAAGACTTCAACTTTCAAAATGTAAGGCGGATACTATACGATGTAGACCATGGTAGTCCTATAGAAGAGACGTGTCGAGGACGACCGATCCAGAGCCAAGCGGTGGAAGTGGTAGCACAGACACTGGTGGAAGAGAGAAGGCAAATGGATTTTGTAAAGTTGAAGTTAAGTGTTTATGTTTGTAAGGGTGGACCAAGGTAGCGCGTGGGCGGTCATTTATCTTACGGGGGGAGGTGTTGGGGTTCCAACCCCTGTTTCTTTTCCTTTCAGATAAATGACCTGTTTTCGTTTCTTAATTACATTTGCTTATAGTATAATTTCAAAAGACAGGTTAAATTCCGTTACTAAGCGATAGTGGTTTTGAATAGGTAAGCTGTGAACCAAGTTTATTTTTTACTTCCTGGTTTGGGAGTCATTGAAAGATAAATCTAAGAGTTAGAATTGGGTTTGAATGGGGATTTAGCTGATTGGCTGGGCCAAGCGGAGGTCCGCCCATATGAACAGTGCTGTAAAAATTATTATTATGTTTAGTCTGCGTTTTGACCCCGATTGGGGAAGGATATTTCTATTGTTATATGTGACCCTTTTGGAAGAATACAAGTAAGGTATTTTCTACAAACTGTGTACTAATTCCGTAACCCAGGCAGGGTAGGAATAGAGCTACGAGGTACCGTCATTATTATATTGACAGGGAGGTTTGTTACCTCCAAGGAGAGAGTTAAGAAATTTTCTAGCCGTAACCCAAAGCGGGTACATTTGGCTTTAGAAAGTGGCCAGTTGACCACTCGATCGCGTTATCATACCCTGGGACAGGGTATACTGTAAATAGGGTAGTACCAAACCCGATATTTGCAGTTGGGGTAAGAGCGGGAAAGTTGGGGTTGGAGTTAAGAGCGGGAGTTGGAGTAAGAGTTGGGGTAAGAGCGGGAAAGTTGGGGTTGCAGTTGGGGTTGGGCAACCGTTAGGGTAAGAGCGGGAATCTCACTAACATTTGGGCCGACAAGGGGTTCTCCCTTTCGAGTAAGTGGCATAGCAACCTTTTTGCGCCATTTTTGCATCAATAAGTGGCGACACCCGTACTTACACCCCAATAAGTGGTGTCAGCGGTAGCTAGCACTACGAACAAGGGGCTTCGTGGGTCATGTTAAATCTAAAGGTATAGTTTTGGAACCTTTCAACTATGCTAAACAAAATGGTTGTCTCAAACTTTTGATCAAACATTTTTTGGGGGAAAATGCCGTGAGAGGGGGGCTAGTAGCCGTTCAATTTTTTTGGTGAAATAAAAGGGACACCAGAAATTTTAATTTCCGTTCAAATGAGCCCTCTCGCGATGTTCTAGAGCCATTGGTTAGATACAATCACCTCTGGCAAAAAAAGAAATTAATGCCCGTTCCACATCACAGTCACATCTATCGATAAAGAAAGCCAAATATCATGAATGGCAAGGCAATTTTCTCGATTTTAGCGTCTCACTTTTATTTAAAAAGCAAAAAATTAAAATTGCAAGAAATTAGTTTGAAGAGTTTGCACTAACAGTAATTTGTGTCCAACTGTTCTCTACTAATACCAAGTCTTCTTAACTTTTGTCAGATTCCTCTCCCAGATAAAAAAACCGCTGATCTAAGTTTTCATCTTTTCTAGTTTTAAAAATTATGCGTTAAGCCTTAACTCTGATTGGTCAGTCAAGAAATTTATGTTTGAAAGTTGAACAATGTTCAACTCGAGAAATTACGAACGGCGAATGTAATTGGCGCTGTAGTCATGCGTAATTTTGATTTTATCGACAAACGTGACTATAATGTGGCGTGATTTTTCTTCTGGCAAATAATACAAAATTCAACACTTTTGCAGATGGGGGCTTTAAACCTCTATAGTACGGTTCTCTGATACGCCGAATCTAATGGTTTTATTTTAATTAAAATTATTTCACTTTTATTGTGTGTTTCCGCCCTCTTTCAAAAATCAGGCAAATTTTCACAGTTTCCTAGCCTTTTATGGGTAAAACTAAGCTTAATGAATCTTATATATTTTGAATTAACTTAATAAGCCGATGATTTATCGATTGATATCAAAAATTCGTTTCTTGAATTTTGGTTACTATTGAGCCTTGTAGCTCCATTCTTATAGTTTGTTACCACAAACTGTTAAATATATTAGCACATAAATCCAAAAACTTAAAGATTAGGACATTACCTGCGGCTATTAGGTGTTTCAATTAAAATAAGAGATTTTGGAGAATTATTGGAGTTTTGATTAGATATTAGATGTAGAAATTAAAATCATTAGACCATTCCCAGAGTAAATACCCCCCTCCCTTACTTCCAACTGACTTCAATCATCAAACTAAAATCGATTTAATATACCTAGTTAAATTACAAATCCCATTATAAAAAGAATTCCTATTATAAAAAGTCTCATTTTCTTTTTCAATGATTTTTTTTTCATTTAGAAAATTATATTTAACGTATACCTATCTTTTTATTTTTCAATTACTCCTTTTCTGTTCTATTTGCAAATGTAGAGGGCATGGGCGTAGGTAAGGGGGGGGACAGGGGAGGGCAGCTGCCCCCCCCCCCCTAGAACTTCAAATTTACGCTAGACATTAACGAGAACTTTTCGTATGTTGGAATTTTTTGTTGGACGTTACCTGGTAGATGGTTAAAAAAGCTGGAAACAAACAGAAATTTCCAAATATCGTTTGCGATATCAACATTTACGTTTCGATCTTCAATTTTGATTTTCGGTCCGATATATAGATAGGAGACTGGCCCACGATCGGCAGATTTTGACTTGTTTAATTCTCTATGAGTTGATTCAAGCGACAAGAAGTTGCTGAGCATGCCAAAGCAAAAGTAACTCATTCAATACCATCCTTGAAAAAGACAATTAGAAATACTCCGCCATTTTTCCACCTGGATGCCTCTCTATCCAAGTGGTCAAGAGTGCCAAACCTGGGCCACCCCGGCACTGGTTCGGCCGTCTCTGGCTTATGTTTGGCCACCGGACAAAAGAAAAAGAAAAGTGACCAGGGGAACATTGAAGCTTGTTTTTCGGCTATAAAATTACGAAAGAATATGGTCAGCATAAAAAACTACAAAATGAATTTCATTAAGGTTTAAAAAAAAACTAAGAGTATTAATTTCTAATTATACATTGACTGATCAACACCAAAAGTAAGCCACTCCGCCAATCTTGGTGTTCTACCTGAAAGTGGTGGTAGTTTTATTTCAACTTCTGTCTTTAAGACAATATCCATCTCGTCAGTTATCGCAAAGTCTCTTGCTCCAGTTTCCTTCCAAAAGTGTACCTTAAGTTCTTCAGTTGCTACTTTTTCAAATGTCTTGTGGTCTGAACATGTGTTAACATAGGCCTCGCTCCAGGTGGTTAAAGAAAGCTCCTACACTGTGACGGTTGAAAGCAGTTGTCCGTCATCGGCTTGTACTTTCTGGCGTTTTTACTGATAGAGTCTTAAGGCAACCCATAAAACCAAGGTACCAATCTTTACATGTAATTCCTCCACTGTCTCCACTGCCTTTGCAGTTCCGTTATCCGGTACTTTTATACTCTTAATAATGGCATAAGTGTATGCAAATTTACACGCTTCTATGGGAATACAGTCGAAAGCATATCAGGTATCGTTTTCAAGTAAGTTTTTAATCCGTTTTCTTGTTCCTCTGTAAATATTTATCATGTGTTGTAACAGGGTGTAACGAAACTTAGGTCCAGACTTTTTAGAGGGATATTCAGCTTCTCAACTTTTTTTTTATGTAGTCTTGCAGCGTTCCTCTAGGGACAGCCATGGCACTTCTAGAGAATCCAACTGACTTCTTGTAGAATAAGACAGAAAAAATTTCTGTTTTATTTTCTTCTGGATCATAGCCACCTTTCTTTCTTTTCTCTTCTGTTTTACTTTTAAGCATTTTATTTTGAATGAAATTTAACAGGAAAAAATGGAACTTCAGTTCACCTACTGTTTGGACAGGATTAAACGACGCCAGAATTAACACAGTTTTGGGTTATAAGCTTGCCTTCAACCTTTAAATATGTTGTTTACACAGCCTTTACAAGCATAGCCCACTTTTGGACACCTTGGTACGGCATGCGGAATTTACCCCAGGTATTGTGGCCGAACATGGGAGTTCGTTATCCCGCAGGATGAAGAAATACTAACAGCAAACTGGTGAAGATGGCACGTCTCGGAAGCTGCCAAAAACAAGCAAATAATAAGAGAATACAATGTGAGTTTAAAACGCGAGTTTTCTATTATTCGTATTTAGGCGTAGGCTTTCAGACAAAATTTAACAAAATTCCAGAGTGAATCCCCTTAAAACCTGATCCAATATGATGTTTTTGGTAAAAGTATTAACTAAGGGTAGACATTTTAAAAACATACACTGCCATCTGTCAGAGCTTTTATAATCCACCAGAAGCCACATAGGTTCTTTTATTGAAACTGTTTGCTTTGGCTAAACGTGGCCAGTCTCCCCTTTACCAATTTTGATATATAATTTTGCCCAACTGTAAACTTTTGATTTGAATTCTTAGAAGAAGCTGTTATCTAACCATAATGTGATTTGTGTCAAATCGCTTTTGTGGTGTTTATGTTTTCTGCAAATTGGAAGTTGGGTAGAGGGTCTCTTATATTATACTGTTGCAGGAAAAGTAGAACATGGAAAATGTTAAAGGCCGAGTTTAAGCGAAATATAGAATGACTAGTTTCTAAAGACCTATATTCAAAGGACCTCAGGAAGTATTAGTAAGACCCCTCCCCCTCCATCACAGAAGCGGCTGCCCCCCTCTACACAAGATGCTGCCTACGCCCATGGTAGAGGGTGGATTCATATCAACCATTCACTCCATTTTCAAAGGTTTTGACAGAAGAAAATCTAATTTAGAGCTGATAGATTACAGAGAAAAAAACAACATAAATATGAAGACAAAAATTCGACCTGAGCAAATGTTGTAAAATAGGAAGAATAGAACATTTTTGCAATTTTGAGATTAACTACTTCGCCTATATCTTGATGATAACGCTATTAGGTCATATCTGATATGGACCCATGGTGGGAAATCGGAAGTTTCAAAGGCGGTATATTTGCATAAATGCTGATCTGGAACATATTAAAAACTGTAGTGAATCACAATTTTGTGTTTTTTTTTTATTAGTTAGCTTCTTGTATGATTTATTTGATTGAATCGTGAATCTACGCCCTATATCATGAAAAATCACTAGATTTAGGAAAAAATCACTAGTTTTAGAACGAAAATCCCTATAAATCACTAGCTAGAAAAAAATCACTAGGCGACAAAAAAGATCACTAGAAATAGTGATAAATCACTAGGGGTGACTTATCCTTGAAAAATTACATTGTTTACATTCTTCCCTACTACCTCAAAATGGAAACAGCAATTATGGAAAGGAAAAAAAATCACATGGCTGTTTCATTTTACCTCAACTGCTCTCACGTCAGAAATTTATGGTGACGCAACCACTTCGAATGACCTTAATGTATACAGAAAAAAGGTATCAAGCATTATGAGCAAATGATGCATAACCACTGGCTCCTGATTTATTTTCAATGCAAACACAGGCATTAGTCGTAGTTTCTTGAGTAAAATACATAGATAATTTCGGAGACCACACTGCTTTTCCGTGACGATAAATAAAAGTTCAAATAGGGATAAAATCCTTTGAATAGACAGTGTTTCACAAACAGGGTTAAAAATTCACAAAAATACCAGATATTTCGATCACATATGCAGTGACCGTCATCAGTAGTAAAACCGTTTTACTACTGATGACGGTCACTGCATATGTGACGGAAATAACTGGTATTTTTGGGTTTTTTTGTCACTGTTCGTGAACCGCTGTCTATTAAAAGGAGTTTATCCCTCTTTGAACTTTTATTTATCGGAATAAAATACAAGAGGCTAAAGAGTTATTTGTCTATTTTAAGTTGATTTGATAAGCTATAATATTTGTCATCAGTTAAAATGTTTACTTAGATAATCCTACTTCGTCAATAGCAAAATTGATAAGGCAGGAATAAGTATAAGAACTGTCAACACAACTACTTTTTAGTTTCACATTATTTTGACAGTGTACGGTCTAATATCAAGTGTGTGTTTTTCACAATTGCAAATGTAAGTAATGGCTTTATTAATTTATTTTTGTAAAGCAATTAAGAAGGTTATTTCTTTTACCATGAAAATATTTCTGTATTCAAGGAATAGTAGCTTATCAATAAGTTGGTAAGACGTGAATCAAAGGCCTAGTTAAAGATATCGACTAACAGTAGTTTTGTTCCATAGATAAAGTTAGGTAGGCTTTTCGCTGAAATTATGAATAAATCAGAATAATGTGATGATAGATAACTAGTAAAACAAACCGAATGGATACCTCCACTTGTATTAGTATTATTATGAGTAAGGAGGATAGATACAGTGACGATGAAACAATAAAGTAACCTAAACGTTAAGAAAAATAAGAAGATGAGCCTCTAGACTAATATTAGGATATTAGAAGCCATGTCAATGACTGTGTTCAAATGTGGCTCTGTAATTTGGTCACTTCGTGAGGTTGAGGAGACGTGCTAGATGTTTTTTCTAAGGAGTTGTTTAAGGATAATTTCAAGTTCTAATAATAGGCTGTAGATAATAATCTTTACGATAAATGATAGCATTTCCATATCATAGGACTTCAATGAAAGAAGAGTTAAGATGGGTAATGTCACATTTTATAGAGGAAGGATGAAAGGTTGGCAAAAATCTGAATTAATGACAATCCAGCTTTCGAAAATTGGAAAGTCTTTGTAAGGGTGGGAACAGGTAATAAGAGAAATATTTAAATTTATGAGGAGCCTTATGGAGGAAGTACCTTTAAAGAGTAAAGCTCTGAACAGAGTTGGCCAGAAAGGATAATGCACAACAGTGTTGGTCTCAAGCAACTTAGCCCAGTAACAGCTTTTCAGTAGCGGCAATGGTAATAGTAGCAGCGTATTAGCCAGGAACTATTTGTCAAGAAAAGAAAGTTACAAATTCAACATAAAGTAAACTAAACAGCTTGAAAACGCTTTTAAGAGATATATATTAATCACTGAACTCAGCATGCATGAAAACCCTCATGAACTGTCAACAATTTCATAAACTCATATGTCTTATGTTTAATATGAAACCATTTTTTTTTTGGTCATTTTTCCCTTTGTATAATGTTCACAGCCTTGCATTACAGAAGGTGTTTGGAGAATTTGCCGCAAAACAGTTTTATAATAAACTTATCAGTTATTGCCAAAAATGCAGTGGTATTTTATCCTGTCATCAGACTTTTTCCTTTTTTTCGAACTAGGTGTCTTTTTTTTTGTTTGTTCGTTGTTTTTTCCTTTGAAATATTTTACTTTAATTTTATTTTTTTAGTCGTCGGGCCACGTGTCCCTGTTTTTTCTGTCATTGCAAAACTGTAATTTTTTTTTATCAGAGTCATTGGGACAGTGGTGACCTAGTAAAGAGCAATGTGCAACTCTGTTTACGGCCTATATTTTTATTATAATATATTTTATTTTTTTCACGGCCACTGGGGCTGAAAGGAATGGACGTAAGAACTTTCGGGGAGGGGTGTCATTCGTTTGGAAGAACTGTTTTTTTTACAATTTTTAAAAAATCAAAGTCATTGGATAGCAGTTGCCCCCTTCGTACTCAATTTTTCTCTTAGCTAGTCCCATAAGCCTTTTTAACATCAAACCAAAATTTTCAGACGGCCTTTATTCTTCAGAACAGTTGAAAGGTCGAATACATATATCTCCAGGAATCGCAAGACCCATTTTACTCCAGTGGAAAGGGCCCTAATTATACAAACCGATAATTGTTTGCAAATCGGTTTCAGTAGAAAGGCAAGCATACTTAACCTTGGCTGTTCGGCGAGTTTAGAAGTTCTGGTGATCATTTCCTGGGCATTAGCTAGCCTGGGAATTTTATATATTTTTTTTGTGTCTTTGATCGATCTGGCACTCAAATGTATTGGTCCTGGCACAAAAAAAAAAAATCGAAAAAAAAGGCTTAGCTGAAAAATAAGACCCGTAAAACATCCAAAAAGATTATTTGAGTTTCATAGGCTTGAAACTCTCAGGGATTATTCCATGGACAAAGACAGTCACTGACCTTACGGGGGAAGGTGTTAGGGTCCCAAAAAGAGGCCACCCTCTGATTGGTATGAAAAAAAGTATCTGCATCAGCCAAGGGATTGGGAATACAAATGAAAATACAATTTTAGGTTGGGGGCTGGGGCTACCCGTGTATGGAGTATTGAAACAATTGAAACAAATTTTCTCCCAATAGGCTTGAAACTCATATCCTTAAGTCTTTGGGCTAAAGGGACCTCAATGCAAAAACACAAACAAAAAAAACATTGAAAAAATATATTAATTTTAGCGAATACGGGTCTGAAAATAGGCCAAAAAAGTTTTTATTCCCCATCAAATGTTTGTTGCAGCTAGAGAACGGTATTAGGTGTCCAACAAATAGGCAACGTATTCCAGAGAGATTGCCTACGAATTGTTTTGGATAAAGCGGCGTTGACATGCGTATCTAGCTAGAATTTCATGTCTAGACACGTGTCTGGCCAGAAATCAATGTCCAGAAAATTACTGCTCACAGGAAGAATTCAATGCTTAGCTAAAAATACAAATTTAGTTTCAAATAGATTTCAATTGTCATTTCTAGCCAATCAAGAGAGCTTATGCGGGCAAAGATTTTAAAATTGTAATCCGTATTTTTACTGTCACAAGATAATAATGTGACAATCCAAACAATTGCCTTAGCGTGTTTCACTATTATGTCTGGTGTTGCATATTTGCCTAAAATGAAAAAAAAACAATTATTGAGAAAACAAAAATTAAATTTAGGTTTAAAAATGTAAACATAGATGACACAATCTAATTGACTGTAAAGATTGACTGACCGCGCCTCAAACAGTACGCTGTACGAAAAGTGTGGTTCAATCCCACTTTCTAGGCTGTAATAAGAGAAAGATTGAGGTGGCTAGGGCACGTTCTGTGGAGTAAGGATGACAGATTCCCAAATATTGTCCTTTTCTAGGGCCAAATAAAAAGCAGGTCGTCCCCGGTGGGGTTGGAGGACGTCGTAAGGAAAGATTTAAAGAAATAGGAACTTCCTGGAAGGGTATTAAGAGGGAGGCTTTGAATAGATTGGTACGGAGGAGGAGCATGCGTAGTTATGTTGGCCTCACGAGGCCTGGTGCTACAGTGAGTTGTTAGCAGGGGCGTTACTAGCCAAAATGTTTGGGGGGGGGGGGAGCCAATAGATTTTACCGACTGGCTGGTCATTTTTACCGACTTTTTTTTATTTTGTTAATAATTAGAAAAAACTTGAGTTTAACTTCTTGTGCTTTGTGTTAATACCGAATCGCTATCATAAACTCCAACGGTTTTTCCTGAATTAATTGAACCCGATCCGCCCCGAGAGGCACATCTTTAATAGGCTATACTATCTTCTGATATAGCGAACGATTTTGCTCGTTTCTTGTGGAATAAAGCAATTGATGAGGAGAGGTATGATGATATGATTTATATAAGCCAAAGTAAAAAATTTAGAATTTCAATTAGTATCAAGGAGGCACACTTGTGCCTCTATAAAGAGGCGACCCACCACAATGTTAAGCGATTTCAGGTCCTAGAGGTCGCAGAGAGACGGCGGTAATCGCATTTTGTAGCCCAAGCTCAAACTAAGAAACTTGCAAAATTTCATCCTCCTCCGACTTTATCTTCATGGGGTAAACTGGGCCGGAAGTTTTGACCCTCCCACCACAGCCCCCCTTTAACGTTGTCCGATTGGGCTGAAATTTAGAGGTTAAGCTTTCCTAGGGCCCGGGAGCTTATCCTCGAAATTTCAGCTCAATCCGATCACTCCTTCCCTGTTTTCAAAAAACCAAATATAGCCACTTAAAATTCATCATTTCTTTTTTTTCTTAGCCACGCCTACAGGCCACAGTTGGCAACTGATCCGGGTGAATGAGGACTCATTCGAAGCAGAATTCGACCTGTTAGGGCCTTTTGATATTTTCAGACCGAAAAAATTATCCCCCGAATTTACATTTACGAAAAACCTCGTTTTCCTATAAGAACCCGCTATAAGCGGGCTAGCCCGCGAAAACGCGAAAACTTTAACTCCTGACACGATCAGCTAACAGTTAAGGTGCTTTCACATTGCTACGTCATGCCTTTCACACTGCCTTATGCGTCTTATGTAACCTTTCACATCAAGAAGTTACGTTATGTTTTGGTCGTTATGTTCTCTTACGTTCGACGTAACGTAGGATTTTTTACATAGCATAACGAACATAGAAAATAGAGTCGGGCTCTATTTTTACGTTACGTTACGCAAAAGTTTCAAGCTTTGTGGGATAAATGGACTCCCTTGATGAAAAAATAATTGACTTTGTCAAACAACGTCCTTTTTTGTACGATAAAAAGCAGATGGACTATAAGGACTCTGCAAAGAAGCTAAACGCTTGGTCTTCATTTGTTGAGAAAATCAACAAAGAATGTGGAAGAACTTTTCTTGGTAAGTTTCTTTGCTACTTTTCATAGGCAAAACTGGTTTAAGAAATGCTTTTGGGGGAGGTAGAAACCCCAGTTTTATGACTGGTTGCCACCTACATAATGTTCGTTTTCCTTTCATTTCCTTTGTTTCAGTATCTACATAGGCTAGTACTCTTTGTACCTTTAAAGCCTAGTAAAAGAGCCTTGGAAGGTGATTCCATCATAGCTCACAGTTATTATGGTGGTAAAGGTGCAGTGTAGCTCCCCCTGTAGTATAGGGTGCAGAGGCCCTACAAATAGAACTGCAATATACAGTAAGAAGTGTGTTGTTTGCATTCTGCTTCTACTGGATGTTTGCTGCAATCTGTGCAACTTTACAACCCAATTGATTGAATAATATACCCTTAGAAATAAGCTGTTTTTATCAGGGGAGCTACACTGCACCTTTACCAAAGTTTTTTTTCAGCTGTGATGGAAATCACAGATTTGCCCTCAGTCTTTGGATTTTGTCTTTTTGCCATTGGATACTAGAGCAAAAATACCTTATAAGCAAACCTGCATGCCAAAATGCCACTTTTATCTCCCTGGCTTTTCAAGATAGAGTAAATTGCTGCCATTTGATTGATTTTTTTAAACTTCTGTAAGTGACCACTGATTTCAATATTGTACTATATTATAATGCAACGCTGAATACAAATAGGTATTAACATCAGTGGCATAAATTCAAGCCCCTAAAGTAATAACATGCTTAGACAATGAGTAGCTCTGTACTTCTTTATGATGCTATAAATGACAAGTTTTAAGTTTAGTAGATCAACATGGAGATCAATGTTTTGCAATAAATAAACTTAGTAGCCTATGCCAAAGCTTTTCAAATTGCAAATCCAGATTGTATCCATAGCTCCTAGAAGATTAGTGGTTATATCTAAATCACAGATTTGCCCTCAGCCTTTGGATTTTGTCTTTTTGCCATTGGATACTAGAGCAAAAATACCTTATAAGCAAACCTGCATGCCAAAATGTCACTTTTATCTCCCTGGCTTTTCAAGATAGAGTAAATTGCTGCCATTTGATTGATTTTTTTTAAACTTCTGTAAGTGACCACTGATTTCAATATTGTACTATAATATAATGCAACGCTGAATACAAATAGGTATTAACATCAGTGGCATAAATTCAAGCCCCTAAAGTAATAACATGCTTAGACAATGAGTAGCTCTGTACTTCTTTATGATGCTATAAATGACAAGTTTTAAGTTTAGTAGATCAACATGGAGATCAATGTTTTGCAATAAATAAACTTAGTAGCCTATGCCAAAGCTTTTCAAATTGCAAATCCAGATTGTATCCATAGCTCCTAGAAGATTAGTGGTTATATCTAAACTTTACATAGCACTCTAACTGGCCTTTGCCATTGGATTAAACTTTACATAGCACTCTAACTGGCCAAGTTGTCTTTCATTGCAAGATGCTTCCTATTGCTGTTTATTTAATAAGTCTATTAGCCTATAACCCCAGTAAGCAATTAGTAGATTGTTTTCCCTCAACTTTTGTGGAAAAATCAATTTAACTACAACAAAATCCAAATCGATCTCAGTTTTAAATTTAACATTACTATTAAAGAAGGATTATAGGGGGAGGCGATTTATCCAGTTCATTTATTAGAAAATAGACAAAATTATACTTCCTAATACTGAACTTTTGAAAACTCAGACACCTCACGGCACGATATTTGTTATAAGTTATTTGCTTCTCTAAAATAGGTGTCTAAGAGGCAAATGTAGGAATAATACACTTTTTAGTGATCTATTTTTATAATTGCTGCCGCTTCGCGGCCAAAAATAGGAGGGCTAAGCTCCAGGTCCTGGTCCCTCCCAAGGTTTCAGCAAATGACACCTCTGCATTGTTTGAATTGTTACTTGTTTTACAGATATTTCTTTCATTGCAGTTGAGGACCTGATGAAAAGATGGACCGGCCTTCGGGAAAGATATTCTAGGATCAAGAAAAACTTGAAACCCCCAAGTGGATCTGGTCTAGCAGATGTCGACATAAAGCCGGGAGAGGTAAAAATGCTGATTGCGATGGATTTTTTGAAAGATGTGATTGTGCCTAGAAATAGAAAAACCTTCAGCAATGTTAATCAACCTAAGCCAATGATGACTGATTATACTGACGAGATCCAGCCATATGCTTCAAGTGATACTCAAGGAGAAGTTACCGAAATAGAATCTGATAAAGAGATTGAACGTACTTTCATTATTTATTCCCCAGAAGATTTATTACAGGAAAGTTGCGATCCAGGGTCTGCTAACTTGTCGAAAGAGGAGAACCTACCAAAGGAATTCCCAGTATCACCTGGTCCTGTTCCTAATGTTAAGAGAAAGAGATCAGGAGTCAGTACTTCTTCTAAAGTGAAGGAAGACAGCAGTGAGCTAGAGGAAACCCTGAAGAACTACCTTGTTGAAAAAATTTCTTCAAAGAGAAAGAAAGATGACACAAGTGGTCCCACTTCAGATCCAGATTTCATGTTCCTTCAGTCGATCTTACCCCATTTCAAGCAAGTGGCGCAGGAAGACAAACTGGACTGTCAACTTGAGATTCTGAGTATCATCAGGAATTATAGAAAGAAAAATACATTGCATACAGAATGAGCTTCTTTTGTAATTGAAGTTTCCTTTTTCATATATATTTTTGTAAACGAGATTGAAATAATGTTAATAACCTTTCTGAGATTATTCTTTGCTTTAATTCTTTGTTGCAGTCATCCATAAACAGTTTACAAAATTAATTAAAGGAAAAAAAAAAGTAAAATATCGGGACTAATCAAAATGAGCCTTGAAATGCCCTCTGCATTTGTCCTCTCACTGAACCAGCTTCAGTCATGAAATAGTCTGCCAACTTGTCTCGTAGGTTTCGGGTAGGTCTTGAGCTGTGGTTGCTAGTGGCCAGGCGTATATCTCCCAAGCCATCAGATGATGCTGAAGAGCTACCTTCAGGAGTGACACCTCTATTGACAATAAGGAAATTGTGAAGGCAGATTGCTGTCAGCACAATTTGACAAACTTTTTCTCTCTGGGCTATTATCTCTGTTCTAAATATGCGAAATCTTTGTGATAGAAGCCCAAAACTGTTTTCTATTATCCTCCTGACCGAGTTTAATCGATAATTAAATATCCTCTGTTGATCATTCAGTTTTTTGCCAGGATATGCTCTCATTATGTATGGTTTCAGTGAAAACGCTTCATCACCAATCAAGAAGTGGGGAAAAGCTATATCTGAGCCTGGTAGCAATTTGTTTGCAGGAAACTGTATGCTTCCGTTTTCAATGGCTTTTCCCAAATCTGATCTTGCAAATATGCCACCATCGCTTTCACTGCCATAGGCGCCTACATCAGTAAAGCTGAATTTATAACTGGCATCACAGACAGCCAGTAGTACAAGGCTATGGAAACCTTTGTAGTTGAAGTCCAGAGATCCACCTTTGTTTGGACACTGCATCCTTATGTGCTTCCCATCTATTGCACCTACACAATTTGGCATTTTGTATTTCTTCAGAAAATCGTCTGCAATTTTTTCCATTTGACTTGTTGAGGGTGGTTGCAGGTAAGTTGGTGACAGACTATCAAAAACAGCCTTTAAAGTTTCACTTAGAATTCCACTAACTGTAGAGATTCCCAGACGGAAGTCGTAATGCAATGAAGTCATGGAGGCTCCTGTTGCCAGGTACCTCAAAGTTAGTGCCAGCTTGACTTCAGGAGAAATAGCTCTTCGAAAGTTTGTATCCTGCTTCCGAATTTTATCTTTGACTTGCTCAAATATGTCAAGGTATTCACTTCTTGAAAAACGGGTAAAATTAAAAAACTTTTCTTCATCATCACACAGAATCATGTCTTGTAGAAGGTTCAACTGTCCAAATGCATCTCTGTTTTCAGATGTAAAAATAGGTCTGACCCAATAGTCTCTTTTCTTTTTCTTCTTTGGGCTTTTTCCTTTTACACACAAAAGAGCTGCAGAAAGCATCAAAATTTCATCATCAGAGCTGCTTGAGTCTTCACCGTTCCACATATTGCTAGTTCAAAAAAAACCGCCACTGCTGCTGCTGATAGTGACGAAATTATGGATTTTTATGTAGAGGCTTATGGGTTTGTATGTGAAAGTGGACGTAATAGTGTGAAAAGGGCTCCATAACTTAAGAGACGTAACGTAACTTAACGACATAACGTAATTTCTTACGTAGCAATGTGAAATTGCCTTTAGTCAAGCAATAATAAGTAATAAACTGTACAAAAACGTGCAGAAATTATTTGAAAAAACTACGTTTTCTAAAGAGTTAAAGAGGCTGAGTTACAAGGTCGAACCTTAAAACGTAGAGGGATTAGGAGGCACAGTTGGGGGGCTGCCGCCCCCCAAACCCCCCGCTTTCGCAGCCTTTAAATAAAAAAAAAGTTTTTTAAACTGAAAGTAAGGAGCGACATTAAATATTAAAAGGAACAGAAATTATTCCGTATATGAAAGAGGCTGTGCCCTCCTCAACGCCTCGCTCTTTACGCTAAAGTTTGACTCTGTCTCACAACTTTGTTTTTTAAAACAATAAAAACTTTAGCGTAAAGAGCGAGGCGTTGAGGAGGGCACAGCCTCTTTCATATACGGAATAATTTCTGTTCCTTTTAATATTTAATGTCGCTCCTTACTTTCAGTTTAAAAAACTTTTTTTTATTTAAAGGCTGCGAAAGCGGGGGGTTTGGGGGCGGCAGCCCCCCAACTGTGCCTCCTAATCCCTGTACGTTTTAAGGTTCGACCTTGAAACTCAGCCTCTTTAACTCTTTAGAAAACGTAGTTTTTTTCAAATAATATATAAAAAGAACCAGAATGAAAATAACTAACTTGAATTAAAAGGTCAACCGCTAAAACCTCCTTTTTTTCTTGCGCTGCTCAGATATTTTCGTATGGAAGCAAATAATTTAAAGTAAATATTATGCCGCGAAGCGGCGAAAGTTTTTTGATCTAGTATTAAGAACTGCCACTTAACACCTTTAAGTTTTAGTATTTGAGACAGGACGACAGAGTACCGCGAAGCGGTAGAAATTTTCAATCCCAGCATTGAGAGATGTCCTCTATCCCTTGCATTTTTCTTCCTTCACACCCTCGTTTAAGCGGTTAATTATTGGGGTTTTTGAGCACGAGAGAGAGAGAGAGAGAAAGAGAGAGAGAGAGAGAGAGAGAGAGAGAGAGGAGAGAGAGAGAGAGAGAGAGAGAGAGAGAGAGAGAGAGAGAGAGAGAGGCTTAGTTTTAAATACGCGTAGTCCGACCTCGTGACTTTATGTGTTCCTTTACTAGCAAAATATTCCACCTGCTTCCGGTTATATTGAACCGGTGCGATTTAATTTAACAGGTGCGAGCATTGAATCATTGTAATCGATATATGTAAGACAAAAAGGCAACCATTCTGCTTACTTGATCGAAACTTCGACCGTAAAAAAACTCTTTGAAGCTTATTTGCTCCCAGGTACAATGCTGAGTTCCGCAGGAAAGTCGCCCGACAAATGAAACCGCTGAATTTTTCGCGACTTACCGTTGCTTCACCCGACGAAAGTATTTCGTCGGGTGAAATACCAGACCCCAGTATAAAACTGGGGTTTGGGGGGGGGGGCAGTTTCCCCCCTGCCTTATAGTAAATTACGCCCCTGCCCGGCATTAACCTTTTAATGTAAATCACTGCGCTAGTCAAGTGGAATCGTGTAGGCCTAGGCTATATGCACAGCCTACCCACTGGTCGATTCGCAGTGAACAATTTAATTGTATAGGCTATGTCTTACCTTTTCCTCCGTTGGAATGAACTGCCAATTTCATTTTCTTAGGAGCTGATGCAGCAAATGGGTTAGTCACTACCTGCTCGGTCGCTAGGATCCATTTCGGCTCAGGTTCATTTTTATGAAAACTGGCGTTATGACGCTTACGGTAATCCTTATCGAAAATATCCTTACACGCCAAGCACTTTATTTTCACCCGATTTGTCCTTAAACTTGACATATTTTTTTATTGTTAATATGTTCTTTGCAATTGAAATCAATCGTGATTCGTGAAACTGAACTGAACTCCGATGATTCACAAGCCGGAAGTTCTCAATAAGTTCCTACCGAATAAATTTTCATTGAGTCATCCATTGTTTCCGGTCGATTTTGCCGCTCCAATTACCGAATGAGATCGAGATAGTGGCCCCTTTCAAACAAATCTAAAAATTGAGTCGGTAAAATCGTCTCATTTACCGACTGACACCAAGGTTTTCGAGACTTAGGGAGGATCTAGATTTCAGTGGATGTCACGCCAGTGTTTTCATTTTCTTTCAGTAATTTCATTCATCTCATTTATTTATTTCAAAAATTGAGTCCGTAAAACCGCAGCGCTTCGCGCCGAGGTTTCACCGAATCACTGAAAATATTAGAGGGGGGGGGGGTTGCGTCCCCCCTCCCCCCCATACGTGACGTCCCTGGTTGTTAGTAGTAGTTGTAGTAGTATTTTTTATGCTTAAATTTATAATTTCTTGGACCAAGGATATTGCAGTGTAACAAATGTCTCGGGACACCCCCCCCAAAAAAAAACAACAACAAAAAACTGGGGGATAAAAATAAGCCATTTTTTCTAACTGGTTTTAAACTTACACCCTTTTAGTTCTTTAGCCAAGGAGACCCTATTTTACATAAGGAAAATTGAAAAATAAATTAGTGTGCCTTGCAATGGTGCAATGAATCAAAT
This sequence comes from Artemia sinica, assembly GCA_027921565.1. NCBI lineage: Eukaryota > Metazoa > Arthropoda > Branchiopoda > Anostraca > Artemiidae > Artemia > Artemia sinica. Next base: position 46,746,207 of record CM051258.1, read on the forward strand.
GCTATTTCTGTCCACTATGAATCTTTGGAAATCTTTCTTTGGGTAAATTTGACATGGGGATTCTTAGAGAGCCTGAAAACGCACAAAAACTTTTTTCCTTTGATAATCATGAAACTAGCCTATAGCCTACCTATAATTCTCCAGATTAGAGAAGCCTCATAATTTAAGCTGGGGTTCAAAAACTGGCCAGAAACACTTTTCAATCGAACTGAAACTTACATCCTTCAGTTCCAGGGCCGAGGAGATCGTAAAGAGAGAAAAAAGGAAAAAATATTGGTTAGCCAAATAAAAGTATAAAAAAAAAAATGTTTTCTGTCCGCTCAGCTTGAAACTTTCAAAATTTACTTGGATGGGAATTGGGAGGGGGATTTCAGGGGCCATAGATAGGCTGAAAACCTTAGTGTCTCTGATTGGTTAGAATTTTCCTCCCTGGTTGAGGAAAATCAAAAAATTTCAAAAAGAATTAAGGTGGTAAAAATAGACCCCCCCCCAAAAAAAAATGAGGTGCAAAAAGTTAGCCAACTTAGTAGTTTTAATTTTGATCCTTACATCCGTGATTCCTTGGGTCAGGAGGACTCCAATCCACTCGCCAAAGATGGGGCACGTGAGCTACAAATAATGCTTTGGTACATGGGTATTGGCCTGCAGGAATCACTAACCGTAGCTACGATTTAACTATTTAGCACTCTGCCCCGCCAACTGATTTTATACATAGCTAATATAGGCTCTTGATTGCAACTAAATATATAAAAAAAAACTTTTCCTAAAAGGAGTTTTTTCAAAGGAATATAAAGAGCCAAATTAAACTCACCAAAAACGTGCAGAATAATTAAAAATAAAGGACCAGAAATAACTATCAAAGAATAAATGAAACCCAAAACGAACAAAGATCAAAATAAATAATTACATCAAAGATAAAATAACAGATATTGGTGAAAAAATAAATACTATGACAAGTAGAAATTAATTTTGGATTCTCAAGTCAAACTCGAAACGAACCAATATTGCTAGAAATTGAAGACTGGCTACTCTCCTCTTCCACTTCCCTAACCGTATAAATTCTAAAGCCTACTGTATATTTGTTTTTTATTAAAAATTATTTGTATTTTGAACAATGTTCTTTAAATTTTAAAAACTTTGACGAAAGATAAAAAATAAATCACTCTAATAATCAAAAAGGACTAATGAAAATAAACGAACATTTAATATATAACGATATTGATTCCTGTATATCTCAGCGATTCAACATTTTATTGAGCTGTATTTTTTTCTGTTTTAAATATGTAAAAAAAAGTTTATAATGTGCAAGGCTAGGTAGTTTTTGGAATGAGGGAAAGGGGGTAGTAGGGAGAGTAGGGACTTTATCTAGGTTAGTTGTTACCAGGCTAGATTCTCAGGAAGCTCAGGTTTGGCAAGGTAAGAAAGACGCCTGGCCATCTGTGGGGCTGTATGCGGAGGTCAAGGAGGACTGGGGCGAGGTAGTTTATCTAAAAATTGGATTAAGTCCGGAAGATTTAAAATGGGTAATGCCTGCAAGGGGGTATTTTATGCCTCTTGGAAAACGAAGAAAATATTTAGGAAAAGCTATATTAAGGGGAAGTCTTTACATTTGCCCTATGTGTGGAGAGATGGACGAGTCTTAGTACCATTTTTTAAGAGATTGTAAGGAATTGAGGGATTTGTGCTTGGAAATTTGTGGTAGGGAGATTGGGGGGAGATATCAGATTTTGGAAATTTTGAAAACTAGGTGTTATTTAGAAATAAAAAATATTGGAAGGTTTGTCTGGGTAGGTATGAAACATCGTGATTTTTTTGTTGAATAACCAGTTCTAGAGTATTGCCAGTTTGTGGTTTGATGTTGTATTTTTTGCTTCTTTGTTTTGTTTCATTGCGGCCCATTAGGGCTTTCATGTGAATGAAAAAATTTATCTATCTATCTATCTATCTATACTTTGTTTTCAGTGGTCCTAAAGAGCAAATAACGCAAAAGGCATTGGAGCTTTCATGGTTAGGGGGAGGGAAAATTAGCCAATCTACTGTTTGTAGTAATTTTTGTTTGTTTTAAGTTTGCCTTAAGTATTCAATTTAATTTGTAGTTGTCTTATGATTTATTTTGTCGTCTATATCAGTAAATGTTATTTTTATATTTGACGTGATAATTTATTTTAATTTCTATTCATTTTAGATTTCATTTGTTCTTTGATGATAGTTTCTGGTCGTTTTAAGTTTGAACTATTTTTTGGCTTTATTTCTGCTCGTCCTAAATTTATAAAGGCTCTTTACTTTCCTTTCAAAAGCATCTTTTTTGGAAAGTTTCTTTTGAAATTAATTTCTGTTTATTGGTTTATAGAATATTGGCTAATATTTCTCCAGTTTTTCAGGTTTTCAGCTCAGGAATTAAAATATTCCATTCTAATTTAAATGCTTACGTTGCATAAGGTGAACCGAGCGTCGGCTTTGATTGCATTCAATATAGGCTAGTTGTTGCAGAAATTTTGTTCAATCAGAAATCAAAGTTTGGGACGGAAGAAAGACTTGATTCAGCTGTAATTTCCCTACTTCATACTAAAAAAAGAATCCTCCTGCAAGAATGTCAAAAATATCATATGTACAAAAATGGAATAGAGGAATGGATACTGTTATTACCACCCATTTTAACAAGCTGGACGCGCATAGTATCTTTTATTTAGTTAGAATACGCTCAAAGTTTCAACTAAATACCATTAGCCATTCCTGAAATAATGAAGCTACACCCATTGACAGTACAGATTCACTTAGTGCCTGTAATTTTAACGTCCCCCTCAAAATTCTCTGAATGTTTCAATTTAATAGCCTTCCCTAAATATCCTTGAAATATTGAACATATGCCGTTTTGACTCCCCCCCCCCAACATTCTCTGAATGTTTCAGTTTAATAACCTTCCCTAAATATTCTTGAAATATTGAACATATGCCGTTTTGACAACCTAGATGCATATAGTGTCTTTTAATTTCGTTTAGTATCCCCCCTACCATTCAATGAAAGTTTCAACTTAATACCCGTAGCCATTCATGAGATCAATATAGATTTGCCCAGATACTCCCATTTGACAACTCGGATCTAGGCTATCAAGTGTTTAGGCTTTAGTGCAACATCCTTTTCAACATTCCCTGCAATTTTCAACTTAGTAACCTTAGCCATTCGTGAGATATTGCCGATAAGTCCTTGTGCCCATCTGAGTGCACTCTGCCATTTTGGCAATCAAGAAATACTTAAACTCTTTCGATTTAGCTCCTAGTTGCTAGTCTGATCTAAGTAGTTGCCTTCACAAGTAGCTGCAGTTACAGTTGGGCGTAGACACAGTCACAGTTATAAGTACTCGCAGTCAAAAGTAGTCAAGTCGCGAGTAGTGACGGTTGCGAAGAGTTGCAGTCACAATTACCTTAGTCACAGTTGCAATAGTCGAAATCACAAGTAGATGCAGCTGCAAGTAGTTGCAGTTGGAGTCGTTGTAGTAGAAGCGGTAGTAGTGGCCCTGAAAGTTTCTGGGTTAATACCATTAGTTGTTCCTAAGATACGCCTTTTTATAACCTTGATACACATAGTGTATTTGGACTCAGTTCAAAATACTTCTTAATATTTGCCAAAATTTCAATTTGATACGCTTAGCCTTTTAGTAAAACGCCCTTTTTACTCATGATAATTCCTGCATTTAAGCAATCAGAAAATGGCCCAATTTATGATCCTGGACTCGGGGGGGGGGGGGCTGCGTGGGCAGAACATCCCCGGAGCCACAGATTTAAGATTTTTGACCGTTTTCAATAAAATGGCTTTTACGAAATGTTGATCAGTGTTGAGGGAGGAGGTATCTATTGAAGACAAGGGTGCTGGTTCCCTTCCGATCACTTTTCAACATCCACCTCAACATACCCTGGAAATTTCAGATTAAGACTCTCACCCTTCTCTTAGATATTGCTGATACATCCTTTTGAGAGCCAGCATGCACAGAGAGAGCCAGAACCAGGATCTGTGTATGTGTTTTTCTTTGATATTCTCCTCGACATTTCCTAGCAGACTCACCATAATTTGTTCTTCATCACCTAAGCCTTTTTTGACACCAGGGATCAAACATACCCCTTTTCCCAAAATCAAACATTATATATAGCCTAAACAATGGGCATCTTGCATAACTTACAACCCTTGCCCTAGGGGCTGTGGGGTGGGGGAGGTGTCATCCCCAGGGTCACAGTCTTTTGACCTCTAAGTTATCTTGAACAAAACAGCTTTTTAAAAATTTCATCAGATGTCTCGGGAGGAGGGTAGCTAAAAAGGGCGTGAGAGGGGTCTGGTTACCCTTTGTTCACATTTGACTTTTAAAAGAACACTAGGAGTTTCAATTTCCAATCGAATGAGTGCTATCTGAAGTTTGACCATTCCTTACAAGTGAAATGGTCCTAAAAAATTAATACACTGAAGTCTAATGGCTCGTAAGTACAAGTAACGCTATAGAGTTGCCTCTGAGCAGGCTTTTGTTATGAAGCCAACAAATTTCTTAAAAATAAACAAATTTAAAATGCTCTGTAAAAAAGAAAACAGGTAAAAAATTCAAGTAAATTTGGTAATATAAAGCACACGAAAAAGACGAATTTTAAATTGATCTATTAAGGTTGCAGCGGTAGCTTCAACCTAGTAAAGAGTGAACAGCAGCCCACAGTAACCAAAAGTAAAAAAAACGCGTTTTGTAAGAAACTACTCTGTCAAAAAAAATGCCATGTGATACTGATTCAGGAATAGTAAGTGTTATTTTGGTTCGTCTTAAAAGTAAAAATCTATTGCGAGAAAAAAAAATTGGTGATTACGAAAAAAAGCCTGAAACCCCTCGAAAATTATGCCTTAAACCTTATATAGGGAAATTACAGTCCCCCTCCTTGAAAAAAGGAAAATCACTTTTTTGCATTGGTAGCACTGATCTGTCTCCTTTTTTTCGTTTTTTTTTCTCCAGGCCTACCGGGTTACCAGAGCACCATAGAGAGATGCTTAATGGCTCATTCAAAACGTACTTTTTTTTATAAATTCCGCCATCTGCCAGTGCCAAATGGCAGTGAAATGGCACTTTTTGTGCCATATCTCAAGTGGTGGCACTAGCAGGCTACCAGAACATCGTAGTCAGATTTTTTATAGCTTATATAAAAGATATTGCTCATATCTAAGTTTTTCCTGTAAATTCCACCATCTACAAGTTCCAAATGACGCTAAAAATGGCAGTCTTGGTGCAATGTCTCAAGTGGAAAAGCTGGGGCTATTGGGCTAGCAGAACTTATAAAAGCTATGTTTAATGCTTTATTTAAAGCTGTTGCTCATATCTACGTTATTTTTTTTTTTTCAATTTTATCAAATCTCGTACCATTCGTAATAGTGATATAGCACTGAAAACAACACTTTTGGTGCCACTTCTTAAGTGGAAAGGCTCTGAAGTACGACACAGGTACTATTGCAATAGTTATGTTCCAGAACCCTTAACTGGAGGCTTACAAGGACCCCTCCCTAACACTCCCCCTCCAGCCTCCAGAAGCAAATTTAATTAGTTTTCTGCTCATCAGTAAGCTACTGAAACAATAGCAGGCTACCACACAATCGTAGATAGATGTTTAATGGCTCAATTAAAAGCTATTACTTATATCTACTCGGTTTTTACAATTTTTACCATAAATTTACAAATTTAATGGGTCATTTGAAAACTTTTTCTCATATCTACGTGCTTTTAATCAATTCTACCATTCGTAAGTGAGCACTGAAAACAACACTTTTGGTGCCACTTATTAAGTGGAAAATCTTGGAAGTATAAAACGGTATCATTGCAATAATTATGGTCCAAAACCCTTAACTGGAGGTTTGCAAGAACACCTCCCGCATGTTCCTCCTCCAGGCCCTCTTATTAAGCTACGCAATTAAAGTCCTACAAACACTAATGTATTAGTGTTTGTAGAACCCCTATCCCTTCCCAAGGCCAGAACATAATTTGTACTTTACTGGAAAAAATATAAATGTTTTTACTTTTATAGCTTTAATAAATCAAATAATATTAACATTTTGATTACTAAATATCAGTATATGTATATTCAATTGACAATTCACATCAATTTGTATTTTTTCAGTAAAGTGCAAATTTTGTTCTGGCCTTGGGAAGGCATAGGGTTTTGCGCCCAACTTATGTTAATTTCTGCTCGTTTTGAGTTTGACTCGGTTCTTTATTGTAATTTCTGTTCGTTTTGGGTTTCATTTATTTATCGATGCTGATTTGTGGTAGTTTCACGCTTGGTAGATTATTTGATTTTATTTTTGCTCATTTTTTGTTTAATGGAGTTCTTTACTTTTCTTTGAAAAACTTATTTTATGCAAAAAGTTTTTTAAATCAAATTCTGTTCGTTTTATATTGACATAGTCTTTTCAGGGAAAAAAGAAAATAATACTTTAAATATTTTGGTTTTTAAGACTTTATAGTTTGGCCTGCTATTTTTATGCTGGAGAAAAATTTTCAGCAATTTTTAACAACATACACCCTTTTAAAAATCTGGACACAAATAGTACTGTTTAATGTAGTTTCATACCTACTCTAGTTGACCTGAAATGGAAAACTTGATACCATTCGCAGAAAAATCTGTTTACTTTCTTTGATAGCTTGGATACACTTACGCTATTTTGATTTGGTTAAATTTTAAGAGCAGAAATGGGAGGGTTTGCGTGGGAGGGTGGTCGTTGGAGGGTGGGAGTGGAAGGGGGATTAGTTGCCCTCAAATCACTTTCGACTATTAAAAAGGGCATCAGCCCTTTCTATTTTTAATCGAATGAACCCTTTTCGAAGCTCCCACGACAACTCCTTCAATACGAAGTGCCCTGGTCTAAACAACAATAAAAACTCATACATTATACCCGCTTCGATCCTTACTATAAAAATGTCAAACCTTCAAATCACTTTCGACTATTAAAAAGGGCACTATGCCTTTCAATTTCCAATCGAATGAGCCCTTTTGGAAACGACAACGCTTTCTTTCTATAAGCACCTTATAAGCCCCCAGGGCATAAATTACAACCCTTACCCTAAGGTCTGTTAGGGTGGTTGTCATCCTTTAAGACCGTATTTCCAGAACTTTCAACTGCATTAAACAACCTGGCTATCTCAAAATTTTGATTGGATGTGTTTGGGGAAATGGTGGGTGTGAGAGGGGTGTTAGTCGCCTTCCAATCACTTTCGACTATTAAAAAGGGAACAAGCCACTCCAATTTCCAATTGAATGAGCGGTTTTCGAAGTTTCTACGACAACTTCTTCGATTCGAAGTGCCCTGCTCTAGAAGAAAAAATTAATAAATAATACATTGCGCCAACATCGTTCTTATATGCCCTCAGGGCAAAAATTAAAACCCTTGCCCTGAGGGTTGGGGGGGGGGAAGTGTCCTCCTCTTTACTTAGTCCCCGTTTCTTGTCTCGTTCTCGAGTGTACCCGTTCTTTACTTAGGCAGCGCGATCGTGCTGCCAACAACTTTTACAACACTTACAAGACTTTTACATACAACAACTTTTTATATAAACCTTATATGCCCCCAGGCCATATCTTACAACCCTTGCACTGAGGGCTCTGAAGGAGTTATCATCCTACAAGACCTAATTTCCAGAACGTTCAACTACGTTGAACATAATGGCTATCTCAAATTTTGATTGGATGTGTTTTGGAAAATGGTGAGCATGAGAGGGGCGTTAGTCACGATCCAATCACTTTCAATTATTAAAAAAGGCACTACCCCTTTCAATTTCCAATTGAATGAGCCCTTTTGAAGTTTTTACGACAAAGCTTTCAATAAAAACTTTATATGCCCAAGGGCATAACTTACAACCCTTGCTCTGGGGGCTGTGGGGGGAGGGGTTGTCATCCTTAAAGATCTAATTTCCAAAACTTTCAACTACGTTGAATAAAATAGCTATCTAAAAATTTTAATTGGATGTGTTAGGGGAAAAGGTGGGCTAGAGAGGGGGGTTAGTTACCCTCAAATCACTTTCGACTATTAAAAAGGGTACTATCCCTTTGAATTTCAAATCAAATGAGCCCTTTTTCAAGCTTCTACGACAAAGATTTCAATAGAAACCTTATATGCCCCCAGAGTATAACTTATAATCCTTGCTCTGAGAGTTGTGGGGGAGTGTTCTCCCCAAAAATATATTTTCTATCTGGAAATCAACTACGCTGAACAAAATGGCTACCTCAAAATTTTGATTGGATGTGTTTGGGGGAATGATGGGCGTGGGGGGGGGGTATTTGCCCTCCAATCACTTTCGACTATTAAAAAGGGTACTAGCCCTTCGAATTTCCAATTGAATGAGCTTGTTTTGAAGTTTTTATGACAACACCTTCTATAAAAGCCTTATTTGGCCACAGGGGATAACTTAAAGCCCTTGCCTTGAGGTTTGTGGGGGAGTGTCCTCCTCAAAAACATATTTTCTATCTGGAAATTAACTATGCTGAACAAAATGGCTATCTCAAAATATTGATTGGATGTGTTTGGGTAAATGATGGGCGTGAGGGGGGGCTAGTTGCCCTCCAATCACTTTCGACTATTAAAAAGGCACTAGAACTCTCAATTTCCAATCAAATGAGCTCCTTTTGAAGTTTCTATGACGACCCCTTCCATATGAAGTGCCCTGCTCTAAAGGAAAAAAAATAGTATATTGTGCCAATATCGTTCTTATATGCCCTCAGGGCATACTTTAAAACCCTTTCCCCGAGGGTTGTGGGGGAGTGTCTTCCTCAAAAACGTATTTTCTATCTGGAAATCAACTATGCTGAACAAAATAGCTATCTAAATTTTGATTGGATGTGTTTGGGGAAATGATGGCCGTGAGGGGGGGGGAGGCTAGTTGCCCTCCAATCACTTTCGACTATTAAAAAGGGTACTAGCCTTTGGAATTTCTAATCGAATGAGCCTGTTTTGAAGTTTCTACGACAACACCTTCTTTAAAAACCTGATATGCCCCCAGGGCATAACTTAAAACCCTTGCCCTGAAGGTTGTGGGGAAGTGTCCTCTTCAAAAACATATTTTCTATCTCGAAATCAACTACGCTGAATAAAATGGCCATCTCAAAATTTTGATTGGATGTGTATGAGGGAATTATGGGCTTGGGGGGGGGCTAGTTGCCCTCCAATCACTTTCGACTATTAAAAGGGCACTAGAACTCTCAGTTTCCAATCGAATGAGCCCCTTTTGAAGTTTCTACGACGACCCCTTCCATATGAAGTGCCCTGCTCTAAAGGAAAAAAAAAATAATAAATAGTAAATTGTGCCAGCATGGTTCTTATATACCCTCAGGGCATAACGCTAAACCATTGCCCCGAGGGCTGTGGGAGAGTTTCCTCCTCAAAAACATATTTTTATTTGGAAATCAACTACGCTGAACAAAATGGCTATCTCAAAATTTTGATTGGATGTGTTTGGGGGAATGATGGGCCTGACCAGTGGCCAGAGGGTGGCCTAACGGAGTGGTTTTCTGTTCAGTCAGGTGTAAGGTAGGGCTGCATTCTATCACCACTACTGTTTGCCATAGTGATAGATTTTGTTCTCCGTGGATGCAGTTTTAGTGGCGGTCTACAATTAAATCCACTGAGAGAACTCAATGATTGTGATTTTGCTGACGATGTTGCACTTATTACCCACGACCCAGAAGATATGCAACGCAACATTAATGAACTCGGTCGTATGGCAAATGCTGTCGGACTCTCCATAAATGCTAACAAGACCAAATCAATGTCGAATGCAGTCATACCTGACTTAGCCGAAGGACTTTTGGTTAACAACGAGGAAATTGAGGAAGTGAGAGAGTTCAAGTATCTCGGCAGCATTCTTACGCAAGATGCCAATTCCGAAAGAGAAATACTGTGCCGAATAAAATTGGCTGGGTCTGCTTTCAGCTACCTTGGAAATGTTTGGAGAAATAATAAATACTCCCAGAAGTTAAAGCTTAAAATTTATAATAGCAATGCGGTCTCTGTCCTTACGTACGGCTGCGAAACTTGGAGCATCACTGCTCAGCTAGAACGACGAGTCCAGGCATTTGACAATAATTTCCTAAGGTCTATCCTAAATATACATTGGACGGAAAGAATACGAAATGATGAAATCTATCGTATGACAAATTATACCTCCATCCTTGATCTCATTTGAAAGCGGCGATGGATGTATTGGGGGCATATTGTGCGAAAGAAGGAAGGAAGGCTGCCGCACGACGCATGGTGTTGGACACCCCCCCGGTCTCCGCAAATCAGGGAGACCGAAAATGACCCTTGGCAGGTCGCTAATGAAGGAGGCGAAGCTGGCGAGGTCCTCGTTGGAGGAGCTATGGTTGAAGGCTCAGGACAGGTCGTCGTGGCGAACCACTGTTGCTGCCTTATGCGCCCCCAGGCGTAGGAAGACCTAAGTCTAAGACCTTGGGCCGCAAGTTGCATTGGGGGGCTAGTTGCCTTCTAATCACTTTCGACAATTAAAAAGGGCCCTAGCCACTCCAATTTCCAATTGAATGAGCCCTTTTCGAAGTTTCTACGACAACTCCTTCGATACGAAGTGCCCGGGTGGAGAAAAAAAACAACACATTGTGCCCACATCGTTCTTTACTTAGGCAGCGCTAGCGCGCTGCCTATGATTCCAAATATACAAACTTCTTTCAGTTCATAGTTCCCCAGCAAAAACCAAAAATCTGAGAAAATTTGTCTGATTTTTGAAAAAAGGGGAAACATCCCTAAAAAAGCAAGCGATATTATTTGACATTTTTTATTAGATACATCATTTCAGATAACCCTATCATAGAGGTTTCAAGCTCCAATCTTCAGAATGCAGAATTTCACTTTTTTAGAGAAGAAACATCGTCAATACATGTTTATTTGTTATCTATTTTCCCAGGGGTAATTGTATCAAACAGTTCGTGGTAACGAACTGTAAGTAAGGAGCGACCCGGCTCAATAGTAACCGAAACTCTAAAAAACGGAATTTTGATACCAATAGATACATCAAAAGAATTAGATTTTAATGCTGATTTCAAATATAAAAGTTTTATCAAGTTTAGTCTTACTCATCAAAAGTTACGCGCCTGAGAAAACTTGGCTGATTTTCGAAAAAAGGAGGAAAGACCCCCTAAAAATTATAGAACCTTAATGAAAACCACACCATCATATTCAGCGTATAAGAGAACCCTAGTGTAGAATTTTCAAGCACCTATCTATCAAAATGTGGAATTTGGCATTTTTTGCCAGAAGAAAGATCACGGATGAGTGTTTATTTTATTTTTTTTTTCTTTTCCCCAGAGGTGATCGTATCGACCCAGTGGTCCTAGAAAAACGTAGGAGGGCTCACTGGAATGGAAATTAAAAGTTCTAGTGCCCTTTTTAAGTGACCAAAAAAATGAAGGGCAACTAAGTCCCCTCCCACGCTCATTTTTTTCCCAAAGTCACCCGATCAAAATTTTGAGATAGCCATTTTGTTCAGCATGGTCGAAAATATGATAACTATGTCTTTTAGGATGACTTAGTCCCCTGAAGTCCCCGGGGGGAGGGCTGAAAGTTATGAACTTTACCCAATGTTAACATATAGTATTGGTTATTGGGAAGTATACGTACAGACGTTTTCAGGGGGATCTTTCTTGGTAGGTTGGGGGGGGGGGTGGGTCGCGGGTTATATGAGAGGATCTTTCCATGAAGGAAGTTTTCATGGGGGAAGGGACATTGCTATGGAGGGGGGCCGGATTTCCCATCATTATTAAAGAAAAAGATCAGAATTTAAATAAATACAAAAAGTTTTTCAACTGAAAGTAAGGACCAACATCAAGACTTAAAACGAACAGAAAATATTACGTATATGATTGGGTTCACCCCCTAGTCAACACCTCGCTCTCTAAGCCAAATATTTTCTAGTACTTTCATAAGAGCTATTTATTCTAATTAACGGCCTTTGTGATTAAGGGGTCATTTTTAAAGAATTGGAACAAAATTCAAACTTTGGCTTAAAGAGCAAGGTATTGACTAGGGGGAAAACCCCTTAATATACGTATTAAAAATCTATGAATATAGAAGTTCGTTACGTAAGTTGATTCGTAAGTTATGTATAGTTATTACTAATAAAAACGTTCGTAAATAAAATTAAACAAGTTTTGAGAAAGCCATTTAACCAAATAAAAGTAAAATTAATATGCAAATTTTGTTTTAATTATTCATGTACGGTGAGTCAGTATCAAAACCTGCATTAATTCAATAACGTTCAAACATTAAATAAAAAAACAAGTTTTTTTAACTGAAAGTAAGGAACGACGATAGATTCCTAAAAAAGTGCATTTTCATGAACAAACTGGTTACTCTTCGTGAGGCTTCAGATAAATGTTGAAAGAGGTAGGGGAAGTAAGAATTAAATAAAATGTTTCTCTATACGGCTAAAATGTTACATTTTCATATCTAGCAGCACAAAGATGGAAAAGGCAAGGCATATCATCATCAGTCTCGCCAGAAAATTTCTTTGGGATGGCAAATGCTGCTAGGAACTTAGTTTTCAGCAATTTTAAATGATAATATTTTTCTTTTTCTATTTATAGGAAGAACTTCAGTGTATTTAAACAAACGTATGTAATATATTTATCGATAAGAAAATACTATTGTAGAGGTTGTGATGGCTTCAGTTATGTAGAAGATAAAAAGTCTCACAGTATTTCTATCCATGCAAACAATAATTTTGCTTTTCATCAAACCAAATTCTTTAGAACAATAACTTTTTACCAAAATTAATTTAAAAAAACTAAATTGAATATGCAAATCAAGTTTGAATCGAATAAAAATAGCCACAAACAAGAGTTTGGGTATCGCCTCACTGCAGAAGCCTAAAACCTATTGTGTCATTGGCGCTTTACGGAAAACGAATTATATTACAAATGTTTTCTTTTGTACTTAATATTGAAAATAAATATTAAAATTACAGTAAAATTTTGAACTGATGAGCTATCAGCAATTAATATCATTATACATCAAATGTTCAGTTTAATTTATTAGTCCTTTCCAAGATTCGTCAAGACAAATATAGTTTCACTACAAACAAAATTTGGATACTGCCCCCTCCTTTAACTGTAAAAACCTAAAGCCTTCTGCGTCATTGGCGCTGCACTGAAAACGAATTAGTCGTATATTACAAATTTATTCTTTTCCAGTTCTTACAGCATTGAAAATGAAATTAAAATTACACTGAAAAAAAATCTTGAACTGGTGGATCTTTCAACAATTAAATATAAATCTAATATATCATTATATATCTAATGTTCAATTTGATTTTGTTTATACTTTCCAAGACTGTTCAAGACTCATATAGTTTTCAGTAAGGCGCCAATGACGCAGTAGGTTTTAGGCTTCTGCAGTGAGGCGATACCCGAACTCTTGTTCGTTGTTATTTTTATTCGATTCAAACTTGATTTGCATATTCGATTTAAGTTTCACTCGTTTTAAGATTTATTTATTCATTTACATTAAAATATATTGTATATTTGTTCGCATTGATTATTTATTTAATTTCTGTTCGTTTTAAGTTTCATTTATACTTTAATAGCAAAATATTTTTTTTGTTTTAAGCTTGATTTTCATATTCAATCCAAGCATTACTTGCTTTAAGATCTATTTATTAATTTATATTATTACTTGTTGTATGTTTTTTGCTATGTTCGTTTATTTAATTTCCGTTCGTTTTGGGTTTCATTTACTCTTTAATAGTAATTTCTGGTCGTCTTGAGTTAACAAAATGTCTATCTCAAAATTTTTATCTGATGCATATAGGGCGTGGAGGAGGGGGGCTAGTTGCCCTCCAATCTCTTTTGACTCTTAAAAAGTGAACAAGAACTTTCAATTTCCAATCAAGTGAGCCCTCTCTAAAGTTTATACGAGCATCTCTTCCATAAGAAATAATGGGAAGGATTCGGAGAATCCTTAAATTACAACCCTTGCCCTGAGGGCTGTGGGGGAGTTGTCATCCTCAAAGACCTAATTTCTAGAACTTAAAACTACGTTTAATAAAATGGCTGTCTCAAATTTTGATTGGATGTGTTGGGGAAAAGGTGGCGTGAGAGGGGGGTTAGTTGCCCTCAAGTCACTTTCGACTATTAAAAAGGGCACTAGCCCTTTGAATTTCCAATCGAATGAACCTTTTTTGAAGTTTCTACAATACCACCTTCTATAAGAACCTTATATGCCCCCAGGGTATAACTTAAAACCCTTGCCTTGAGGGTTGTGGGGAGTGTCGTCCTCAAAAACATATTTTCTATCTGAAAATCAACTACGCTGAAAAAAATGGCTATCTCAAAATTTTGACTGGATGTGTTTGGGGGAATTATGGGCGTGCGGGGGGGGGGGGGGTAGTTGCCCTCCAATCACTTTCGACTATTAAAAAGGGCACTAGCCCTTTGAACTTCCAATCGAATGAGCCTTTTTTTGAAGTTTCAACGACAACGCCTTCTATAAAAACCTTAAATGCCCCCAGGGCATAACTTAAAACCCTTGCCTCAAGGGATGTGGGGGAGTGTCATCCTCAAAAACATATTTCCTATCTGAAAATCAACTACGCTGAACAAAATGGCTATCTCAAAATTTTGATTGGACGTGTTTGGGGGAATGATGGGCGTGGGGGGGGGGCTAGTTGCCCTCCAATCACTTTCGAATATTAAAAAGGGCACTATCCCTTTAAATTTCTAATCGAATGAGCCTTTTTTGAAGTTTCTACGACAACGCCTTCTATAAAAACCTTATATGCCCCCTGGGCATAATTTAAACCCTTTCCCTGAGGGTTGTGGGGGATTGTCCTCCTCAAAAACATATTTTCTATCTGGAAATCAACTACGCTGAACAAAATGGCTATCTCAAAATTTGGATTGGATGTGTTTGGGACATGATGGGAGTGGGGGGGGGGGTGTCTTGTTGCCCTCCAATAGCTTTCGACTATTAAAAAGGGCACTAGCCCTTTGAATTTCTAATCGAATGAGCCTCTTTTGAAGTTTCTACGACAACGCCTTCTATGAAAACCTTATATGCCCCCAAGGCATAATTTAAACCCTTGCCCTGAGGGTTGTGGGGGATTGTCCTCCTCAAAAACATATTTTCTATCTGGAAATCAACTACGTAGAACAAAATGGCTATCTCAAAATTTTGATTGGATGTGTTTGGGAAATGATGGGCGTTGGGGGGGGGCTAGTTGCCCTCCAATCATTTTTGACTATCAAAAAGGGCACTAGAACTCTCGTTTGCCAATCGAATGAGCCCCCTTTGAAGTTTGTACGATGACCCCTTCCGTATGAAGTGCCTCTGGGAAAAAAATAATAATAAATAAATAAATAATAAAACATTGGAGCCGTATGACCTTTACTATAGACAACGCTACATCGTTGCCTCTGATTACTATTCATCGCCAATCTTTTAAGTGCATTGAAATTTTTTCTCAAATTTAAATTGTAAATTTAAACCTAGGCCGGTACTAATCAACGTAAAATTATTGATTTACAAATTTTACAAACAATTAGCCAGGGATTTAAGGGACCAGTACCTCAAATTATATCTTGGTTAAGCCTGGGTATGATTTGGAAAACAATCAGAAATCAAATAAAAAAAGAGCTTTTCAGCTGAAAGCAAGGAACAGATTTGAAACCTGTTTGAACAGATTATTCTTTTTATGAAGGGGGCTGTCTCTTCCTTTGCTTTTTACTCTTTACTGTGAAGTTTGGCTTTTTCAAATTTTTAAAGAACATTTGCAATTGGAAAGATAAGATTTTTCAAAGCACTAAAACTTTTGTTTAATGAACAAAGTATCAAGAAGTGGCAGTCCCCTTTATATACAGAGTAATTCATATTTGTTTTAAGTTTTAAACATGCTCCTTACTTTAGTTGAAAAACTTTTTCGATTTGTTTAATTACATTTAATAAAACTGTAAAGTTTTATGAACACAATAGGGCCGAATTTTCTACTTGGAGGATTTTCCACCGGGGGAATTTTCCAAGGGGAGGGACGTTTCCAGGGAGTGAACTTTTCAGGGGAAATTTAACGCTGGGTAAATTTTCCAGAACTCCTATACCAATTTTCTTAATATGTTTTGCTTTCTCTTTACCGATGCAATTTTAGGCATGGAGATATTTAGGGTAATTGTCCGAGGTAATTTTTTGCCAGAATTGAATTGCCCAGAGGCTATTTCTGTGGGGAAAGATATTTTCCCACGGAGGTGCAGCCAGGTATCTTTGTGTTACTTAAAAAACGATCAGAAATTAAATAGAAAAAACAAGTTTTTTCAACTTGTTAAAACTTGGGACGAACAGAAATTATTATGTATAGGGGGGAGGGGTGCCCCCTCCTCAACACTTCGCTCTTTGCACTAAAGTTTAAATTGTGTCTTAGTTCTTTAAAAACAACTCCGAAAACACAAGGGTCGTTTAATTAGAATAATAAGTAACTTTTTTTTAAAGAGCCGAAAAAGTTTAGCGCGAAGAGTGAGGGGGTGCAAACTCCCTCATAGCCTATACGTAATTATTTCTGTTCGTTTTAAGTTTTAATGTTCCTCCTTACTTTCGTTTGATAAAAAAGTTTTTTTTTATATAATGAAGCTTAGAGACAAACATTTTTTCTAAAGGCAATCGAAAAAGTATGTCAATTAAAGTAAAAGTATATAATTATAAAAATGAAAAATCAAGTAACTACAAAGAATACACAAAACAATAGCCTACTTAAAAAAATTAAGATATAAACTCCCAGCCTTCAGTTCTGTTGAGCAATGCGGAAGTGTTGGAACAATGTTTTTAACCATATCGACAGTTTTGAATTTGGTTATCAAAGACCAAAATATTTAATGCCTTTAGAATTTTTTTTATAAGAAGTAACGTATTATCAAAGTAGTTTGTTCAAAGTAAAACATTAAAACTAAGATCAAGAAAAATCAAATAAAAGTTTTTAATTCTGTATTTTTAATTTAATTTTTAATATTAAAAACTCATATATTTTACACATTTATACTTCATAGCTGTGAAAAATTAAACCTTTTTCAAAGTGACAACTAGATAAATACAATTACCCCTGGAAAAAAAATGATAATAAACTACAAAAAACGTATCTGTTCAGGGAGAAAATACAAAAATTCACAGCATTCCGTTCAGGGAAAGCATTTAATATTATATTGGCTTCACATGTCAGCTCATGGGTTCTCTTGCAATGCAAGCAAAAGTTGACGGCATTTTTTTCCGAAATTCCCCTTATTAAGATGTTTTCTATAATTATACGAACTTTCTTGTGTAGCCCACTAATAACTGCACTAATTACTAATAAGCAAATACATATTTAGGATCAAACAGTTTGTGGTAACAAATTGTAAGTAAGGAGCGACCCGGCTCAATAGTAACAGAAGCTTTAAAGAGCGGAATTTTGATACTAATTGATACATCAAAAGAATCAGGTTTAATGCTGATTTAAAATATAAAAGTTTTATCAAGTTTAGTCTTACCCATCAAAAGTTATGTGCCTGAGAAAATTTGCCTGATTTGTGAAAAAATGGGGGTCGGGGGTTATGTGGGAGGATTTTTCCATGGAGGAAGCTTTCATGGGGGAAAGGACATTGCTATGAAGGAGGTGCCGGATTGCCCAGCATTATTTAAAAAACGATCAGAAATTAAATAAAAAAAAAAATAAGTTTTTCAACTGAAAGTAAGGAGCAACATCAAAACTTAAGACGAACAGAAATTATTACGTATATGATTGGGTTCTTCTCCTAGTCAATACCTCGCTCTTTAGACCAAAGATTTTTTAGTACTTTCATAAGAGCTATTTATTTTAATTAACGGCCTTTGTGATTAAGGGGTCGTGTTTAAAGAATTGGAACACAATTTGAACTTCAGCGTAAAGAGCGAGGTATTGACTAGGGGGCGAACCCCTTAATATACATATTAAAAATATATGAATAGAGAAGTTCGTTACGTAAGGTAATTCTTAAGTTACGTACATTTATTACTAGTAAAAACGTTCGTAAATAAAATTAAACAACTTTCGAGAAAGCCATTTAACCAAAAAAAGTAAAATTAGCATGCAAATTTGTTTTAATTATTCATGTACGGTGAGCCAAAATCAAAACCTGCATTAATTCAAAAACGTTCAAAAATTAAATAAAAGAACAAGTTTTTTAAACTGAAAGTAAGGAGCAACATTAAAACTTAAAACGAACAGAAATTATTCCGTATATGAATGGGACTGTCCCCTCCTCAACGCCTCGCTCTTTATGCTAAAGTATTTTATTGTTTTAAAAAATAAAGTTGTGAGACAGAGTCAACGTTTAGCGTAAAGAGCGAAGCGTTGAGCAGGGGACAGCCTCTTTCATATACGGAATAATTTCTGTTCGTTTTTAGTTTTAATGTTGCTCCTTACTTTCAGTTAAAAAAACTTGTTTTTTTATTTAATCACCATAAGAAGCTGATTCTTTGATTGAATCTCATCAATAGTTAGCCTTTCACGCTTTCGTTATTGACGAGGATTATTATTTAATTACCATTCATTGCTATGAAGAATTTTATTTTTGTTACTCCAACCAAATCATATGGAAAAAATGTTCTTCGAAAACTGAAAGAGGTCACTCAGTCACAAATTAGAACTTATATTTTCCTTATTAAGAATTAAAATCTATTGGCAGGCAGCCAACAAAGGGGCAACGCACATTTTTTCCATGTTTTTTCTTTATTCTGCTCTTTTTCCTTTGGTTTCCTTATAATTACTTTATAATCCCAAATTTCCAGGGGGCGATGTCCCCCCCCCTCTGTTGGCGCCCATGTATAAGACTATGGAAAGATTTACAGATTAGATTATTGTTGTCAGGCTGCATAACCATTTTTGACTCCAAATCAATGTTCCTGTTTCTTACACTTGATCTTTGCTTTTTCAGTAAAGCGCTAGTTTTCTATAATCCTAGAAACACTAGGAAACATAATTAGTTTGTTGATCTGTATTAGCGTTATTGATATATATTAGATAGGCTGTGAAGTAATCATTTTTTTTCGTTTTAAGTTTCAACTTCGCTCTTTACTCCCCTCGGAAGAATGTTTTTTTTTAATAGCACTAACAATAGGGATAACCCTGAAATTCCATTTTAAAAATCAAAACTTTATATTTTTAAAGTCCACTAGAAATCCTTTGGGAATGGTGTCAGATCAGCATGATTATGATTGAGATTAACGCTAGCTTAATATGTCAAATATTAACTGCAAAACAGAGCTTTTACAGGCTGGGTTTAACAGTTATATGCCTTAAAATTATTTGTTCAGACTTCAAGGAATGAAACTGTATATACTCTGGACGAAGAAGGATAAATCATTTCTTTATTTCCATCATTAGGTTTCTGCCTGATATCTATATTTGAATTTAGGCATTATGCAATCTAGTACTTCTAACAATTAAAATAATTTCAACAGGCGTATTACCTGAAAAGTTAAGACTGGTCTAATCCTTTAGAAAATCCATATTTTGACAAGATTAAACTGTACCTACGACCGAAGTTATCAAATACTATTAAGGGTTTTTGTGTGATATAGCCCTTACCGTTCAAGTTATTCAGCCTTGACACAGTATAGAACCGGTTATTTTTGTTAGTTTCTTCCAGCTTAGGGTAAGACATGACAAAAAGAAGTGTTAAAATAGATGAAAAAAATTTTTGACAATATTTTGACAAGATTAAACTGTACCTACGACCGAAGTTATCAAATACTATTAAGGGTATTTGCGTGATATAGCCCTTACCGTTCAAGTTATTCATTCTTGACACAGTATAGAACCGGTTATTTTTGTTAGTTTCTTCCAGCTTATGGTAAGACATGACAAAAAGAAGTGATAAAATAGATGAAAAATATTTTGACAATATTTTGACAAGATTAAACTGTACCTACGACCGAAGTTATCAAATACTATTAAGGGTATTTGTGTGATATAGCCCTTACCGTTCAAGTTATTCAGCCTTGACACAGTATAGAACCGGTTATTTTTGTTAGTTTCTTCCAGCTTAGGGTAAGACATGACAAAAAGAAGTGTTAAAATAGATGAAAAAATTTTTGACAATATTTTGACAAGATTAAACTGTACCTACGACCGAAGTTATCAAATACTATTAAGGGTATTTGCGTGATATAGCCCTTACCGTTCAAGTTATTCATTCTTGACACAGTATAGAACCGGTTATTTTTGTTAGTTTCTTCCAGCTTATGGTAAGACATGACAAAAAGAAGTGATAAAATAGATGAAAAATATTTTTGACAATATTTTGACAAGATTAAACTGTACCTACGACCGAAGTTATCAAATACTATTAAGGGTATTTGTGTGATATAGCCCTTACCGTTCAAGTTATTCAGCCTTGACACAGTATAGAACCGGTTATTTTTGTTAGTTTCTTCCAGCTTAGGGTAAGACATGACAAAAAGAAGTGTTAAAATAGATGAAAAAATTTTTGACAATATTTTGACAAGATTAAACTGTACCTACGACCGAAGTTATCAAATACTATTAAGGGTATTTGCGTGATATAGCCCTTACCATTCAAGTTATTCATTCTTGACACAGTATAGAACCGGTTATTTTTGTTAGTTTCTTCCAGCTTATGGTAAGACATGACAAAAAGAAGTGATAAAATAGATGAAAAATATTTTTGACAATATTTTGACAAGATTAAACTGTACCTACGACCGAAGTTATCAAATACTATTAAGGGTATTTGTGTGATATAGCCCTTACCGTTCAAGTTAATCATTCTTGACACAGTATAGAACCAGTTATTTTTGTTAGTTTCTTCCAGCTTAGGGTAAGACATGACAAAAAGAAGTGATAAAATAGATGAAAAATATTTTTGACAATATTTTGACAAGATTAAACTGTACCTACGAACGAAGTTATCAAATACTATTAAGGGTATTTTATGTGATATAGCCCTTACCGTTCAAGTTATTCATTCTTGGCACAGTATAGAACCGGTCATTTTTGTTAGTTTCTTCCAGCTTAGGGTAAGACATGACAAAAAGGAGTGATAAAATAGATGAAAATTATTTTTGACAGTATTGTGACAAGATTAAACTGTACCTACGACCGAAGTTATCAAATACTATTAAGGGTATTTATGTGATATAGCCCTTACCGTTCAAGTTATTCATTCTTGACACAGTATAGAACCGAACATTTTTGTTAGTTTCTTCCAGCTTAGGGTAAGACATGACAAAAAGAAGTGATAAAATAGATGAAAAATATTTTTGACAATATTTTGACAAGATTAAACTGTACCTACGAACGAAGTTATCAAATACTATTAAGGGTATTTGTGTGATATAGCCCTTACCGTTCAAGTTATTCATTCTTGACACAGTATAGAACCGGTTATTTTTGTTAGTTTCTTCCAGCTTAGGGTAAGACATGACAAAAAGAAGTGATAAAATAGATGAAAAATATTTTTGACAATATTTTGACAAGATTAAACTGTACCTACGAACGAAGTTATCAAATACTATTAAAGGTATTTGTGTGATATAGCCCTTACCGTTCAAGTTATTCATTCTTGACACAGTATAGAACCGGTTATTTTTGTTAGTTTCTTCCAGCTTAGGGTAAGACATGACAAAAAGAAGTGATAAAATAGATGAAAAATATTTTTGACAATATTTTGACAAGATTAAACTGTACCTACGACCGAAGTTATCAAATACTATTAAGGGTATTTGTGTGATATAGCCCTTACCGTTCAAGTTATTCATTCTTGACACAGTATAGAACCGGTTATTTTTGTTAGTTTCTTCCAGCTTAGGGTAAGACATGACAAAAAGAAGTGATAAAATAGATGAAAAATATTTTTGACAATATTTTGACAAGATTAAACTGTACCTACGAACGAAGTTATCAAATACTATTAAGGGTATTTTATGTGATATAGCCCTTACCGTTCAAGTTATTCATTCTTGGCACAGTATAGAACCGGTCATTTTTGTTAGTTTCTTCCAGCTTAGGGTAAGACATGACAAAAAGAAGTGATAAAATAGATGAAAAATATTTTTGACAATATTGTGACAAGATTAAACTGTACCTACGATCGAAGTTATCAAATACTATTAAGGGTATTTGTGTGATATAGCTCTTACCGTTCAAGTTATTCATTCTTGGCACAGTATAGAACCGGTCATTTTTGTTAGTTTCTTCCAGCTTAGGGTAAGACATGACAAAAAGAAGTGATAAAGTAGATGAAAAATATTTTTGACAATATTGTGACAAGATTAAACTGTACTTACGAACGAAGTTATCAAATACTATTAAGGGTATTTGTGTGATATAGCCCTTACCGTTCAAGTTATTCATTCTTGACACAGTATAGAACCGGTTATTTTTGTTAGTTTCTTCCAGCTTAGGGTAAGACATGACAAAAAGAAGTGATAAAATAGATGAAAAATATTTTTGACAATATTTTGACAAGATTAAACTGTACCTACAACCGAAGTTATCAAATACTATTAAGGGTATTTGTGTGATATAGCCCTTACCGTTCAAGTTATTCATTCTTGACACAGTATAGAACCGGTTATTTTTGTTAGTTTCTTCCAGCTTAGGGTAAGACATGACAAAAAGAAGTGATAAAATAGATGAAAAA
Organism: Artemia sinica; assembly: GCA_027921565.1. NCBI lineage: Eukaryota > Metazoa > Arthropoda > Branchiopoda > Anostraca > Artemiidae > Artemia > Artemia sinica. Next base: position 46,768,877 of record CM051258.1, read on the forward strand.
TATTTTTGACAATATTTTGACAAGATTAAACTGTACCTACGAACGAAGTTATCAAATACTATTAAGGGTATTTTATGTGATATAGCCCTTACCGTTCAAGTTATTCATTCTTGGCACAGTATAGAACCGGTCATTTTTGTTAGTTTCTTCCAGCTTAGGGTAAGACATGACAAAAAGAAGTGATAAAATAGATTAAAAATATTTTTGACAATATTTTGACAAGATTAAACTGTACCTAAGAACGAAGTTATCAAATACTATTAAGGATATTTGTGTGATATAGCCCTTACCGTTCAAGTTATTCATTCTTGACACAGTATAGAACCGGTTATTTTTGTTAGTTTCTTCCAGCTTAGGGTAAGACATGACAAAAAGAAGTGATAAAATAGATAAAAAATATTTTTAACAATATTTTGACAAGATTAAACTGTACCTATGACCGAAGTTATCAAATACTATTAAGGGTATTTGCGTGATATAGCCCTTACCGTTCAAGTTATCCATTCTTGACACAGTATAGAACCGGTCATTTTTGTTAGTTTCTTCCAGCTTAGGGTAAGACATGACAAAAAGAAGTGATAAAATAGATGAAAAATATTTTTGACAATATTTTGACAAGATTAAACTGTACCTACGAACGAAGTTATCAAATACTATTAAGGGTATTTGTGTGATATAGCCCTTACCGTTCAAGTTATTCATTCTTGACAAAGTATAGAACCGGTTATTTTTGTTAGTTTCTTCCAGCTTAGGGTAAGACATGACAAAAAGAAGTGATAAAATAGATGAAAAATATTTTTGACAATATTTTGACAAGATTAAACTGTACCTACAAACGAAGTTATCAAATACTATTAAGGGTATTTGTGTGATATGGCCCTTACCGTTCAAGTTATTCATTCTTGACACAGTATAGAACCGGTTATTTTTGTTAGTTTCTTCCAGCTTAGAGTAAGACATGACAAAAAGAAGTGATAAAATAGATGAAAAATATTTTTGACAATATTTTGACAAGATTAAACTGTACCTACGACCGAAGTTATCAAATACTATTAAGGGTATTTGTGTGATATAGCCCTTACCGTTCAAGTTATTCATTCTTGACACAGTATAGAACCGGTCATTTTTGTTAGTTTCTTCCAGCTTAGGATAAGACATGACAAAAAGAAGTGATAAAATAGATGAAAAATATTTTTGACAATATTTTGACAAGACTAAACTGTACCTACGACCGAAGTTATCAAATACTATTAAGGGTATTTGCGTGATATAGCCCTTACCATTAAAGTTATTCATTCTTGACACAGTATAGAACCGGTTATTTTTGTTAGTTTCTTCTAGCTTAGGGTAAGACATGACAAAAAGAAGTGATAAAATAGATGAAAAATATTTTTGACAATATTTTGACCAGATTAAACTGTACCTACGACCGAAGTTATCAAATACTATTAAGGGTATTTGTGTGATATAGCCCTTACCGTTCAAGTTATTCATTCTTGACACAGTATAGAACCGGTTATTTTTGTTAGTTTCTTCCAGCCTAGGGTAAGACATGACAAAAAGAAGTGATAAAATAGATGAAAAATATTTTTGACAATATTTTGACAAGATTAAACTGTACCTACGACCGAAGTTATCAAACACTATTAAGGGTAATTTTGTGATATAGCCCTTACCGTTCAAGTTATTCATTCTTGACACAGTATAGAACCGGTTATTTTTGTTAGTTTCTTCCAGCTTAGGGTAAGACATGACAAAAAGAAGTGTTAAAATAGATGAAAAAAATTTTTGAAAATATTTTGACAAGATTAAACTGTACCTACGACCGAAGTTATCAAATACTATTAAGGGTATTTGCGTGATATAGCCCTTACCGTTTAAGTTATTCATTCTTGACACAGTATAGAACCGGTTGTTTTTGTTAGTTTCTTCCAGCTTAGGGTAAGACATGACAAAAAGAAGTGATAAAATAGATGAAAAATATTTTTGACAATATTTTGACAAGATTAAACTGTACCTACGACCGAAGTTATCAAATACTATTAAGGGTATTTGTGTGTTATAGCCCTTACCGTTCAAGTTATTCATTCTTGACACAGTATAGAACCGGTTATTTTTGTTAGTTTCTTCCAGCTTAGGGTAAGACATGACAAAACGAAGTGATAAAATAGATGAAAAATATTTTTGACAATATTTTGACAAGATTAAACTGTACCTACGAACGAAGTTATCAAATACTATTAAGGGTATTTGTGTGATATAGCCCTTACCGTTCAAGTTATTCATTCTTGACACAGTATAGAACCGGTTATTTTTGTTAGTTTCTTCCAGCTTAGGGTAAGACATGACAAAAAGAAGTGATAAAATAGATGAAAAATATTTTTGACAATATTTTGACAAGATTAAACTGTACCTACGACCGAAGTTATCAAATACTATTAAGGGTATTTGTGTGATATAGCCCTTACCGTTCAAGTTATTCATTCTTGACACAGTATAGAACCGGTGATTTTTGTTAGTTTCTTCCAGCTTAGGGTAAGACATGACAAAACGAAGTGATAAAATAGATGAAAAATATTTTTGACAATATTTTGACAAGATTAAACTGTACCTACGAACGAAGTTATCAAATACTATTAAGGGTATTTGTGTGATATAGCCTTTACCGTTCAAGTTATTCATTCTTGACACAGTATAGAACCGGTCATTCTTGTTAGTTTCTTCCAGCTTAGGATAAGACATGACAAAAAGAAGTGATAAAATAGATGAAAAATATTTTTGACAATATTTTGACAAGATTAAACTGTACCTACGACCGAAGTTATCAAATACTATTAAGGGTATTTGCGTGATATAGCCCTTACCGTTCAAGTTATTCATTCTTGACACAGTATAGAACCGGTTATTTTTGTTAGTTTCTTCCAGCTTAGGGTAAGACATGACAAAAAGAAGTGATAAAATAGATGAAAAATATTTTTGACAATATTTTGACAAGACTAAACTGTACCTACGACCGAAGTTATCAAATACTATTAAGGGTATTTGCGTGATATAGCCCTTACCGTTCAAGTTATTCATTCTTGAAACAGTATAGAACCGGTTATTTTTGTTAGTTTCTTCCAGCTTAGGGTAAGACATGACAAAAAGAAGTGATAAAATAGATGAAAAATATTTTTGACAATATTTTGACCTGATTAAACTGTACCTACGACCAAAGTTATCAAATACTATTAAGGGTATTTGTGTGATATAGCCCTTACCGTTCAAGTTATTCATTCTTGACACAGTACAGAACCGGTTTTTTTTTGTTAGTTTCTTCCAGCTTAGGGTAAGACATGACAAAAAGAAGTGTTAAAATAGATAAAAAATATTTTTGACAATATTTTGACAAGATTAAACTGTACCTACGACCGAAGTTATCAAATACTATTAAGGGTATTTGCGTGATATAGCCATTACCGTTCAAGTTATTCATTCTTGACACAGTATAGAACCGGTTATTTTTGTTAGTTTCTTCCAGCTTAGGGTAAGACATGACAAAAAGAAGTGATAAAATAGATGAAAAATATTTTTGACAATATTTTGACAAGATTAAACTGTACCTACGACCGAAGTTATCAAATACTATTAAGGGTATTTGTGTGATATAGCCCTTACCGTTCAAGTTATTCTTTCTTGACACAGTATAGAACCGGTTATTTTTGTTAGTTTCTTCCAGCTTAGGGTAAGACATGACAAAAAGAAGTGATAAAATAGATGAAAAATATTTTTGACAATATTTTGACAAGATTAAACTGTACCTACGACCGAAGTTATCAAATACTATTAAGGGTATTTGTGTGATATAGCCCTTACCGTTCAAGTTATTCCTTCTTGACACAGTATAGAACCGGTTATTTTTGTTAGTTTCTTCCAGCTTAGGGTAAGAGATGACAAAAAGAAGTGATAAAATAGATGAAAAGTATGTAGTTCGGGCTATATATTTGCACATTAGGGGTGGGATGGGGTATAGTATTTTGACATTGTGAAGTTAGAAAACAATTCTTACTTCATAATATGTAGAATAATTGTACCTTACACATTAGGCATACAGACCCGCTATATTTTACCCCCTCCCCCTAATGTACAAATATATTGCCCAAATTTGTTTCTAAAGTATTATATTTTTATCATACGTAGGAATATTTACTTAGGAATGAGCGTCAGAGAAACATATTAGAAGAATATTAGGTAGGGGCTATATCATACAAGTACCCTAATCAGCAATAATGACAGATTAGCAACATGCAATCTTTTCAGATGGTTTATTTCGTCGTCTTACTTCTTGTCTTTGCCGGATGTGAGGCATATGAAGCTAAGTACGAACTTGTCAATGGCATTCCATATAATAAGGATGCACCATCAGATGATGAATATCCATATTGTCCCCGCGATGGATTAATTGAGATTGATGGTCAGCAAATATTAGTTAATTGTATTTGTTCTCAAGGTGAAGATGGGTTTTTGCCTATTTTTTATTGCAATGATATACCAAACACGGATTATATTACTGCATATTTTGACCGACCATTTCCCACGTATTTGGCAGCCAGAATAACTGTATCTAATTCGGATACACTTGAAATTCCAGCTAATATTTTTGCCGACAAACAGCCAATCAGAATAACATGGACAAATAATTTCATTAAGTCTGTAGATCCAAATGCCTTTGCTCTGACAAAGCCTGAGCTTGAAGTTTTAGAAATAGAGTATGAACCAGAACTGAACGACTTTCCATTTACAAGCTTAAATGGGTTTCCCCGTCTTAGAGAGCTCTGGCTAAACAATAATAACTTAAGCATCATCAGTGATTTGGCTGAAATGAGTGTGCCCAGTTTGCAGATAATTAACCTTGATTTCAATAATATGGCAATTGAATTTCCAAAGTTAAGGTTTCTGCCTGAATTACGGATAATCTCAGCTGAAGCTTCAAAACTAATCGGCATCAGCAACGATCTTCCGTTTGAAGAGCTACAAATGTTACAGGAAATAAATTTTAGAGGAAATAAAGATATTGGATCTATTCAGTCTGGGTCATTTGTTTTCGATCAACAAACAAGTATTAACAATATTGACTTGAGTAACTGTGGATTAGTGTCAGTGGAGCCTGGTGCATTTGCTGGTAAGATTTTTTTTTCTGTTTTTCTTCTCCCCATTAAATAAAAGCGATCATTGTCAATGACAGCATTAGAAAAATTACTTGCAACAAATTCTCAGAGAACAATAAATTGAAAAAACTAATGTTTCTTTAAAAAATATACAAGTATCGACTCTCATGTGGGCTTTAAAGGAGTATAAATAAAGTTTTATTGAATATAAGGTTTGTTATTACAGAATTTTAATTAATCTAAAATATGTTCGCAACATTTAACTAGTCATTTGTTTATTAATAACAATAGCCTAAGGAACTTCTTTAGAAATATTACTAATAAGGTAAATCTTTTTAGTAAGTGACTATAAAGAGAGAAGATTGATAAGGCATAGCCTTACGGTCATTTGTCTTTTCTTTCAGCTGTATTGTTGACGTAATACCTTAAATTAGGTAGTCTTTCAGCTATAGTGGAAGAAACATAGCAATATATTTCTGTTGCACCTTTCCTTAATCCAATATTTGTGAAGCGTTATAGCAAGGCGTCATTAGAGGAGGCGAGTAGGGCTGTATCCCTCTGGATTCTGAAAAAAGCCTTTTTTGGGAGATAATTCTACTGAAAATACAGGTTTTTATTATTTTAATTGGAAATAAACAACAATATTGCCTCCCTAGATGTTGAATATATATTTTGCCCCTCCCTCCTACATTTTCGTAAGTTGACGCCACTATGTTATAGTAGAATTTTCTTTCAGAACAACTATTATATTTTTATATAATTAACATACAAAATAGCCATTAGTAGTAATTCCAAAATCCATGGTTGCCAGATGTAGTTCCATGGTTGCCGTTGCCTCAAAACTATTGACTTTGAACGCACACAATTCAAGGGGTTTCTTGTATTTATACCTGGTTTTTGTGCATTGAAACTTATAAAACTGAATAGTTTGCTTTTATTTCTTCAATACAGCGTGTATTTTTAGTTTTTGTTACCAACTATTTTCCTATCGTATTGTACTTCTTTGTTTTTGTATATTTTACTAACTGATGTAACACAAATTTAACCGTTGCCTTTCGGCTGGTTCATTTTGAAATTTTATATCAGCTTCGGTCAATAAAAACACACCTTTCAGTCAGGGGTGGATCCAAGATTTTTTCTAGGGAGGGAGGGGGACGCAAAATAGGTAGATCCGAAAAAAATTAGGGGGGGGGGGGGCGCAAAATAGGTTGATCCGATAAACTTGCGTTAGGAGCAAGGTTAATTAACGCAAAATTAAGTTAAATAAGTAAATTACGCTGGGAGGGCGCCCCCTCACCCCCCCCCCCCCTCTCGGGACCTGCCCCTGCTTCAGTCGTGTCTTTTCACGTAAATGTATGGACGGCGAAACTGTATTTTCAAAGTCTAAAAAAGGCACAGTTTGTTGTTTTTTTCAGTTTAAAAAAAAAAAAAAACACCAATAAAAGCCATTTTTTCAACAGAAAAAATCATCAAAATTCAGGGGAATATCCTGGGATAAACTAAACCCTTCCCCACCAAATAACGCCAGTGGTACCTTAATCGGAAATGGCATTCAAGTCCACGGAAAAGAGGCTAACTTTCTTACGGAAAAGAGAGCAAATACCCCATTGAGCTGAGCTCAAACGAAAAATTTAAAACATTTATACATATTTTGACAAATTGTTGTCAAACAATTGTTGTCCTCGGCTTTCACAAAGTATGTAACTATGATCATTATATCTATCAAAAACAAGGAAATATAAAAATTTAAACTTGTGCTTCTAATTTTAGAGTTTTGCATCAAAAATGAGCCATAGATTTTTGACCAACTTCACATTAACCTATTGATTCCAAAATTTGCACAGAAGCCACCAGTAGCTGATAATAAATTTTAAAGGAAAATTGCTGCAACATCCAAGCTTAAAGGCCAAATGACATTAACATCTCTTTTTAGCACGCTTAAAGTTTAAAATCGTCGGGAATATTTGGAATTATATATTAATAGGGATTCTCGTTCCGACCCTACCAAACACTGTAATTCAAGACAATCTTAGAATTATATTTATAACTAACTGCAAAGATTAGAATACTTTAACTTAAATGAAACTAGTCATCGAATTAAGATTATTTACGAATAGTTTATCATTGTCAAAACCAAAAGAAGATTTTCATTGTTGTTATTTAGATCATTTATAAAGTGTTAAATTCTTTTATCAATAAAATTTAATCTTGATCACAACATATCAGGGGTGTCGACTTGTTCAACTCAGATTCCATAATTTAAAACAGGTTCAATTTGTAACAGCTCCCTATTAGACCCTATGGTTACACCTATATTTTCAATCTTATATTTTATCTAGGTTTGCTTTCAAACACCAACGTCTCTCTAAACGACAATCTTCTTACATCACTTCCTGAAGACGCTTTTCGAGTCATGTTAGAAACAATGATTGGCGGCAGTGGCAAACTGGATTTAAGTGGTAAGAAAAACTAAATTACTAATTTTATTTTGATTTAATAAGTCCAGACTGAATAGAATATTAAAAGTAGTTCAGCCTTTTGCTGTAAATTACACTAGGAGCAAAATGTCTTCTTTCTTGTTTCCTCAAAATTTAGACTTATTAGATCTTATCTTAGACAATTATAATCCACTTTCTTTTCTTCACATAAAGCAAATACTGAAGGCCCATCCATTTCCTCAGAAAATTTAAATAGATCCCTCGATTTACATTATTTAAACCCCTTTTTTTACTTATTAGGAAATAATTATTATAATATTCAAATAATATATGTTAATAAAAACTATTTAAAAGTGCTTACGAACACTAGTCAGTCCCATCAGCAGAAATTCATTCAGGGAGGGAATTGATTTTTGAATAGATATTAAGTGTCACAAAAACATTACAAGACGGGTGAATTACACGAGAATCGTAGAGTACTTATGAATGTCTATAGGAGTATCTTAGAATACTTACGAAAACCATAATTATTTTGGACTGGAGGGTACCTCATATGCCTATCCTCTATATGCATGCCTGTGTGCAATCATGGATCACAACTTCTTGGAAATTGTAGTGTTTATTATGACAACGAAAAGGAAGAAGAAATATACTAGAAAAACTAACATTATTTAAATTAGAAAAACTATTGCTATACAGGCTTACGATTATAGGATATCAAATTTACTGCTGAAAAATGAATTTGTATCTTTCTCAAATTTATTCCTGCATCCAAGAACACAACACTTGGTGACGTTAAATTGCTTGGATCTTTTGCTGAGCTAATAATTTATCATAAATAACTTTTCCCATAACTTTCATTGCTGATAAAAACATATTTTAAACCTATCCGTCAGGTTGCCACCAGGCCCAAAAAATCAATAAAGTCTTTTGAAAAAATCACTAAATGAGCAATAAAATAACTAAATGAAAAAATTCACTGATTTCTTCTTGAAAGGATTAGATAAAGTACAGTTTTTGATTATCTACGTCTTTAAGAAAAGTTCAAGGCAGTTTTCCTTAGACAATGGGAGGTTTTCTAGATAGAGAAAAAAAAAAACAAGTTCTTGTTGATGATGGTGACGCTCTTATTGGTAAAGAGCATTGTCATCCGACTTGGGGATTAAGAAAGGAACGAAAATCCTCACCGAAGTAAGCACTATGTTTGAAACATGCCAGCTCTATGCAGGGTGTCATTAGCCAAAATGTTTTGGGGTGGGGGATAGTAAAGTCTATTAGCCTTCTGATCACCTTTGCCAACTTGCTTTGAATTAATCATTAATTTGAATAATGCCCATTTCTTTCATATCTTACAACCTGAAAAAAATTGGTTCTTACATTGTTTTACCGTAAGATACATTTTTACAACTAATTAGTCACCTAGAAACGTTGCTTAAAGAATATGGATAGTTTTTGACGCTTTAATGATTCTGGATAAAAGAAAAACTTTTTTGTCCAAAAAACGGCTAAGTTTATTTAATTATACTGTATATTAATTTCCATGGGATCTGGCTCTAAAATAATTCAGTGTTATCTACGGTTATGATCAATATATCTGATTCCTAATCAATAATGATCCAGTAAAACTATGGTGCTTTTCGTGATGATTTTAACAAATAGCCCAAAATATTGCACGGGATCATTCCCACCCGGTTATAGGTGTTTATACCCCTGGAAAATACCCCTCCCCAGAAAATACCCTCCCCCGGAGCCTCCCTGTGGAAAATGAAAATACCAGCACAATGTTTGGATTTATTTCATTGTTTTATCCCAGGTATTATCACCTTCACAATTGTTCTGACTTTCGGTGGTGTGGAAAATAAATCTTAATACCCACACATCTAGATTCCAAAAAAATTAAAAAATTAATTTCTGTTTTGCGGAAAACATGTTTTAATGTTCATATCATTAATATCAATAACATTGGTATCTTTCGGGGAAAAGAACTAGATTAGTAAAACAGAGAGCTATATTTTACATATTAGCTTAAGGGCTTGGGCGTGAAAAATTCGGCCAAAAAACGCGTTCTTTCCAATGAGTATGTGGAGGCTCAAAGGAAAAATTCAAGTGACAACTAACTTGAAGCATGTTATTGAGCATTTACTTGTTTATTGCAAATAAGTGGAATTGAGCGGCAATGTCAAATTTGCCTTTCTCTTCCGACAAAAAAAAAAACAACCTAGAATATTGAATCCAAGCACATATTCAGTTTTTAAAAATAAATAAGCCGTATCAAGCAAAGCTTAAGTAAAGAAACAAGCGGGATGCGGAATAACTCAAGAATAACCTTTTTAACGAGATTAAATAAAAAAAAACAAGTTTTTTAAACTGAAAGTAAGGAGCGACATTAAAACTTACAACGAACAGAAATTATTCTGTATATGAAAGAGACTGTCCCATCCTCAACGCCTCGCTCTTTACGCTAAAGTTTTTTATTGTTTTAAAAAATAAAGTTGTGAGACAGAGTCAAACTTTAGCGTAAAGAGCAAGGCGTTGAGGAGGGGACAGTCTCTTTCATATACAGAATAATTTCTATTCGTTTTAAGTTTTAATGTCGCTCCTTACTTTCAGTTTAAAAAACTTGTTTTTTTTATTTAATTTTTGAACATTTTTGAATAAATGCAGGTTTTGATCTTGGCTCACCGTACATGAATAATTAAAACAAAATTTTCATGTTAATTTACTTTTATTTAGTTAAATGTCTTTCTCGAAATTTGTTTAATTTTATTTACGAACGTGTTTATTAGTAATAAATATACGTAACTTACGAATTAACTTACGTAACGAACTTCTATATTCATATATTTTAATACGTTTATTAGGGGGTTCGCCCCCCTAGTCAATACCTTGCTCTTTAAGCGAAAGTTCAAATTTTGTTACAATTCTTTAGAAATGACCGCTTATTCACAAAGGCCGTTAATTAGAATAAAAAGCTCTTATGAAAGTACTGAAAAATTTTTGGCTTAAAGAGCGAGGCATTGACTACGGGGTGAACCCAATTATATATGTAATATTTTCTGTTCGTTTAAAGTTTCGATGTTGCTGCTGTTGCAGTTGAAATACTTGTTTTTTTATTAATTTTATGATCTTTTTTTAAATAATGCTGGGAAGTCCGGCGTCCCCTTCATAGCAATGTCCCTTCCCCCATGAAAACTTCCTTCATGGAAAGATCCTCCCACATAACCCCTGACCCACCCGCCCCCCCACTACCAAGAAAAATCTCCCCTAAAAACGTCTGTATACTTCCAAATAACCAATAAGTAGAGATGCCTTATTGAGTCGTGACAGGGCTCCTTATATGGGCATAGAACCACGTGGTTTATGGACTTTGTCAGTGAGAATGAAAAAACAGGAATTTTGTCACATTTATGGATGGTTTTATGGACTTTGTCAGTGAGAATGAAAAAACAGAAAGTTTGTCACATTTATGGATGGTTTTATGCATGGTTATGTGTGTTGATTATTTGATGGTTTTATGGATTTTGTCAGTGAGAATGGAAAAACAGGAACTTTGACACTTCCTTCTTGTTAAACCCAGATGTTACGAGTTTCCAGGAAACAGTATTTGTTATTGTTGTTTCCAAGCCAAATGTTACGAGTTCCCGGGAAACAGTTAATTAATGTCTGACAGATGACGTCAAGTTAATTAATGTCTTTGCATTTCCAAAGAGAATTGTCTAGGAGAAACAGTTAGATCACACATGATGTCATGATTGATTGATTCACACGAAAGGGGAATTAATTTGTTGTTCTAAAGAGAATTGATTCACGAAAGGGAAATTAATTTGTTGTTTCTAACAAGAGAATCGTTTCCGAGCAGACGTTTTGATCTTAGCGCGCGAAAAGGTTTCCAAATAATTTGAAATGCATTGGCGCAGAGATGCCAAACAAAAGAAACATGCCGAAATTCCGTTTAGGGATAATTTTGGCGAAACCGTTTTAGCTATTTTATGGAACTATTTCGGTGAAACAGCTAGAGACATTTTAAAAGGTGATTTTTGAAGAGATTTTGGAAAAGAATTTGAGTGTGGTCGTTATAATACACAAGTTGTATTTTAACAGTGTTGTGAGGTCCTCTACCCCAACCCAAAGGGCCCCGATTGCTCTACCCCAACCCCAAAGGTTCCGATCCCCCTACCACAACCCCGAAGGAAGCCACCGGTCCTCAAAGGTTCTCTGGGCTTCCAAAGGACCCCCCCCCGGACCCCCAAAGACCCTCACCCAGTCCCCAAAGGTCCCCAGGCACCCAAAGGGCCCCAGACCCTAAAAAGGCCATACCCGAGCCCCAAAGGCCCTCCCCGGTCCCCAAAGGTCCACCAGACCCCCAAAAGCCCTCCCCGGTCCCCAAAGGTCCACCAGAACCCCAAAAGCCCTCCCCCGGTCCCCAAAGGCCCTCCCCCGGTCCCAAAGGCCCTCCCCGGGCTCCCAGGGCTCCCAAAGGGCCCCGATTACTCTACCCCTACCCCGAAGGAAGCCTCCGGTCCTCAAAGGTCCCCCAGGCTCCCAAAGACCCTCACCCGGTCCCCAAAGGTCCACCAGGCTCCCAAAGGGACCCCAGACCCCCAACGGACCCACCGGGCCCCAAAGGGCCCAATCCGTGCTCAAGGGCCCCCCGGACCCCCAAAGGTCCTCCACCAGTCCCCAAAGGCCCTCTCCCGGTCCCAAAGGTCCACCAGGCACACAAAGGGCCCAATCCGTGCTCAAGGGCCCCCCGGACCCCCAAAGGTCCTCCACCAGTCCCCAAAGGCCCTCTCCCGGTCCCAAAGGTCCACCAGGCACCCAAAGGGCCCCAGACCCTAAAAAGACCATACCCGAACCCCCCAAAGGCCCTCACCGGTCCCCAAAGGTCCACCAGACCCCCAAAAGCCCTCCACCGGTCCCCAAAGGCCCTCCCCGAGCTCCCAGGGCTCCCAAAGGGCCCCGATTGCTCTATCCCCAACCCCGAAGGAAGCCTCCGGTCCTCAAAGGTCCCCCAGGCTCCCAAAGGACCCAGTGGACCCCCAAAGGCCCTCACCTGGTCCCCAAAGGTCCACCGGGCTCCCAAAGGGACCACCGGACCCCCAAAGGGTCCCCCGGACCCCAAAGGTCCTCCCCAGGTCCTCAAGGGTCGCCCAGACCCCCAACGGACCCACCGGGCCCCAAAGGGCCCAATCGGTGCTCAAGGGCTCCCCGGACCCTCAAAGGCCCTCACCCGCTCCTCAAAGATCCACCGGGCTCCCAAAGGACCAGTCGGTCCTCAAGGACCCTCTCAGACGTGCAAAGACCCTCCCCAGACCCCCAAAGGCTCATCCCGGTCCCCAAAGGTCCCCTCAGGCTCCCATATGACCACTCCACCCCTCAAGGGCCCCCTGGATCCCCAAACGCCCTCCCCGGCCCCTCCAAAGAACCCCCTCTCCATTTTTAACACTTTTTATGGCTTTATTATATCCTTTTAGAACAAGTTCCTTTCATAATGTCCCTCCTAAACCCATTTTCCAACTTGAAGTACTTATCTTTTTCACCCACTTTCTCAATGAAAAAGAAATTAGTTTTTAATCAATTCTAATTTTCCAAATAATATAAAAATTTTCCACTTTAGTTCAGATCTGTCTCGAAGAGATGAAAAATTTAAAATACTGTTCCAAATTTTTCGCAGAAGATAAAAAAAGTTCAAGTTTTCTTCTGAATTTTACTAAAGAACAAAATTCAATTCTAATTTCACCAGAGAAAATAAAAATCTTCCACTTCAGTTCTTTATTTCACAAAGACATAAAGAAATTTAAAGTTCAATTCTAAATTTTTCGGTGGAAGATAGAAAAAGTAATACCATACTTGTGAATATTTTCCGGAAAATAAAAAGTTCTAGTTCAATTTACAATTTCCTCAACAAAGTGAAGAAAGTTTCAAGTTCTCTTCTGAATTTTACCAAAGAACAAAATTCAATTCTAATTTCTCCAGAGAAAACAAAATCTTCCACTTCAGTTCTATATTTCACAAAGATATAAAGAAATTTAAAGTTCAAGTCTAAATTTTTCGGTGGAAGATAGAAAAAGTAATACCATACTTGTGAATATTTTCACGGAAAATAAAAAGTTCTAGTTCAATTTACAATTTCCTCAACGAAGTGAAGAAAAATTCAAGTTCTCTTCTGAATTTTACCAAAGAATAAAATTCAATTCTAATTTTTTCAGAGAAAACAAAAATCTTCCACTTCAGTTCTTTATTTCACAAAGACATAAAGAAATTTAAAGTTCAATTCTAAATTTTTCGGTGGAAGATAGAAAAAGCAATACCATACTTGTGAATATTTTCCCGGAAGATAAAAAGTTCTAGTTCAATTTACAGTTTCCTCAATGAAGTCAAGGAAAGTTCAAGTTCTCTTCTGAATTTTACTAAAGAACAAAATTCAATTCTAATTTCACCAGAGAAAATAAAAATCTTCCACTTCAGTTCTTTATTTCACAAAGACATAAAGAAATTTAAAGTACAATTCTAAATTTTTCGGTGGAAGATAGAAAAAGTAATACCATACTTGTGAATATTTTCCCGGAAAATAAAAAGTTCTAGTTCAATTTACAATTTCCTCAACGAAGTGAAGAAAGGTTCAAGTTCTCTTCTGAATTTTACCAAAGAACAAAATTCAATTCTAATTTCACCAGAGAAAATAAAAATCTTCCACTTCAGTTCTTTATTTCACAAAGACATAAAGAAATTTAAAGTTCAATTCTAAATTTTTCGGTGGAAGATAGAAAAAGTAATACCATACTTGTGAATATTTTCACGGAAGATAAAAAGTTCTAGTTCAATTTACAGTTTCCACAATGAAGTCAAGGAAAGTTCAAGTTCTCTTCTGAATTTTACTAAAGAACAAAATTCAATTCTAATTTCACCAGAGAAAATAAAAATCTTCCACTTCAGTTCTTTATTTCACAAAGACATAAAGAAATTTAAAGTTCAATTCTAAATTTTTCGGTGGAAGATAGAAAAAGTAATACCATACTTGTGTATATTTTCCCGGAAGATAAAAAGTTCTAGTTCAATTTACAATTTTCTCAACAAAGTGAAGAAAGGTTCAAGTTCTCTTCTGAATTTTACTAAAGAATAAAATTCAATTCTAATTTCACCAGAGAAAATAAAAATCTTCCACTTCAGTTCTTTATTTCACAAAGACATAAAGAAATTTAAAGTTCAATTCTAAATTTTTCGGTGGAAGATAGAAAAAGTAATACCATACTTGTGAATATTTTCCCGGAAGATAAAAAGTTCTAGTTCAATTTACAATTTTCTCAACAAAGTGAAGAAAGGTTCAAGTTCTCTTCTGAATTTTACTAAAGAATAAAATTCAATTCTAATTTCACCAGAGAAAATAAAAATCTTCCACTTCAGTTCTTTATTTCACAAAGACATAAAGAAATTTAAAGTTCAATTCTAAATTTTTCGGTGGAAGATAGAAAAAGTAATACCATACTTGTGAATATTTTCCCGGAAGATAAAAAGTTCTAGTTCAATTTTAAATTTTCTCAACGAAGTGAAGAAAAATTCAAGTTCTCTTCTGAATTTTACCAAAGAACAAAATTCAATTCTAATTTCACCAGAGAAAATAAAAATCTTCCACTTCAGTTCTTTATTTCACAAAGACATAAAGAAATTTAAAGTACAATTCTAAATTTTTCGGAGGAAGATAGAAAAAGCAATACCATACTTGTGAATATTTTCCCGGAAGATAAAAAGTTCTAGTTCAATTTACAATTTCCTCAACAAAGTGAAGAAAGGTTCAAGTTCTCTTCTGAATTTTACCAAAGAATAAAATTCAATTCTAATTTTTTCAGAGAAAATAAAAATCTTCCGCTTCAGTTCTTTATTTCACAAAGACATAAAGAAATTTAAAGTTCAATTCTAAATTTTTCGGTGGAAGATAGAAAAAGCAATACCATACTTGTGAATATTTTCCCGGAAGATAAAAAGTTCTAGTTCAATTTAAAATTTTCTCAACGAAGTCAAGGAAAGTTCAAGTTCTCTTCTGAATTTTACCAAAGAACAAAATTCAATTCTAATTTTTTCAGAGAAAACAAAAATCTTCCACTTCAGTTCCTTATTTCGCAAAGACATAAAGAAATTCAAAGTTCAATTCTAAATTTTTCGATGGAAGATAGAAAAAGTAATACCATACTTGTGAATATTTTCACGGAAGATAAAAAGTTCTAGTTCAATTTACAATTTCCTCAACAAAGTGAAGAAAGGTTCAAGTTCTCTTCTGAATTTTACTAAAGAACACGCTTCAATTCTAATTTCACCAGAGAAAATAAAAATCTTCCACTTCAGTTCTTTATTTCACAAAGACATAAAGAAATTTAAAGTACAATTCTAAATTTTTCGGTGGAAGATAGAAAAAGCAATACCATACTTGTGTATATTTTCCCGGAAGATAAAAAGTTCTAGTTCAATTTAAAATTTTCTCAACGAAGTGAAGAAAAATTCAAGTTCTCTTCTGAATTTTACCAAAGAATAAAATTCAATTCTAATTTCACCAGAGAAAATAAAAATCTTCCACTTCAGTTCTTTATTTCACAAAGACATAAAGAAATTTAAAGTTGAATTCTAAATTTTTCGGTGGAAGATAGAAAAAGTAATACCATACTTGTGAATATTTTCCCGGAAGATAAAAAGTTCTAGTTCAATTTACAGTTTCCTCAATGAAGTCAAGGAAAGTTCAAGTTCTCTTCTGAATTTTACCAAAGAACATGCTTCAATTCTAATTTTTTCAGAGAAAACAAAAATCTTCCACTTCAGTTCTTTATTTCACAAAGACATAAAGAAATTTAAAGTACAATTCTAAATTTTTCGGAGGAAGATAGAAAAAGCAATACCATACTTGTGAATATTTTCCCGGAAGATAAAAAGTTCTAGTTCAATTTACAATTTCCTCAACAAAGTGAAGAAAAATTCAAGTTCTCTTCTGAATTTTACCAAAGAATAAAATTCAATTCTAATTTCACCAGAGAAAATAAAAATCTTCCACTTCAGTTCTTTATTTCACAAAGACATAAAGAAATTTAAAGTTCAATTCTAATTTTTCGGTGGAAGATAGAAAAAGTAATACCATACTTGTGAATATTTTCACGGAAGATAAAAAGTTCTAGTTCAATTTACAATTTCCTCAACGAAGTGAAGAAAAATTCAAGTTCTCTTCTGAATTTTACCAAAGAACAAAATTCAATTCTAATTTCACCAGAGAAAACAAAAATCTTCCACTTCAGTTCTTTATTTCACAAAGACATAAAGAAATTTAAAGTACAATTCTAAATTTTTCGGTGGAAGATAGAAAAAGCAATACCATACTTGTGAATATTTTCCCGGAAGATAAAAAGTTCTAGTTCAATTTACAATTTCTTCAACAAAGTGAAGAAAGGTTCAAGGTCTCTTCTGAATTTTACCAAAGAACAAAATTCAATTCTAATTTCACCAGAGAAAATAAAAATCTTCCACTTCAGTTCTTTATTTCACAAAGACATAAAGAAATTTAAAGTACAATTCTAAATTTTTCGGTGGAAGATAGAAAAAGCAATACCATACTTGTGAATATTTTCCCGGAAAATAAAAAGTTCTAGTTCAATTTACAATTTCCTCAACGAAGTGAAGAAAGGTTCAAGTTCTCTTCTGAATTTTACTAAAGAACAAAATTCAATTCTAATTTTTTCAGAGAAAACAAAAATCTTCCTCTTCAGTTCTTTATTTCACAAAGACATAAAGAAATTTAAAGTACAATTCTAAATTTTTCGGTGGAAGATAGAAAAAGCAATACCATACTTGTGAATATTTTCCCGGAAAATAAAAAGTTCTAGTTCAATTTACAATTTCCTCAACGAAGTGAAGAAAGGTTCAAGTTCTCTTCTGAATTTTACTAAAGAACAAAATTCAATTCTAATTTCACCAGAGAAAATAAAAATCTTCCACTTCAGTTCTTTATTTCACAAAGACATAAAGAAATTTAAAGTTCAATTCTAAATTTTTCGGTGGAAGATAGAAAAAGTAATACCATACTTGTGAATATTTCCTGGAAAATAAAAAGTTCTAGTTCAATTTACAATTTCCTCAACGAAGTGGAGAAAGGTTCAAGTTCTCTTCTGAATTTTACCAAAGAACAAAATTCAATTCTAATTTCACCAGAGAAAATAAAAATCTTCCACTTCAGTTCTTTATTTCACAAAGACATAAAGAAATTTAAAGTACAATTCTAAATTTTTCGGTGGAAGATAGAAAAAGCAATACCATACTTGTGAATATTTTCACGGAAGATAAAAAGTTCTAGTTCAATTTAAAATTTTCTCAACGAAGTCAAGGAAAGTTCAAGTTCTCTTCTGAACTTTACCAAAGAACACGCTTCAATTCTAATTTTTTCAGAGAAAACAAAAATCTTCCACTTCAGTTCTTTATTTCACAAAGACATAAAGAAATTTAAAGTTCAATTCTAATTTTTCGGTGGGTGATAGAAAAATTAATGCCATACTTGTGATTATTTTCACGGAAGATAAAAAGTTCTACTTCAATTTTAAATTTCCCCGGAAGATAAAAAGTTCTAGTTCAACTTGCTATTATTATCTTTGTGAAAACACACAAAATCAGAAAAAATGTTCAATGTTCCTTTAGTACCTACGCAATTAGGCTTAAATGAAGATATTTATGCAGAGTTTCAAGTCGATATGGCTAAGTTTGCTAAAAACAAGCTATTTTCTTGCGAAAACACACAAAATCAGAAAAAATGTTCAATGTTCCTTTAGCACCTACGCAATTAGGCTTAAATGAAGATATTTATGCAGAGTTTCAAGTCGATATGGCTAATTTTGCTAAAAACAAGCTATTTTCTTGCGAAAACACACGAAATCAGAAAAAATATTGTTAGGTTAGGTTAAGTTAGATTAGGTTAGGTTAGCCTACGTACGCGCGCATATAGGTTAAGTTAGGTTAGATTAAGTTAGATTAGGTTAAGTTAGGTTAGGTTAGGTTAGATTAAGTTAGGTTAGGCTAGGTTAGCCTACATACGCGCGCGTATGTAGGCTAACCTAGCCTAACCTAACTTAATCTAACCTAACCTAACCTAACTTAACCTAATCTAACTTAATCTAACCTAACTTAACCTATATGCGCGCGTACGTAGGCTAACCTAACCTAATCTAACTTAACCTAACCTAACAATATTTTTTCTGATTTCGTGTGTTTTCGCAAGAAAATAGCTTGTTTTTAGCAAACTTAGCCATATCGACTTGAAACTCTGCATAAATATCTTCATTTAAGCCTAATTGCGTAGGTGCTTAAGGAACATTGAACATTTTTTCTGATTTTGTGTGTTTTCGCAAGAAAATAGCTTGTTTTTAGCAAACTTAGCCATAGCGAGTTGAAACTCTGCATAAATATCTTCATTTTTAGTCTAATTGCATAGGTACTAAAGGAACATTGAACATTTTTTCTGAGTTTGTGTGTTTTCACAAAGATAATAATAGCAAGTTGAACTAGAACTTTTTATCTTCCGGGGAAATTTAAAATTGAAGTAGAACATTTTATCTTCCGTGAAAATAATCACAAGTATGGCATTAATTTTTCTATCACCCACCGAAAAATTAGAATTGAACTTTAAATTTCTTTATGTCTTTGTGAAATAAAGAACTGAAGTGGAAGATTTTTGTTTTCTCTGAAAAAATTAGAATTGAAGAGTGTTCTTTGGTAAAGTTCAGAAGAGAACTTGAACTTTCCTTGACTTCGTTGAGAAAATTTTAAATTGAACTAGAACTTTTTATCTTCCGTGAAAATATTCACAAATATGGTATTGCTTTTTCTATCTTCCACCGAAAAATTTAGAATTGTACTTTAAATTTCTTTATGTCTTTGTGAAATAAAGAACTGAAGTGGAAGATTTTTATTTTCTCTGGTGAAATTAGAATTGAATTTTGTTCTTTGGTAAAATTCAGAAGAGAACTTGAACCTTTCTTCACTTCGTTGAGGAAATTGTAAATTGAACTAGAACTTTTTATTTTCCAGGAAAATATTCACAAGTATGGTATTACTTTTTCTATCTTCCACCGAAAAATTTAGAATTGAACTTTAAATTTCTTTATGTCTTTGTGAAATAAAGAACTGAAGTGGAAGATTTTTATTTTCTCTGGTGAAATTAGAATTGAATTTTGTTCTTTAGTAAAATTCAGAAGAGAACTTGAACCTTTCTTCACTTCGTTGAGGAAATTGTAAATTGAACTAGAACTTTTTATTTTCCGGGGAAATATTCACAAGTATGGTATTGCTTTTTCTATCTTCCACCGAAAAATTTAGAATTGTACTTTAAATTTCTTTATGTCTTTGTGAAATAAAGAACTGAAGAGGAAGATTTTTGTTTTCTCTGAAAAAATTAGAATTGAATTTTGTTCTTTAGTAAAATTCAGAAGAGAACTTGAACCTTTCTTCACTTCGTTGAGGAAATTGTAAATTGAACTAGAACTTTTTATTTTCCGGGAAAATATTCACAAGTATGGTATTGCTTTTTCTATCTTCCACCGAAAAATTTAGAATTGTACTTTAAATTTCTTTATGTCTTTGTGAAATAAAGAACTGAAGTGGAAGATTTTTATTTTCTCTGGTGAAATTAGAATTGAATTTTGTTCTTTGGTAAAATTCAGAAGAGACCTTGAACCTTTCTTCACTTTGTTGAGGAAATTGTAAATTGAACTAGAACTTTTTATCTTCCGGGAAAATATTCACAAGTATGGTATTACTTTTTCTATCTTCCACCGAAAAATTTAGAATTGTACTTTAAATTTCTTTATGTCTTTGTGAAATAAAGAACTGAAGTGGAAGATTTTTGTTTTCTCTGGTGAAATTAGAATTGAATTTTGTTCTTTGGTAAAATTCAGAAGAGAACTTGAATTTTTCTTCACTTCGTTGAGGAAATTGTAAATTGAACTAGAACTTTTTATCTTCCGTGAAAATATTCACAAGTATGGTATTACTTTTTCTATCTTCCACCGAAAAATTAGAATTGAACTTTAAATTTCTTTATGTCTTTGTGAAATAAAGAACTGAAGTGGAAGATTTTTATTTTCTCTGGTGAAATTAGAATTGAATTTTATTCTTTGGTAAAATTCAGAAGAGAACTTGAATTTTTCTTCACTTTGTTGAGGAAATTGTAAATTGAACTAGAACTTTTTATCTTCCGGGAAAATATTCACAAGTATGGTATTGCTTTTTCTATCTTCCTCCGAAAAATTTAGAATTGTACTTTAAATTTCTTTATGTCTTTGTGAAATAAAGAACTGAAGTGGAAGATTTTTGTTTTCTCTGAAAAAATTAGAATTGAAGCATGTTCTTTGGTAAAATTCAGAAGAGAACTTGAACTTTCCTTGACTTCATTGAGGAAACTGTAAATTGAACTAGAACTTTTTATCTTCCGGGAAAATATTCACAAGTATGGTATTACTTTTTCTATCTTCCACCGAAAAATTTAGAATTCAACTTTAAATTTCTTTATGTCTTTGTGAAATAAAGAACTGAAGTGGAAGATTTTTATTTTCTCTGGTGAAATTAGAATTGAATTTTATTCTTTGGTAAAATTCAGAAGAGAACTTGAATTTTTCTTCACTTCGTTGAGAAAATTTTAAATTGAACTAGAACTTTTTATCTTCCGGGAAAATATACACAAGTATGGTATTGCTTTTTCTATCTTCCACCGAAAAATTTAGAATTGTACTTTAAATTTCTTTATGTCTTTGTGAAATAAAGAACTGAAGTGGAAGATTTTTATTTTCTCTGGTGAAATTAGAATTGAAGCGTGTTCTTTAGTAAAATTCAGAAGAGAACTTGAACCTTTCTTCACTTTGTTGAGGAAATTGTAAATTGAACTAGAACTTTTTATCTTCCGTGAAAATATTCACAAGTATGGTATTACTTTTTCTATCTTCCATCGAAAAATTTAGAATTGAACTTTGAATTTCTTTATGTCTTTGCGAAATAAGGAACTGAAGTGGAAGATTTTTGTTTTCTCTGAAAAAATTAGAATTGAATTTTGTTCTTTGCTAAAATTCAGAAGAGAACTTGAACTTTCCTTGACTTCGTTGAGAAAATTTTAAATTGAACTAGAACTTTTTATCTTCCGGGAAAATATTCACAAGTATGGTATTGCTTTTTCTATCTTCCACCGAAAAATTTAGAATTGAACTTTAAATTTCTTTATGTCTTTGTGAAATAAAGAACTGAAGTGGAAGATTTTTATTTTCTCTGAAAAATTAGAATTGAATTTTATTCTTTGGTAAAATTCAGAAGAGAACTTGAACCTTTCTTCACTTTGTTGAGGAAATTGTAAATTGAACTAGAACTTTTTATCTTCCGGGAAAATATTCACAAGTATGGTATTGCTTTTTCTATCTTCCTCCGAAAAATTTAGAATTGTACTTTAAATTTCTTTATGTCTTTGTGAAATAAAGAACTGAAGTGGAAGATTTTTATTTTCTCTGGTGAAATTAGAATTGAATTTTGTTCTTTGGTAAAATTCAGAAGAGAACTTGAATTTTTCTTCACTTCGTTGAGAAAATTTAAATTGAACTAGAACTTTTTATCTTCCGGGAAAATATTCACAAGTATGGTATTACTTTTTCTATCTTCCACCGAAAAATTTAGAATTGAACTTTAAATTTCTTTATGTCTTTGTGAAATAAAGAACTGAAGTGGAAGATTTTTATTTTCTCTGGTGAAATTAGAATTGAATTTTATTCTTTAGTAAAATTCAGAAGAGAACTTGAACCTTTCTTCACTTTGTTGAGGAAATTGTAAATTGAACTAGAACTTTTTATCTTCCGGGAAAATATTCACAAGTATGGTATTACTTTTTCTATCTTCCACCGAAAAATTTAGAATTGAACTTTAAATTTCTTTATGTCTTTGTGAAATAAAGAACTGAAGTGGAAGATTTTTATTTTCTCTGGTGAAATTAGAATTGAATTTTATTCTTTAGTAAAATTCAGAAGAGAACTTGAACCTTTCTTCACTTTGTTGAGAAATTGTAAATTGAACTAGAACTTTTTATCTTCCGTGAAAATATTCACAGGTATGGTATTACTTTTTCTATCTTCCACCGAAAAATTTAGAATTGAACTTTAAATTTCTTTATGTCTTTGTGAAATAAAGAACTGAAGTGGAAGATTTTTATTTTCTCTGGTGAAATTAGAATTGAATTTTGTTCTTTAGTAAAATTCAGAAGAGAACTTGAACTTTCCTTGACTTCATTGTGGAAACTGTAAATTGAACTAGAACTTTTTATCTTCCGTGAAAATATTCACAAGTATGGTATTACTTTTTCTATCTTCCACCGAAAAATTTAGAATTGAACTTTAAACTTCTTTATGTCTTTGTGAAATAAAGAACTGAAGTGGAAGATTTTTATTTTCTCTGGTGAAATTAGAATTGAATTTTGTTCTTTGGTAAAATTCAGAAGAGAACTTGAACTTTCTTCACTTCGTTGAGGAAATTGTAAATTGAACTAGAACTTTTTATTTTCCGGGAAAATATTCACAAGTATGGTATTACTTTTTCTATCTTCCACCGAAAAATTTAGAATTGTACTTTAAATTTCTTTATGTCTTTGTGAAATAAAGAACTGAAGTGGAAGATTTTTATTTTCTCTGGTGAAATTAGAATTGAATTTTGTTCTTTAGTAAAATTCAGAAGAGAACTTGAACTTTCCTTGACTTCATTGAGGAAACTGTAAATTGAACTAGAACTTTTTATCTTCCGGGAAAATATTCACAAGTATGGTATTGCTTTTTCTATCTTCCACCGAAAAATTTAGAATTGAACTTTAAATTTCTTTATGTCTTTGTGAAATAAAGAACTGAAGTGGAAGATTTTTGTTTTCTCTGAAAAAATTAGAATTGAATTTTATTCTTTGGTAAAATTCAGAAGAGAACTTGAATTTTTCTTCACTTCGTTGAGGAAATTGTAAATTGAACTAGAACTTTTTATTTTCCGTGAAAATATTCACAAGTATGGTATTACTTTTTCTATCTTCCACCGAAAAATTTAGACTTGAACTTTAAATTTCTTTATATCTTTGTGAAATATAGAACTGAAGTGGAAGATTTTGTTTTCTCTGGAGAAATTAGAATTGAATTTTGTTCTTTGGTAAAATTCAGAAGAGAACTTGAAACTTTCTTCACTTTGTTGAGGAAATTGTAAATTGAACTAGAACTTTTTATTTTCCGGGGAAATATTCACAAGTATGGTATTACTTTTTCTATCTTCCACCGAAAAATTTAGAATTGAACTTTAAATTTCTTTATGTCTTTGTGAAATAAATAACTGAAGTGGAAGATTTTTATTTTCTCTGGTGAAATTAGAATTGAATTTGTTCTTTAGTAAAATTCAGAAGAAAACTTGAACTTTTTTTATCTTCTGCGAAAATTTGGAACAGTATTTTAAATTTTTCATCTCTTCGAGACAGATCTGAACTAAAGTGGAAAATTTTTATATTATTTGGAAAATTAGAATTGATTAAAAACTAATTTCTTTTTCATTGAGAAAGTGAGTGAAAAAGATAAGTACTTCAAGTTGGAAACTGGGTTTAGTAGGGACATTATGAAAGGAACTTGTTCTAAAAGGATATAATAAAGCCATAAAAAGTGTTAAAAATGGAGAGGGGGTTCTTTGGAGGGGCCGGGGAGGGCGTTTGGGGATCCAGGGGGCCCTTGAGGGGTGGAGTGGTCATATGGGAGCCTGAGGGGACCTTTGGGGACCGGGATGAGCCTTTGGGGGTCTGGGGAGGGTCTTTGCACGTCTGAGAGGGTCCTTGAGGACCGACTGGTCCTTTGGGAGCCCGGTGGATCTTTGAGGAGCGGGTGAGGGCCTTTGAGGGTCCGGGGAGCCCTTGAGCACCGATTGGGCCCTTTGGGGCCCGGTGGGTCCGTTGGGGGTCTGGGCGACCCTTGAGGACCTGGGGAGGACCTTTAGGGTCCGGGGGACCCTTTGGGGGTCCGGTGGTCCCTTTGGGAGCCCGGTGGACCTTTGGGGACCAGGTGAGGGCCTTTGGGGGTCCACTGGGTCCTTTGGGAGCCTGGGGGACCTTTGAGGACCGGAGGCTTCCTTCGGGGTTGGGGATAGAGCAATCGGGGCCCTTTGGGAGCCCTGGGAGCTCGGGGAGGGCCTTTGGGGACCGGTGGAGGGCTTTTGGGGGTCTGGTGGACCTTTGGGGACCGGTGAGGGCCTTTGGGGGGTTCGGGTATGGTCTTTTTAGGGTCTGGGGCCCTTTGGGTGCCTGGTGGACCTTTGGGACCGGGAGAGGGCCTTTGGGGACTGGTGGAGGACCTTTGGGGGTCCGGGGGGCCCTTGAGCACGGATTGGGCCCTTTGTGTGCCTGGTGGACCTTTGGGACCGGGAGAGGGCCTTTGGGGACTGGTGGAGGACCTTTGGGGGTCCGGGGGGCCCTTGAGCACGGATTGGGCCCTTTGGGGCCCGGTGGGTCCGTTGGGGGTCTGGGGTCCCTTTGGGAGCCTGGTGGACCTTTGGGGACCGGGTGAGGGTCTTTGGGAGCCTGGGGGACCTTTGAGGACCGGAGGCTTCCTTCGGGGTAGGGGTAGAGTAATCGGGGCCCTTTGGGAGCCCTGGGAGCCCGGGGAGGGCCTTTGGGACCGGGGGAGGGCCTTTGGGGACCGGGGGAGGGCTTTTGGGGTTCTGGTGGACCTTTGGGGACCGGGGAGGGCTTTTGGGGGTCTGGTGGACCTTTGGGGACCGGGGAGGGCCTTTGGGGCTCGGGTATGGCCTTTTTAGGGTCTGGGGCCCTTTGGGTGCCTGGGGACCTTTGGGGACTGGGTGAGGGTCTTTGGGGGTCCGGGGGGGGGGTCCTTTGGAAGCCCAGAGAACCTTTGAGGACCGGTGGCTTCCTTCGGGGTTGTGGTAGGGGGATCGGAACCTTTGGGGTTGGGGTAGAGCAATCGGGGCCCTTTGGGTTGGGGTAGAGGACCTCACAACACTGTTAAAATACAACTTGTGTATTATAACGACCACACTCAAATTCTTTTCCAAAATCTCTTCAAAAATCACCTTTTAAAATGTCTCTAGCTGTTTCACCGAAATAGTTCCATAAAATAGCTAAAACGGTTTCGCCAAAATTATCCCTAAACGGAATTTCGGCATGTTCCTTTTGTTTGGCATCTCTGCGCCAATGCATTTCAAATTATTTGGAAACCTTTTCGCGCGCTAAGATCAAAACGTCTGCTCGGAAACGATTCTCTTGTTAGAAACAACAAATTAATTTCCCTTTCGTGAATCAATTCTCTTTAGAACAACAAATTAATTCCCCTTTCGTGTGAATCAATCAATCATGACATTATGTGTGATCTAACTGTTTCTCCTAGACAATTCTCTTTGGAAATGCAAAGACATTAATTAACTTGACGTCATCTGTCAGACATTAATTAACTGTTTCCCGGGAACTCGTAACATTTGGCTTGGAAACAACAATAATAAATACTGTTTCCTGGAAACTCGTAACATCTGGCTTGAACAAGAAGGAAGTGTCAAAGTTCCTGTTTTTCCATTCTCACTGACAAAATCCATAAAACCATCAAATAATCAACACACATAACCATGCATAAAACCATCCATAAATGTGACAAACTTTCTGTTTTTTCATTCTCACTGACAAAGTCCATAAAACCATCCATAAATGTGACAAAATTCCTGTTTTTTCATTCTCACTGACAAAGTCCATAAACCACGTGGTTCTATGCCCATATAAGGAGCCCTGTCACGACTCAATAAGGCATCTCTACTCCAATACTATATGTTAACATTGGGTAAAGTTCTTAACTTTCAGCCTTCCCCCCGGGAACTTTGGGGGATTAAGCCATCCTAAAAGATATACTTATAATATTTTCGAACATGCTGAACAAAATGGCTGTCTCAAAATTTTGGTCAGGTGACTTTGGGAAAAAAATGAGCTTGGGAGGGGGCCTAGTTGCCCTCCATTTTATTTGGTCACTTAAAAAGGGCACTAGAACTTTCAATTTCCATTCCAATGAGCCCTCCCACGATATTCTAGGACAACTGGTTCGATACGATTACCCCTGGGGAAAAAAAACAAAAAAAAACAAACAAACAAACAAATAAACACGCACCCGTGATCTTTCTTCTGGCAAAAAATTGCAAAATTCCACATTTTTGTAGATGGGAGCTTGAAACCTCTACAGTAGGGTTCTCTGATACGCGGAAGATGATGGTGTGATTTATATTAAGTTTCTATAACTTTTAGGGGGTCTTTCCCCCTTTTTTCGAAAATCAGCCAAATTTTCTCAGGTGCCTAACTTTTGATGGGTAGAATTAAACTTGATGAAATTTATAGATTTGAAATCAGCATTAAAATTTGATTCTTTTGATGTATCTATTTGTATCAAAATACCGTTTTCTAGAGTTTCGGTTACAATTGAGCCGGGTCGCTCCTTACTTACAGTTCGTTACCACGAACTGTTTGAGACAGGCTGGAATGCAACTAACCTTAATTGACCCGCGGCGTCTTAAAGCTGCTACATGGACTTTAGAGGAAGATTGGGCAAATATTTGCTGTTTTTTTTAGCATTGAGAAACCATAAGCAATTGGATCCCTTATATGAGTAAAGACCCTTCTACTAAATTATTTAATTGAATATGAAGGTGTAACAAGATGTTCAAAACAATACACTTCTTTTTTACTGACAATATGCTTCATCGGCTGACAATTCCTGCATTATAGATTATATGCTACTGGGACATAAACCTTTTTTTGTTATTTTAAAATGGAAGTAGTTTCTGTTCAAATGAGTCTTATCGTTTGGATGTATCAATTTGTGTAGCAATAGAAAAAATTTTAGATACAGACATATAAGATTAAATAAACACAGATAAAAAAGGACATAGATTTATTGACTTACATATTTAGATGCACAGCAATAGGTCACTTCAAATGACAATAATGGTGACCGAGATGAAAGAGTTTAAGACTTCTATCTCAATGGACCTGCTTCAACTTTACGAATCCTTCCAAATCTGACTTACGAATAATCTTAAAAAGCACATCTACTCCACTATCAAACATAGCTTTTCAGTCCTGCGCCGTGAGGACTGGCTCATAATTGGCCCGAGTGGTTCAAGGATGCGAACCTTTCGTCCAATGAATTCTTTTAAATATTTTTGATGATTCAAGCGTTCACACGGTTTTTTGCCATTTAAACTTCCTTAGAAATATTTTGCATAGCATTTTTTTTGCTACTAATTATCTTAGCGAAATTCGAACGACTAGCGTCGTTGTTTGACTGAAGCTAGAATGCAATTTCTCTTTTTGCTGATTAAGCATTTAGACTCTTGGAAGCGGTATTCGAACTCAATTAGGGGACGTTTAATTTCTGCCCGAATCATCTTTAGAAGGATAGAATCTTGTATTTTAAATATATCGCATTTTACTCATGGTACACATCACCCTTCCCATCAATTAATGACGTCCCGTCATTAGCAACTGCTCGCCTTTGATCTTTTTTTTTAATGTTTGCCATTTATTAACTATTTCTTTTACATAATTATTTTATATTTATGTTAGGGCTTAACCAGGGGTGCTAAAAATTTTCCCTATTACCTTTCTTATTTTATTCTACATCCCTATCTAAAATTCATCTACCGGACTAAGATTATTCATTGTTATAGGCTAGCTACTATACTAAAGATTTTTTTTTCTATATCTAACACTGATTACTTTTACATTTCAAACAAGGTTGGGGCTATTCTACCTTTACATTAGTTTTTTTTTTTACTTTTTTTTGTCTATGTGGTACACTACTTTCTATCTACGCTACATTAAATGAATAGCTTGACAACGCTACACATAACTATCTGGATATCTAACATTACATACAAAAACGATTTAAAACACACAATATTGTGTTTACCATGTTCACTGGTAATTTTAAAACACCTTCACTATTGGGATTTTCGAGTTATCAAAGTTATTAGGAAGTAACACATGTAGATTCACATCTATTCATCACCTTCGAGTCCTTAGTGTACTACACCCTTCTGTTGTAAATTATTGTCCTTCACTCTTTTTGTCTTGGCAAAAATTTTGAAGCATTTACGTTATGGTTTCTTCATGGAACAGTTCGAGACTGACTGTCTTCACACGACAAGTTTTCTCTAATAGTCAACTGGGAAATGATGCTTCCCACTACAGGTGTTGGTGTTTTTCTTCTCAGCATATCATTTTTTAGGATTTTTTGAGGCACATAGAGAATGTATTCTCGCGTAAAATTGTTCATTTGTGCCTTTTATAAAATTGTTAGCTCATGGCTTGCGTCGATTAGCCTTTGCGGTGATTCCTATGTTAATCACGGGGTAATTGAAGTTTGGATTTGGAATGGGTTGTCATCAAACTATAGTGATTCTTTTAACATATTGTCTTTAACTTGAACTTCAAACATCTTCAAATATCGTTTAACTTCAAATATCGTTAAATATCGTTTATCTTGTTCTGATCGATGGGGTTCTCAGAATTAAACTTCAAATTGTCTTTAACTTCAGCTTCAAATATCTTCAAATGTCTTTAAATATCATTTAACTTTAAATATCGTTAAATATCGTTTATCTTGTTCTGATCGATGGGGTTCTCAGAATTAAACTTCAAATTGTCTTTAACTTCAGCTTCAAATATCTTTGAATGTCTTTAAATATCATTTAACTTCAAATATCGTTAAACATCGTTTATCTTGTATTGATCGATGGGGTTCTCAGCATTTATGTGATTATATAGTTCGTTAAAGCACTTGATACTGAGGTTCAAATATAGTGTTACCTGATACATAATATGGTTCATGGTCGAAGAAACGACGATCGAAGGTAACTGTTGTTTTCGTAGACGATGCTGGGATGAAAAATTGCCTGGAGTCTATTGTGAGTACTCTTCGTTGGTTGAGATATGATGAAAATAGATGCTACTGGGTCGTATCTGTACTGGGCAACTCATTGTAATGCTCAATAACCATTTACTTACTGTAATAAAAACAACAAGGCAAAATCACACGTTCTTTAAAGTAAACACTCATAGTACAAATAAGTCACGTGTTGATTGGGTACATTAATTTCTACGCTATGAGACAGAATTAAATAAATACACTAATATTAGTACTCACAATGAAAATCTAAAAATTTAAAACAGAGATGTCTTCAAATTTGTTTTGAGAACGGAAATATCGATATTAAATAAACGTAATTTACCCTACATTATTAAGTTTGAGGTCTAATTTTACAACATATTTCATGCCTGCATTGTTCACGCACGTCCGTGCTGTTTAAGAAACGCATGTGCAGCGTCATAACCACACGGTTTTACGTAAACGATACTACAATGAGGGAATAAGACATAACAAGGACGAGTGGAGACCTCTTTACCCACTCGTTTTCTAATGTCTTCCCTATTTCTTGGCTTAGACGTTCTCATGGGGCTCCGGGTTTAACCTTAGCTGAAATGCAGAGGTGTTCTTCTTTGTTTCCCCGTGTTCTTCTCTTGGATTTTCCGTAATTACAGGTCAACATTGGTGCCTCGTAGTCGCCTTTCGAATAAGGTCATTAGATGCAGGATTCCAAGCTTGCCCGCGTAGATTCCAGTTGATGTTTGGCAAAGAATATAGGCGTAATGAAGAACTGATATCAATGTCTTTTTAGAAGGCTATTGTTTGAGCAAACCCTTCAGCACTAAATAAATAAATATGATATTAAAGTCTTATTAGAATCCGTTAAGCGAAAAACACCTTCACATCAATAGGGAATTCCTTGTAAGTTTTACTTAGTCGCCATGGGACATACACAGGGTTTCAATCCATGTATCTTAACTGATCAAATGGTTTTAAAATTTTACATATTATTATTGAGATATAATTCCACATCCGCCGTGAAATTCTACATATAAACGTACCAATAGCCAACTATAGGTACATATATTTCTCGAGTAAGAAACACATGAATAAGCAAACTTGCAGCACGTAATTACACTGGTATCCTATTTTTTGTGTAGGCCTAAAACAATTATAATCTGCACCAGGACAAAATATTTCATATAATTAGACGCTTCTGTACTGATAATTTCTTGTTTTGGATAATATCCATCTTAGTTAGGACATGGGTCGATTTTTCATAGAAAATCCGAGGGAGACCTGAGTCAGTATAGGTAAGATATAACGTGACTGACTTGCGAAAATATGTCACAAAAATTAGAGCACAATATATGTCATAGATAAACCAATGAAATTAAAGAACATTTTTGTCACAGAACTATAGAACAGTGATCTCTCTGTTATTGTATACGTCATAGGTATAATATAATGAAATTAAAAAGCTTTTCTTTTTTTTTTCGCCTCGGAGCTATAAGAAAGTAAACTCTCTGTTTCTCTTTCAAAGCATTCTGATCCAAAAAACGAAAACTTAACTAACTCACAGAAGTTTCTATTCAACCTTTAAGTATTGTTTTGACTGGCCCTGATTGGCATAAAAATACTAATTTCTTACACTTGAAGGACTGAGAAATATCCCTTCCTACGGTCGTTTACACAAAAAAAATTACAAAAAACAATCATGGGCCTTGAGTTCCTCCCCTGGCTTCCCACAAAACGTGGTCCAACACCACTTGTCGTTCTCAGTCGACCACGAGCTTCCTACCTTTGGTTATTTTCTGTTCCAACCTTTCTATTATCCTTTGAAAGGGCATAGAAATAACACTAACAAAAATAAGACATCTAAAACTTAATCAAATCCTTAGTAACATAGACTAATTTAGTCTAAGGTGCGCAAAGTATAGCAATCAAGGATGCTTGTTGTAACAAAATATTGAACGTAGATTTAATTAAAGTGAAGTACTAAGGTTGTCTTATGTCTAGCTACAAAAATAAAACCTACATATGCTCATCCTCTCTCGCTCTTAAATAAATAGAACAACATAAAAAGAAAATTGACATTTTCAAATAAGCAGTTTTTAAGAACAATAGACAGACTTTTGACGACCTTTCTTAATTGTGTTGAATGGTATCTGTTTATAAAAAAAGCAATAAGTTAAGTCTGATATTTGCCATCATTACAAATAACCCATAAAATTAATAAGCACAAATAACGCGGATATTTATCCACTAGGGGACCTAACGTGTGCGAGGGGAGTCGACCCCAGCAATACAAATGACACTCGACCCAAAAAAATATATTCATGTATTTTTAATTATTCTTTGTAAACAAGCATGAACACTGGCTTGTTTTACATCTACATGGCTCTAAAGCAGCCATGGTTTAAAATTCAAATTTGAACTTTCTTGTGACTCATTTTGCGGAGCTAATTCAGAATTTGAATTTTTTTCTAACACCATCATTCAGATGAAGGTCATCTGTGTAGGTAAAGGAGAACCTTTTAAGACCTATCCCCATGCCTCCATTTTCTGTGATCAACGGTTTCTTTCGCCGAATTTCTCGCCTTATGCAGAGTTCCAGTCACAGCTGGGTAACAACTCTTTTTTTTTGCTTCCTTCGGCGACTTTTGCTAAGCTTCCTATTGGATGTGTGCTTATGCCGCTGCCGCCAATGTTCGTAGTGCTAGCTACCGCTGGCACCACTTAGTGGAGTGTATGTGCGGGGTCACCACTTTTAAAGGCAAAAATGGCGCAAAAAGATTGCTATGCCATTTACTCGAATGACGCAAAAAGATTGCTATGCCACTTACTCGAATCACGCAAAAAGATTGCTATGCCACTTATTCGAATGACGCAAAAAGATTGCTATTCCACTTACTAGAAGGGGAGAACCCCTTGTCGGCCCTAATGTTAGTGAGATTCCCGCTCTTACCCCAACGGTTCTGCAAATATCGGGTTTGGTACTACCCTATTTACAGTATACCCTGTCCCAGGGTATGATAACGCGATCGAGTGGTCAAATGGCCACTCCCTAAAGCCAAATGTACCCGCCTTGGGTTACAGCTAGAAAATTTCTACTCTCTCCTTGGAGGTAACAACCCTCCCTGTCAATATAATAATGACGGTGCCTTGTAGCTCTATTCCTACCCTGCCTGGGTTACGGAAAATACTACACAGTTTGTAGAAAATACCTTACTTGTATTCTTCCATAAGGGTCACAAATACCACAAAAATATATATATCCCCGACTGGGGTCAGAACGCAGACTAAAATATAATAATAATTTGTACAGCACTGTTTGTATGGGTGGACCGTCAATTGGACCAGCCAATCAGCTACCTCCTCATTCAAACCCAATTTTACCTCTTAGATTTATCTTTCAATGACTCCCAACCAGGAAGTATAAAAATAACCTTGCTTCACAGCTTACCTATTGCAAAACCACTATCGCTTAGTAACGGGAATTTAACCTGTCTTTTTGAAATTATACTATAAGCAAATGTAACTAAAGGAACGAAAATAGGTCATTTATCTGAAAGGAAAAGAAACAGGGGTGGAACCCCAACAGTAGCAGTGTTATCCTTGAACAATAAGTTTATAGCCTGTACCTATAGTAAGGCTGAATTAGGACCCCATTTGCTACTATTATGCCTAAAATTCTTCTGTTTCTACCAACGTTTCATCGGTCCAGCTAGATTTTGTTTTTCTTTACGTATTATCTTTTATTTTATTCTTTCAATTCACGGTACAAATACTTTATTATTTAGTAATATACGGCACTACTACATTGCATTTCACCGGCGGATCTAGAGGAAAATATTGGGGGGGGGGGGGGCGCCGGACACAGGGCGCCAAAAACTGATTATACAGGACTAATTTGATAGCTCTTTATTTATATGAAAACACTGCCAAATATGCTCATAAAGGTAAAACGTAGCAAAAGAAAATAAAAATAGTACCACACTACACAACTAAACTCAATCGGCGAGCTTTACTGAGAGCGAACATATCGATAGCATCGTCTGTTTTCGGCAGTTCGTCTCTGTAAGTCTGCATGAGTAGTAGAGCCTCCAACCTCTCTTCAGTCATCGTGCTTCGTATTGATGAACATGTCCTGTCAACCTTTGAAAACATTCGTTCTGCTTCACAGGTTGACACAGGAAGCGTCGCGAGAATTGTCAACAATGCGAAGATGTTGGGAAATACATTTTCCTGAATACTGTTCAGCGCTGAAATAGCTGTTTTCGGTTTTTGCACGGTTTCCTTAGACCAATACTTGTTCCAAATCTCGAACTCGGTTTTAACGTCTATCTCCGTACCCACGAGCAGCTCCTTGTACTTTTCGTACCCTGGCTGAACGTCCTCCCAGCGTTTGCCATTAACCACAGCCGGGATCAAAGCTGAAAGTTTTGCAGCATTCGTAAAATGGCAGCTGAACCGCTCCGTAAAATCAAGCAGCATGGCGTCCAGGGCTGGAATAAATGCCGCCATCCTATAATGACTTTCTGGATCCATCTTGGGTACCCCTGCCCGGTATGTAGAACGTGAAGCTATGCGTGGCTGCGTTACCTTGATGGTAGCATCAATCTTTTCGGCCATTTTCAGAAGATCTTCGTAAAGCAGTCTGAATTTGGTTTCGGCATGTGATCGCATATCTTCCAGCATTGCCTTCACGCTGCTAATGAGGGACAAGGCTCTCACGAGGTCACCATCCTTCTGTTGTAGTGACTCGGCCAAAGGTTTCATGATCGACGAAAACGAATTCAGGCAAACCAGTCCTACGAGTGTATCTGATTTTTCAATGCAGGATCGTAATGCATAAGCTCTGCTACTTGCCTCTCGATCGTGCCATCCTTCCATCTCCTGCAGAGCAGAAACGATCGACGGAAGGGAGTCCCAAAACCTGCTGATTGCTTCGTGTCTCTCTACAAATCTCGTGGTACAAAGACTGACGAGTGTCTCTGTTTTAGCTTTGTCCGCGATAAGATGCTTTTTTAGAAGTCTTGTTCTCTTGGCACTTGAGCTGAAGTGAGAAATTGTGTCTCGAACAACGTCTTGGTCATTGCGCAGAATGGGAACTGAAACTATCTTTGAACATGAGAGATTTGTGGCATGGCTCACACAGTGGAAGTAATCTGCCAGTTCACACTGGCGTTTAACTTCAGCAGCAGCACCATTTGTCAAGCTTGCCATGCTAGCAGCTTTGTCGTATCCTTGACCAACGCACTTTGACAAATCCAAATTTGACTTCTTGACCTCACTCAATAGCAGCTTCCCGAGGCTCTTGCCGTCTAGCTTCTCTTCGATGCTTCTACCGTCGTCACTTTCCTCATCTCCAGCGAGTCTTGACAGGGTTTGAAAGGCATCGACAACTGCAAAAGGATCTTCTCGAATCACGTATCCCTGCTCGGTTTTACACACATAACGACAAACAATGACCATCAGCTCCCTGGTCTGCCTGTCTGGTGACTCGTCCGCAAGAAGACACCAAACCGTTGCTTTGTTTGCTTTTCTCACTACTTCGGTTTTTATCATTTCCCCAATTGTTCCAATCAATTCATTCTGGATCTGTTTACTCGTATATTTGGCGTTGCTCGGTGCATTTTCAAGTAAATTTTTAAGTTGCGAGTCTCCACTCTGAATCCGATACCGAAGTAGGTGGCGGAAATTCCCGTCGTTTACTGCTGTAATGACATCAGAGTCTTGGATATCAAGTTTGCCATCATCACGGTGGCCACGAAGGGGGATATTCTGTGCCCTGCAAAGCTTGACAGTTTCAACAACGCTTCTCAAGAGTGCACGGTTCTGCTGTATTTGCTTGACCCTTTCACAGTCCAGAGCATTCCTGATATCTTGATCTTGACTACCGCGCTGAAACGTTGTTAGCAGCGCGGCAGCTTTTTCCTGGCAGTGTTTGTGAAACTGTGCTTCAGCATGGTTTGTCAGCGCACCATCTTTCCCGGTAAGTTTCGAATAGTCTTTTAGCGGTTTCAAGACCAACTTTCCCATTTTTTGCCCTCCGCCGCCTCCAGATAAAGCCGACCATCCTCCTCCGCTTTCGTTGGTCCTCATCAAAACATAAACACTGCACCAAAGGCCTTCGTGGTCTGGATGACGACTCACTGCGAGCCAAGGATACCGGGCAAGATGTTCGGTATTCAAGGGACGCTTGACTTCGCCACCTTTTCTCTTTTGTGTCGAGACTGGAAGATCAGATTGGTTCTTCGGCTTCCACCTTTCGTTCATAAAAAACATAATTTCGCCAGAAGACAACTGATTTCGCTCTTTCAGTGCTACTGCAATACCAAAGTCATTCGACGGCGTGAAGTCAGTTTCAGGCGAAAAAATAGCGCTTTGATTCTGCTGCGGGTGCGGGGACTGTGAAATCAGTGTTGGGCTATGTACCACCAAGGTTTGAGTACTGCTTCTTGATCCTTCAGTCAGCTGACCAGTGTGTGTCGTTTCGCCGAAGTTTGTTATGAAGGCCGTCTGTGAAGTGGACGGAGTTGTTGGTGACAGTTCGTTCTCCTGGCTGAATGCGTTTTTGTGCATTCCGACCGTCGACTCAGAGTGGGCATCAGAAGTTGCCGTCGTCTCAACATCTAACAAAAAAAGTTTCTCTTTTAAAGTTTGCACAAGACATTTATTGTAAACGTATATACACTTTGTATAATGGCTTGCTTTAGTAGATTTAACTCTCAACATGGTGAAGGCAGAATTGGAACTAAATTTGAAAATAAACTGAATCAGCAACATTAACTTTAAACTCCCCCAACAATCTTGAACTTTCATACCCCAAAACTATTTCTAGGAAACCCGGACTTTAAAATAAAATACCACCCTAAACATCACTAATTTAATTTGCAACCCCAAGAACCGATCCCCGACATATGCTAACAAATATTTTTCAAGAGCTGAAACCCGAAACAATTATCACCGAAGTTTACAAGGCTAAAGAGAGAGCTTTAACTGCAAGAATTTGAAAGATAATTTCAGAGCTGACACAGTGTGTCGGTAAAAATACTGCTTTAAGCCAATATCATAACCGTCAGGCGAGACGAGTGGGCTGGTAAAAATCAGGTCAAACGCTTCGGACAAATTGCATACGAAGAACACTGTACAAGAGGGACCGTATGCAATATATAACAACAAAAGCAGCTGGTGCGCGATGAAGCTTGACGAATGAGCCTTATTAGGAAAGCTATCCGACAATGGGCTAAAGCTAGAAATTAGAAGTGTTGATACCCACTTTAAACAACACTCCTTCCTTATTGTTCTATCTTTAAAAGCTTACCTTTAATCTGATCTTTCTTGGCAAAATAATCAGAGATGTCCCTCGATCCTTTACGGCTTTCCGCCATCATTCTTTGTTTCTTCTCTGTTCTATATTCATGCCCTGATTTTTTTTTTCCGATCCATTTTAAATGCGTTTCCGTCTAACTGGTCTAACACACGGAGCAAAAATACTCCGAAGGCAGTGGCAGGGTCGCTCGCGCCTAGCCTCCCGCCGGTTGGATCTAACCACCCACGCAACTCCCCAAAGACATGCGTTTCTCGTAAGCATTCACAAAATGTTTTGCTCGTTTAGCACGTCCCAAAAATAAACCCAATAATCATGATTCGTGCAGTGTCGGATTTGAACTTTAGATAATGTGATAAAAAGAAAGTAAAAAATGACGGCGTATCCGATTTTTTTTTTTTAGCGTCGGCCTTAGTTGAATCATTCACAAAAAAGGGTCGTTTGCACGATGGATGAGAGGGCGCCAGAAAATCTTGGGGGGGGGGGGGGGGGCCAGGGCCCCCCCCCCCCCCCCCCCCGGCCCCCCTGGATCCGCCGCTGTTGCATTTATTACTAACACTAAAAAAACTACTAATTATGCACTTGCTTCTACTTGTTAAAAACTGAATACTATTTTTTTTTTTTTTGTTTTACAATTTTTTATTGAGCCTTTTCTCCATTTTTTCTATTGTACCCAACTCTTTGAGGGGATACAAATTTATTTCTAATAGCCAAAGTTGCTTCGAGCAAAGCTGCTCGAAGTTTTGCTAATTCGATTGCCGCTGAAAGCGAAGTCCATTTACCTTCCTCTTTTGACAAAGCCATTTCTGTTTCAATGTACAATTTTTATTTAGTCAACTTGACCTAGTTTTCCCAACTTCCACCAGTTAAAACTTAAAGAAAATAAAAATATAGTATATATGTAACCTATTTGGGGGAGGCTATTATCTCCTATGAGATATCTAAATGGTTTCCTTGTAGTAGCTTAGCGGAAAAAGGCCTAATTACTTTTCTTATATGTCTGTATCTCTCCAATAATTAAATTTAAATTACAAAGTTTTAATAGCCTAATTAGTTCGCAGTTTTCCTCCAATTTCCGACTCGCGCCATTTGTTATGTAATGAGTTAAGAGGAATTAAGATTTATTGAACTCGGAATTCTGACGTCTCAGAGCTTTGTTCCCACAGCACGATCGGATCTGACTTAAGAGATACGAATTCTTATAGGCTAGCAGGGGTTAGAAACTTTTTCTAAGCTGTGGCGGTAACGACTTTTGGTGTTTGTAGCGATGAAAAAGCGTGGCCTCTTCTTTTTTGAGCTATCTGGAGATCAGATTCCTTTGGGAGCATTTACCATGGAGACTTACGAACTAATTATCTATTATTAGGCTAGATGCAGACATATAAGATTAAATAAACACAGATAAAAAAGACAATAGATTTATTGGCTTACATATTTAGATGCACAGCAATAGGTCACTTCAAATGACAATAATGGTGACCGAGATGAAAGAGTTTAAGACTTCTATCTCAATGGACCTGCTTCAACTTTACGAATCCTTCCAAATCTGACTTACGAATAATCTTAAAAAGCACATCTACTCCACTATCAAACATAGCTTTTCAGTCCTGCGCCGTGAGGACTGGCTCATAATTGGCCCGAGTGTTTCAAGGATGCGAACCTTTCGTCCAATGAATTCTTTTAAATATTTTTGATGATTCAAGCGTTCACACGGTTTTTTGCCATTTAAACTTCCTTAGAAATATTGTGCATAGCATTTTTTTGCTACTAATTATCTTAGCGAAATTCGAACGACTAGCGTCGTTGTTTGACTGAAGCTAGAATGCAATTTTTCTTTTTGCTGATTAAGAATTTAGACTCTTGGAAGCGGTATTTGAACTCAATTAGGGGACGTTTAATTTCTGCCCGAATCATCTTTAGAAGGAAGGAATCTTGTATTTTAAATATATCGCATTTTACTCATGGTACAATTTGTGATGATCTAATAACTTTCATTACGCAAAACACAGCATTCTCGAATGTTTGGGGATGTAATTCTCCATAAAATGGCAGCGGAACAAACGTTCTTGGGAACTTGACCCTAGCTCTAATATTAAACCTTCATTCTTTTGGAATTTAGATTTTTTTTTTTTGTATACCGTCACCCGTGAAAAAAAAGAAAAAGGGGTTCCCATGTCATGGTCCCCATGCTAAAAGGCGATTATCTTTGGTTTTCAAGATTCGTGACTGTTAACCTCCACTTTAGGGTGTTCAACGGTGAAAAATCAATTGGTCATCTCAGAACTTGAATTCTTTAGTTTTTGATCCTATTTTGCCCAAAATTGATCTCTTTTTTGGCTACAGAAAATGACAGGAAACAGAACCTAGATATGACACGATTTATCCCGCCACTTAAACAGGACAGTAGTTATTTGAATTTCCATTCAAAGGAACCCTCTCTAAATACTTTGCTACTACGTGTTGAAAATGGAGAAAAAGAAAGAAGAAAAAGGGATACAAATCTCTGTTACTCATGCAAACATATTAGTTTCCTTTTTTCAAGACTGGGACTGTAAAAATCCAGCAGGGATGCTTATTTACGAAAGGGTTAGGAGACATAATTGTTTTCTTCAATAGTCTTTTATTGGAGAAACAATGACGTTTTTTTCATGATTAATACCCAAAAGACACTTTTCAAAATCTAGGGAGTGATCCTTCTCCCAGATTGGCGTGTCTGGAACCCTGTCAAGTGTTTTGAGCAACTCCAAATTCAATGCTGTACTTTTCATTTCAATTCGATTTTGTTCAAAATTCAAAAAAAAAACAAGTTTTCAACAGATGGTAAGGAGAAACATTAAAACTTAAACTGACAGAAAATTCTCCGTGTATGAGGGGGTATTTCTCCTCCTCAATACCCCTTCTTCACGCAAACGTTTTTTAGTACTTAAAAACTATCTCACTAAAAACGTTTTTAGTACTATCAAACGACCCTTGTGTTTCAGGAGTCGTACTTAGGGAATTAGTCAAAAGATCGAACTTTAGCGTAAAGAGCGAGGTATTGAGGAGGGAAACCCCCCTTATATACGGAATAATTTCAGTTCATTTTACGTTTTAATGCTGCTCCTTACTTTCTGTTGAATTTGTTTCTTATTTAATTTCATAACGTTTTTCAGATAATGCCAAGAAATCAGGTCCTCCCTCAATGGAAAATTTTCTCACCCCACGAGGTCCTCCATGGAGAGTTTCTCCTAGATAAAATCTTCTCTCTGGAAAATTTCCCGTGGACATTCCCATCCCCGCTGTTCATTTTAGGTTTTAATGCTGCTCCATACTTTCTGTTGAATTTTTTTTTGTTATTTAATTTCATATCGTTTTTCAGATAATGCCAAGAAATCAGGTCCTCCCTCAATGGAAAATTTTCTCACCCCACGAGGAAATCCTCCATGGAGAGTTTCTCCTAGATAAAATCTTATCTCTGGAAAATTCCCCGTGGACATTTCCATCCCCGCTGAAAATTTACCCCGGAATATTTCTTACGGTAGATTCCACCTGAAAAATTCGCCTTAGCATACTTTCATTTGAAAAAGACTTCATTTGACAAGGCTCATTTGAAAAAGAATCCGATCGTCATGTAAAATCATGCGAGAAATCTGCCCTCCATGGAAATTTTTTCCATGAGACCCCCCCCCGTGGAAGGTTGTTTTCACGGAAAATTCCCCCATGATAAAATTCTCCTGTGGAAATTTCTCCCCCCCCCTCATGAAAAAGATCCTCCAGACAATCCCATCCCTGCTGAAAATATTCTTCGTATTATTCCCCCGGAACGTCTCCACATGTAAAATTGAGCCGACAAAGAGAAAGTAAGACAAATAAAAGGAATTTCGTATAGGAACTTGAGAAGTTCCCAAATATAAAATTTTCCCTGAAAAGTTCACTCCTGGCATACAGTTGGTTACCACCGACTGGTTGATTCTGAAAAACATTTTTATCGTATTTAACAAATTACTGATTTTCCAGGCAATGATATCGTCTGTTGCTGTGATGTCAACTGGCTCATAAGCAATGCTGGATTAGAGGCTGCATTAATAGGTGGAAAATGTGCTGGTGGTGCTTTAATTAATCAGTTACCTCTTGACTATCTTGCCCCATTGTGTCCTCCAATGTCTTCTAGTTCTTCTATTTATTCGTGACCTCACTTTTCAATGGACTACAATAGTATAAATACAACAGGTTAACAAGAATTTTTGAACATTTCCTATTTGCGTATAGATAAAGTATAGCTTGCTTTTTAGGTTTCTGACGGAGGTAAAAAATAAACTATGGGTGTAAAACATGTATTATTTTTCAACATAGTTTCTTTTCGCTGAATCTATTCAATCCAAACTTTTGCCCATTGTTGGATCGTGTCTAAGAGTAGGAGTTGTATTTATTTAAAAAAAAAAAATATGCCATTTATTTCACTGACTATAATATATTTTGAGCCAAAACGCTTGTGTTATCTTTCTTTTTAAAAATAGGAATCCAGAAAAAATTTCCGTTGGTTAAATTGGGGTAGCTCATTAAATATGAAGCCAATTTATACTGTTCTCAGGATTATGAATAAGCTGGTCTAGAGTTGACTTTAAATGCTGGTCTTTGGATGTATATATTCTTTCCAAATTTCAAATCTTCTTATTTTACTGTATACTGTATTTCCGACAACGTTTTCATTCTCATATTTTTCCTTGTTTCGGAGTGACTTTTCACGGAATTTCATTTCCAATAACTATGTTTCAAAACACAGATAATTGTTTCCGTCATTTACGCGCTGTGTAATACGATTTTCTTTTTTTTTCTATAGATCTCTTTTAACCAAGTCATAATTCAAGCATAATATTTTTCAATAAAAATTTATTTCAAAAAATACTGCATAAATTCCACATCAGTACATTGATAAATTTTACCAACACTTTTAAGCAGTGTATAATCTAATAAGTATAACAATTTAATTAAGTTTTCACTAATATAATTATTGAACACAAATACACTTGTAAATATATTCAGAA
Source organism: Artemia sinica (assembly GCA_027921565.1). Lineage (NCBI taxonomy): Eukaryota > Metazoa > Arthropoda > Branchiopoda > Anostraca > Artemiidae > Artemia > Artemia sinica. The sequence continues at coordinate 46,810,742 of CM051258.1, forward strand.
TAGCTTTAAAATTTTGCAAAATAATACAACCCAAAATCCGCACGATTTTATATAAATATTCTGCATCTGCTTTCAATTTTGAGTTATTACTAGAAATTTCTCAACGAAAAATGGCAAAAATGGCCATGCTTTGTAATCTCTTCCATAACATTCCATAACAAATATTTCAGAAGATGTATTTAGAAATGAACATTTCTGACCAATGTCCTTCTTTAAGGGTCGAATCGCTAGTATTCACGACAATGACTGTAGGCTAGCTTATAGTATTTATTTCGTAGAAGATCGGAAGGAATGCGAAAAAATTTAATTCTAGTAATCTCAAAATCACTTTTTGAAATACTAGAAATCTGAAGAACATTGATTATGAAGGAAAAGACACTACATGAATGATTATCTACAGAAGCTTTTAACGTAGAGTCGTAAAATACAAAAACTAAAAATGTTAATGAGCTCCTGAAGCTTTAGTAGTGGGAGCATTTAAGGTTCAAGCAGAGCACACCGCCTTCGAATCCCGATCCGGACACTTTTTTTTAACTTGTAAGAGATGTAGGTATTAGGCTATTCTATGATTGTTGGTTATATTTGTTTATTGGTTGTTGATCGTTGGTTATGTTTTTTGGTTATGTTTATTGTTTATGTTTGTTGAATATGATTATTGGTTGTTGGTTATGATTGTTGGTTGTTGGTTATGTTTGTTGGTTATGATTGTTGATTATTGGTTATGTTTGTTGGTTGTTTTTTATGATTGTTGGTTGTTGGTTATGTTTGTTGGTTGTTGGTTATATATATTGATTATGATTGTTAATTGTTGGTTATGATTGTTGGTTATGGTTGTTGGTTATGATTGTTGGTTATGTTTGTTGGTTATGGTTGTTGATTGTTGGTTATGATTGTTGGTTATGTTTTTTGGTTATGTTTGTTGGTTATATTGGTTGGTTGCTGGTTCTGATTATTGGTTATGTTGATTAGTTGTTGGTTATGTTTGATGGTTATGATTGCTGGTTGTTGGTTATGGTTAATGGTTATGTTTGTTGGCTATATTTGTTGGTTGTTGGTTATGTTTGTTGGTTTTGGATATGGCTGTTGGTTTTGGTTGTTGGTTATGTTCGTTGGTTTGGATATGGTTGTTGCTTATGATTCTTTATGATGGTTGTTGGTTACGGATATGGTTTTGAATATGGTTGTTGGATGTGATTTTTGGTTTCGATATGTTTGATAATAAATGGATCCCCCAATTAGCCACTACCAGTATATGAATAACTTGGACACAGGTAACTAATCCTACCGCTTTATTTCATTATCTTTCACCTAGAGTGCTGAATGAAAACGAATGTTGAATGAATGCTAAATGTTGTTGTTTTATAAATAAGAACATCAAAAGGAATTTTAAATATACGATTGGAGAGAAAAATTGGCTACATAATTGAGGGCGAAATGTATTTAAGAGGTTTTGTAATTTATAATCGACAAAGAACTTTCGAGACGCAATTTGTTATTTTCTAAGGCCTTGAAAGGTTTTTTTTAACCGAATGAGCATTTCAAGTTTTCTGTAGAAGCATTGTATTCCCGTTGAGGCCCTAAAATGTCTTTGTTTTGCAGCTAAAGATAGTGAATACCTTTAAATTCTGTTAGACTAAACGAGTTTAAGCTGGCAGCTTAAAGGCAGCTGGCCGCATAACCTAATATAAAGGCATTCAATTTTTTTTCTGCTACTGAAAAACAACAATAATTTAGGGTCCAAGTAGGACTACAGTATTACAAGGGCAAGTTTGATACGGTTAATCGGTGAAAAATAAAGTTGAAACTTGTAAAAAAAAAACTCCTAACATCTTAGAAAATAACAAATTATGATCTGAAAGCTTATTTTTAGCATTTTGTCTAATTATTAGCTAAAAACTCGTTTCTATTATTCCAGACCTCTTTTGCGAGGGAATTTTTATTTATAGTTTTTTTTTCCATGGGAGGCTGTGATGAGCAAGTGATTTCAGAAACAAGGATTGCACTTGAAATAAAAAAAAAACATTAACGAACGGTAAATTACCAACAAATCTTAATTAATAGATTGTGTTAGTTTTATCGTGGCATTATACCAAAGCTAGCTGACTTCTTGGGTCTAAAGTACTCATTTATACTTTTTCTAATCAATAGTTAAAAACAATTAAAAAACACAAAAAAACAACAAACTTCGTGTATGGCCTACCCAGTCATTAAAGGGGTTAGCTTGCAGCCATCTAGATGATGTAAGTCATTTATTATCTGGTATCACATTACTGTCCAAGCACAATCAAATATTTGTGTAATAGAGTTTTTAAGGATTAATTTTTTTTTTAGAATTAAGACACACAAGTGTTCTAATTTTGTCAAGAGGAAAAAAAGTAGAAAGACATTGATTATCTTTACTATTTGCTTAAAAGTAATCTTTTAAGCCTATCACGTCTTATAATGTGTTTTCTGGAACAAATTATAAATAAAATTACAATAAAATCCCAAAACGGAATATCCCAACAAAAACAACGGCCTCGGTTACAAATGAATATAAAATATCAGTAATACAAAAAAAACTGTATTAAACTCATATTCAACGATGTGGTGATTTATACCGTTTGCTGTACTATTTAAATCGCAAGGTATATAAACAAAAGTCCATAGTCTTAAATATTCAACAAGGGTATGAATGTTAATTAGAAGGTCAAAGATGATTTTATTTCCTCTTGAAATAATTTAATTGAACTAAGTTTTTAAACATTCTGTTACTATTATTTTTTCGAATTGCTCCAAGTCAAAAGGGACTTGCCTAATATTAGGATATAGCCTCTCAGCAACTTTTTGCCCTATAAAAAGTCTAATAATGGGGATCCATATCTTGTTTTCTCCTAAAAAGCAACTTTGTATATTTACACCCTTTTCTTTTACAGGATGAGGGTGGGGGGGTTAGCATATTGCTTTAAACATATTGCCGTGTTAAAGGTCTAATTTGTTGCTGAGCCTTTTGAATATTCTTTACACTTGTAAATGCAAACCTAGTAGAAAGTAAAAAATGGCCCATAGTAGGCGAAACCGATAAGAACTGGTATTGAATAAAACCGTTTGGCAACAAAACTAAATCCCAAACCTTTTCACTGCCTTTTCTTGTAACATTCCCTCTTCCTCGAAACGTAATTTTTACTTATTTTATATAATATATCATATAATATTCATATAATATATTATATTGTTTTCATATAATATATTATTTTTCATTGCAAATACTACGTTGAGTTTGCCTGGCCCTAGTCTGTTTGAAGTTTCCTTATTTCACGACTTTCTCATAATAATCATTTATTTTTTTTTGCTGTGTTGGCCAGTAAGCCCTCTCTTAATTAGTTGCTGTGGACCTGCCAATGCGAGGATAACTCCTGTTGTCGTTTTGCGTAAAATTCTCTGTTTATCCGTTTTTTCAATGTATTTTAAGCATCCACGTGTCTTGCCGTCCTACGAAGATTTTTTTGACAAAAATTGTGGGTTAAATTATCCAATAAAAAAAAAATACTTTTTCAAAATAAAAGTTTTTGTGAATTATCAGCACCTAGATTAAAAAGTTAGTGCTATGTACGCGAATAACACTGCTGTGGTTTAGGTAAGAAATGAGGTTAGCATCTGGTTTCGTATTAAATCAAGAGGTCAGCAGGTTTGTGTTCTATTCCCCTTTATATGGATCATTTTGATGGACTTTGTCTTAAGGAGAACAGGAGAGGAAGTAGGAGAACACGGAATCAAAAGGGGAGAACGAACTTTCCTGGACTTAGATTATGCTGACAATATAAGTATCCTAAATGAAGGTGTGAGTGAAATGGAGGAAATTTTAGAGGTTTTACGAGTTCAAGGTGCTAGAATAGGTCTAAAAATTAATGGTAAGAATACTAAGTTGTTAAGGCAAGGAAATCTCGAGATCACCGTTCCGAAACTTTTCCAATTAATTACGGAGTGCCTCAGGGCTCTGTTCTTGGGCCTATTCTATTTATTCTTTTTATAAATGATTTGCCAGAAGTTTTGCCTCTTTGTAAAATTATGATGTTTGCTGATGATGTAGTATTTTTGCTTCTCACCGGGACCTATCAGTTCTTTTCCAGAACCTCGGAAGTACGTTACTAACTGTATCTGATTGGTATTCAAGTAATTTACTAGCTCTTAATGAAAAAAAATGCCAGTATATGTTATTTTCGTGAACTGGATCAGCAGTGTCAGATACCTTCTCTCTTTTTTTGAATGGTCTTGAATTAAGACGGGTGGATCAGTTCAAATATCTTGGGATTATTTTAGATGAAAATTTGTCGTTTCATAAATATGTAAAAACACTGTCGTTAAAAATTTCCCGAAATATTGGCATGCTAACTCGTCTTTGTCACTTTTTTCCTAAAGCTATTCTAAAATCTATTTATTATTCTTTCGTCCACCCATATTTTCTCTATTGCATTTCGGTTTGGGCATCTACCTTTCCGTCTGTTTTCAAATCTCTCCAAATACTTCAGAATAAAGCAATGAGGATTCTTTTTAATGTTGATTGCAGAACTTCAGTTAGACACCTATATGGGACTTCAGGAATTTTCTCTTTGGACCAACTTCATTTAATTTCTATCTCTAGTATTTGTCATGATTATCAATATAGTAATTTACCTGTAAATTTCTCCGGCATTCTCTCAACTAATTCTAAATTTCATAATTATCCTACTACGCATCGTTCAGACTTTTCGTGCGAAATTCGCCCGACATCGAGAGCGGGATTCAGCATCCGTCACATTGGCCCTAAAATCTGGAACTCAATTCCTGCATCAGTTCGAGAATGCAGCAACAAGCGACATTTTCTAAGACTGGTGAAGAAATATCTTATGACATGCTAAGCATTTTGTTCATTAGGATTTTCTTTTCGTTGTTGTAAAATTTAGTTGGAAAATGGCTGTGTATTTTCGTTGGCAATATTTTCAGCGCTAAAGTATGCCACCAGGCATGTGTGCTGTTTTGTGACATTTATTTATGTACGTGTTATAAATAAAAATATTCTACTCTACTCTAAACAGTGAATATGAAAAGGCTCTTTGGGTAACGAAAAGATTGATCAGGAAGATAGATTTATTTGCCTTGGCAGTATTATTAGTAAAGACGGTGGGAGCAGTGAAGATGTTAAAAGTAGAATAGCCAAGGCTCAGGGTGTTTTTCACAGTAGAAAAAAGTTTGGAAGGATAAGAAGATACCAAGATTAGAATATTGGAAGCTGCAGTGGCTACTTTTTGAAATACGGTCATTTAGTTGGGTACCCAAAACAATCCATAGACAATTCCTCTAGAAAATATCTAGCAAATCTTCCTCAGTTTTCCAGAGCGCCCATGCTTCATGACCATTTTTGAACACTATCATCGCTGTAGTTCCCAATATTCTAATCTTGGTTCCCACACTTATTTTCATATTCTTCCAAACTTTTTTCAACAGTGATAAGAAACAACTGACCTTGGCTATTCAACTTTTAATATTTTCACTGCACCCACCATCTTTATTAATAATACTACCAAGATAAGTTAAGCTATCATCTTGATCTATCTTTTCGTTACCAGACGTCACCAAATTTTCCCCACTTCGTCTTCACTTATTCCTAGCCTTAGCGACTTAGTCTGCTTAACATCAATGTTCAAACTTATTCTAGCACCCTGGACTCGCAAAACCTCTAAAATTTCATTTATTTCGCATAGACTTTCATCTAAGATGCTTAAATCATCAATATAATCAAAGTCCAGGACAGTTTTACTTCCCTATTTGATTCTGTATTCTCCCATAGCCTTTCCTGTATTCTTTGGTACAAAGTTTATCAAAATGATTAATGTAAAAGAGAATAGAACGCAACCTTACTTAACTCCTGATTTAATACGAAACCAGCTTCTAACCTTTAGCTATTTCCTATTTTAGCCGCAGCAGTGATGTTCCCCTACATAGCAATAATAAGTTTAATATATTTGTTTGGTATACCATACAAGGATAAAACCGTCACTAGAGCTTTTCCATCAGCTGATTCAAGTGTTGGTTGATAATCTATAAGATTGAAGATTTAAGGTGTTTGATGACTCAGACACTTCTCAATTTTAACCTAAGTGTTGAAAATTTGGTCAACACAGTCATCCTCTACTCTTCCTAAAACCGCATTTTTCTTCTCTTAAAAACTTTATCTATAGGATATCTAAGCCTAAAAACTATCACCATACTAAATAATTTGCTATTTACAAAACAAGGCCAATGCCTCTTTAATTACCACACTCACTCTTATCACCTTTCTAATATAGGCGTTTAATTGGGGTTTTCTAAAAATCACTAGGTACTTTCCCTTTTTCAAAAATCCAGCAGCTTATTTCTAACCTCATGACCACCTTATTTAAAAAAACTCATTTACCACACTTTCAGCACCTGGGGCCCTATTTTTTTAACCTTTTAGTACTGTCACTAATTCTTCCTCACAAAATAAATCTTCCTTCACATTAGGGATTAAATTCCAGTTTTTTAACAAGTGTGAAAAAAAGAATTAAATTTGGAATTAGAGACTCAACTTCATTTTATCCTAAACCTAAGAATGACTAGGAGAATGTGCCCCGAATTTCGTTGCACTGCAACTTTAAACTCTTTGATATGCAATGACTGTGGATCATACTTCCACGAACAATATGCTGGAATTGAAAGTTTCCAATTGACTAAAAGTTGGCTACGCCTAGATTGTTCTGCGAAAAAGGATAGTTTAAACAAGAATAGTCCAAAAAAGGTAAGTACTTTTGGTGATACTTGTTCCAGTCAACCCCAGCCTCTCCCAATTACTCCCCCTGTTGTCTATCGGGCAATGACCTGGCGAACATTGGGATGGAAATTCGATCATCCACTCTAGCTCCAAACCTTCGAAGTATTAATGACCATCTTGATTCTCAAAGTCCACAAATCTAATACCTCCTGCCAGACTGAAACTACTACTTCTTGTGGCACTTGTTCTAATTCTTTTTCGGACTTACCACTCCTTTCCCTTATAGCAAAGAGAGATAAATTAGAATTAATAAGCAAGGAAGTATCTGCAATCATAGACTTTAGGTCACGTCTAAATGAAACCCCTCCAAAGTCGTCTGATGTTAATGAGGATAAAAATCAGGAAATTATCATTAATAAATTCCAAGCGGATAAATTTTCAATTGTTTCCTGTAACAAAGAGGTGATGAAACAAACTTGAATTTTTCAAAAGTTGAGTTACCTTGGGGATGACACAATTAAGAGTAAATCTGACCTGGAGAACACAAAGTCAAATTCTAATGAATGCGAACTAAAGGTCAAGACAATTAAAATAAGCGGTCATGAACTTACTACACATAAGGGTGTATGCAAATTTGTCTGGAATGATATTGGCAAAAAAGGCAAAAAATGTAAATATATGCATGTTTACAAGAGTTTTAATGTTGGGGGTAAGTGTAAGGTCTCTGACTACCAACTATTACACCAGAAAGTTTGTATTAAGTTTGTAAGTGGTCGTTGTTTTGGTTGTGTCTGGATTCATTTGAATAATGGCTATGACGCATTCAAAAAAACTTTTTAATAATACTGGAAAGAGCTATCATCAGCTGTCAAACTCTCTCCCGTGTATTATCACTATGAATAGTGAGCAGACAAAAAACGAAGTTCGCTACACCAGCCCACTGTTCCCACCAGCTCTCAAAAGCAACATGAATCTTAATTATCAACGGCACCGAACAAACCCATTCAGAAGACCTCCGTGTTACGTTCCAGCTCCCTCTCATTTCAATTGCCGAATCAGTCCATCTCCTCAGTCCCGTTATTTGCATCAAATGAACCCAAGAACATACAACTAGTATCCAATAGCAAATTAAGAAACCCTGGTATGATACATTGCTCCTCCTCCTATGCGCTTCCCTTAATCCTTCTAGCGAATGTAAGGTCACTGGTAAATAAAATGGATGAACTTCAAATTAGTCTTGACAAAAACCAGATTGATATTGCTTGCCTTACCGAAACATGGTCTGCAACTGAAGACTTTTGCTCCATTCCAAATTATGACTCCCATTTTAAGGTCAGAATAGACAAAGATGATATCCCTCTATCTCATGGTGGAGGAGTGGCTTTTTTGTCGGTCTACCCTCCCAAATTGGATTCTTTCACTTTCTGAAATAGGGAACAACTCCAAAAACTGAAGTTCTATGACTCTGGACCAGACCCAAAAACCTCCCAAAAGAAGTATCTTGCATGATTTTTTTGTATTATTTATTACCCTCCTCGTAGTGGATTTAAGAAGGAGCTGACGGCATATCTGCAAAATTATACTGACCAGATTTTGTTGCAAGTATCCTTATGCTGCAATTACCTTATGTGGTGATTTGAATGAGCTAGACCAAAAGTGGCTTAGCTCTGCTCTTAGCCTTGATCAAATGGTCATGTCGCCTATACGCGGTGATAAAACCCTAGACTTGATTTTTACCAACATTGAAGATTACTACTCTGTCCCCAAAATAGCCCCTCAATTAAAGGCAAGTGACCATCTATGCATCTTTTGGACCCCTTTATCTTCCTTTCCTCCTAAAAGATTGATCAGTTATTCTTATAAACCTATTGCTGCCGAGAAGGTCGCCCATTCCAAATTAAAACTTAGTTCCAAATCTTGGGCCAATATCCTATGTCTTACCAATGGTAATGAAATGGCTTCTAATTTTTCTGCGGAACTTTTCCAGTTATATTGTAACATCTTTCCAGTGAAAAATGTTACCCGCAAATCTAATTGCAAACCGTGGATAAATAAAAAAAAAATTTGCATAATAAATGAACGTGATAAACTCTTTAAGGAAGGATTTTTCCAACAATTTCGAAAACATAGAAACATCGTTGTTAGCGAAATCAGTAAAGCAAGAAAGGAGCATGGGGGTCATGTGATCAATAAGTTATTGTATTCGGACCCTAAGAAACTCCAGAAAAAGCGTATAAGATCTCATGGGAATGGTGTCTTCAAAGCTTTTCTTACTGGATAGTAATGGTGACCCAGTGGGTGCGGATGTCATAAATGATCATTTTGCTTCAATTTGTAAAATTCACCCGCCACTCCAACATATGCCGGCCAACATTGCAGTGAGTGACATTCCTGTGATTGAATTTCATCAGACTCAACTTAAACTCGAAACTTTTGACACAAATAAGTCAGTATACCCAGCTGATATCCCTACCGAATGGATTGCGGAATGTGCCCAGTATTTAAGTGGACCTCTAGCTGCCATTTTAACCAGTGTTTTGTAGATGGTATTTTTCCAGTGTGTTTTAAACAAGCTATTATATCTCCTATACCGAAAACTAAGACCCCAAAAGTTCCCTCTGGCTTAGGACCAATATCAAAAACCTCCATTTTCTCTAAAATATTTGAAAGTTTTATTTACAATTTCCTTTTTGACGATATTTATGATAAAATCAACCCATATCAGTTTGGCTTTAGGCCGAATCATGGCACCATGCATTGCTTAATTTATATACTTGACACTATTTTCAAACATCTTGAGTTGAATAGTTCCTACGTTGAGGCTGTTTTTGCTGATATTAGCAAAGCCTTTGACAATTTGGATTATCAGACAGTTAAAGCTAATGTAAGGGCTTTAGGTGCAAGAGATTTTGTTTTACGTATGTTAGCTAGATTTTTGTCTTGCCGTGAGCAATATGTGGTCCTCTCTAACAGTGATTCATCAGGTTTTTCCTCTATTTCCTGTGGAGCACCTCAAGGGACTAAATTATATCCTTTAGCATTTTTAATTGTTTTTAATAATGTTTTACATAGTTTTGGCAACTCTTCTAAATTTGCGGATGATTTGACATCACTGAGCCTTTGTCAAACATCTAATACTTCGATTTAAGCATACCCAAAAGCAGTTTCATGCTATTTTATTCTTCAAAAAATATACCCCCTATCAATAATTACCTTTGCATACCAAATTTAAATACGGTTAAACTGCTTGGCGTGCAGTTGGACAGCGACCTTAAATGGAACTCCCACATTTCCTACTTATTTAAATCTGGTAGTTTTCTCCTTAAATCTTTCTCCCGTCTCAAACAGTTCTCCATATCAATCCAAAACCTTAAAATAATTTATTGTTCTTATATAAGACCCTGTCTGGAATATGCCTGCCCTGTCTGGCACCCTGGGTTGACCAAAGACCAATTTTCTAAAAAGAAAAGTATTCAAAAAAGAGCTATAAAGATTATACTGGGGATGGCCTATACTACATATGAAGAAGGTTTGTCTAGACTTGAACTTACTACATTGGAATCACGACGTCACATCCTCACCATGAACTTTGGTCACAAGTGCCTTAGTTCTGACTATCATCGACGTTTTATCTCTCCCTTTAAAGAAAATCCCCCCAATCCTTCCTAATACAAGACTCAATGCTCGTAGAGCTCCAAAGATCCAATTGGACCTGTGTCCCCAAATGTTGACCATGAGGTACAAAAACTCTTTTGTCCCCTATTTTGTTCCCCATTTTAATAATTGATATAACTTTTGTTTTACGTTTATCCCCTTTGGTCATAAAATGAGCGATTAGCATTCCGTTCTTAATACCTTCCGAACCTTAACAGGGCGTAGCGGCTTCCTTATTCATCATAAGCCCTAATTCCTGTCTATGTAATCTATTCTTCCTGCCTGAGCAAATAAAGTCTATAATTTCACGTTTCCTACCTCTGAGATGAGTCTTTGGAACTCTTTGTAAGTCCAGTTTGAAGCGTCCGAATTCGTCAGTCAAAATGTCGATACGATAGTTATTTTTAACGTTGTAACTTTCCAAATTGAACAGATATTACGACAAATAATTAAGTCAAACTTAAAACGAACAGAAACTACCAAAAACAGAAGCAGGCCTATGCCCCCTATGCCATTTAAAGACCGTAACGTCACTTATGCTTTGCTCGAAATAACTCTTATTTCAAGCTTCGAGCTTTTAATGTCTCACAAGATCAACCAAAGATGAAAGAAATTCATTATATAAACAAAGATTAATAAATAGATCCAACTAAATGCAGGTTGGCAGTCGTTCCAGAAAGTCTCAGCAGTTTTGTATTTTTTTTTTTTTTAATCTGATAAAAGATAAATGTTTAAAATGTGTTTTGTTTTCAGTAAAGTGTAAATGACGTTTTGACAGGAGTAGGGATCCAAACAGGAGCCCTAGTCCTGTTTGAGATTGTTTCTGTTCATTTCAAATTTGAAATATAATTTTTTTTTTTTAGTTCAGGCCTAGTTATGTATTGTCATTTCTATTCGTTTTAAGTTTCACTTATTTATTGATACCGATTTGATAGCAGATTGTAAATCTGTATAATCTTTGGGCGTCTAATGGGTTGAAACATTCTGACTACAACCAATTTACTACCCTATAATAGATAAATGTTAATTGACTATCTGCCTTAACATGCCCTAAAAGTTCATCTTAATTCTTTTAGGTCCTTTTGACAACCTTGAACACTCATAGTGTGCGTTGATTTATTCAATATAGTCCTCCGACATCCACATCAACAGGCCCTGGAAAATTCAATTTCATAACGTTTGCTGCTCGTTTGATATCACACATGCCTTTTGCTTTTTGAAAAACTTGGATGCACGTATTGTCTTTTTTTTAGCTAAGCATCAAGGGTGGATCCTGGATTTTTTTTTCGGGGGGGGGGGGTAATAATTTTTGACCCAGTTTTCGACTAATTTTACTGATTTTTACCTAGGTTTTTACTAATTTTCGACTTATTTTCAACTCGGTTAAAATTTCGGGGGGGGGGGGTTGAAACTCGGTACCCCCCCCCTGGATACGGCCTTGCTAAGCATCCGTAACAACATGCCCTGAAAATTCTGAAATAACACACTTAGCTGTTCCTAGGATATTGCGCAGACGCCCGTTTACAATCTGGACAGAAATAGCATCTTTTGATATAATTTTACACCCCCTCAACTTCCCCTGAAAGTTTAAACTTAGTAACTTGTAGCACCAGTACCAGTAGTCGTAGCAGTAGAAGTATATATAACAGTCTTATCCAAAGTTGCAATCGCAGTAGTAGTAGTAGCAAGTGATTGCAGCGCAAGCAGTTGAAGTAACATTCCTAAATAGTTCTAATTTCAGTCACAAGTAGTCATAATCGCAAGCTGTTGCAGTCGCAGGTAGTAGTAGTCGCAAGTAGTGAAAGCTGCAGTTGCAAATATTCGCAGTCATAAAAATTATCAGCCACAAGTATTTGCAGTCTTAAATACTTGCAGTACCATGTAGTTGCAGTCGCAGTACCATGTGTCGCAAGTAGTCGGAATCACAATTAGTCACAGTAGTAGTCACAAGAAGTTGCAGTTGCGAGTAGTTGTAGTTGCAAAAAGTCACAGTTACGGCTAATTGCAGTCACAAAAAGTCGCAATCGTAAATGTTTACAATCGCAAGCGCAAGTAGTCGCAGTCAAAGGCAAAAATGATTTCAGGCACAACCAGAATTAGTTACAGTTGCAGCTGGAAGCAGTCGCAATTGCAAGATGTAGTTGTCGCTTTCACAAACAGTCACAGTTGCAGTAAGTAGTCACTGTCACAGTTGCAACTAATTGCAGTGACAGAGAAAGTACTTGCAGTGGCAGTCTCAGGTAGACGCTGTCAGAGTCTCAAGGAGATGCAACTATAGGTAATAGCAGTCACTTGCAGGCGTAGTCACAGTTGTAAGTAAGTAGCTGCAGTCGCAAATAGTAAAATTCTTAGTCTAAATAGTCATAGTCACAAGTGGTTGCAGTCGTAAGTAACCACAGCCAAAGCTGTAAGTCACAAATTATTGCATTTGCAAGGTACTGCAGTCGCAAGTGGTTAGAGTCGCTAGTATTCATACTCGCTGCAGTAGTAGTAGTATTTCAATTAGTAATATTACTCTTAGCAGTAGTAGGAGCATGTGAATAGAAGTTACGATCTCCCACACCAATACTTAAAAGTATCAAATTAACTACTCTTTGCTGTTTCTGAGATAATGCTGAAACCCCAATTTGACAACCTCCATGAATATAATGTATTTTGATTTTGTTCAACAAAACCCTCAGTGTTCCCTGAAAGTTACACCTTCTTACCATTAGCATTAATACTAGTAGTAGTAGAGGTAGTAGTAATGGTAGTAGTGGTATTAATAGTAGTAATAGTAGCAGTATTAGTGGTAATGGAAGTAGTAGTAGTAGAAGTAGTAGTAGTAGTAGTATCTCTATGAGCAGTAGTTGTAGTAATAGTAGTAGTAGTAATGGTAATAGTAGCAGTAGTAGTAGTAGTAGAAATAGTAGTAGTAGTAGTAGTAGTTGTAGTAGAAATGGTAGTAGTAGTAGTAGTGGTAGTAGTAGTAGTAGTAGTGGTGGTAGTAGTAGTAGTAGATAGTGGTAGCAGTAGTAATAGTCGATTAATAGTTGTAGTAGGCATATAGTGCCTTTGGGTTAATGAAACAACCAACCTAGCATATCCTGAAAGTTTCAACCTTATACTCTAGGCTGTTCCTGAGATGTTGTTGATATGCCCATTTGACAACCTGCAAGCACAAAGTGTGTTTTGATTTATTTCAAAATTTGTTTCAATGTTTTCGGAAAGTTTCACCTTAATAACAGTGCTCTTACTAGTGATTGTGGTATTAGTAATGGTAGGAGCAGTAGTATCAGTGGTAGGAGTAGTCTTAGTAGTAGCAGTAGTGGGTTTTAGTTATAGTTGCAGTATTTACATAATGCCTTTGCTTAGATCAATATCCCGGTCAACATGCATGCAGTTGCTTGCAGTCGTAGAAATAGTAATCATTAGGAGCAGTAGCAGCAGCAGTAGCAGCAGTAGTAGTAGTAGTAACAGTAGTAGTAAGTAGAAAGGGGGGTTCTACTCCGAACATGACCACGTGGTTTATGGTTTTCTCACTGAGAATAAAAAAACAGAATTTTTCTCACTTGAAAAACCAGGAATTTTCTCACTTTTATGGTTGTTTCTTGGATGGTTATGAGTGTTGGTCAATTTATTTGATGTTTTTCATGGATGGTTATGGATGATTTATGGTTTTTGTCAGTGAGAATTTGAATAACAGGAACTTTCTCACATTTATGTCTGTTTTTATGGTTTTTGTCAGTGAGAATGGAAAAACAGGAACTTTCTCACATTTAAGTCTGTTCGTTGTCAGTGAGAATGGACATGCTCGATGCGAATGTTATGAGATTGTTTGGCTAACCTAACCTGAGAACTTGATTTACATAATCGGCGGGGAAATTATTGATTCACGAAGGGGGAATTAAGAAACATTATGGTTTCTTTGATCTTTAGGCGAACCTAACCTAAGAACTTGATTTACATAATCGGCGGGGAAATTATTGATTCACGAAGGGGGAATTAAGAAACATTATGGTTTCTTTGATCTTTAGGCGAACCTAACCTGAGAACCTGATTTACATAATCGGCGGGGAAATTATTGATTCACGAAGGGGGAATTAAGAAACATTATGGCTTCTTTAATCTTAGGTCTGAGGGATAAACGTTTTTTAGGTCAGAGAGAAAAATTAATATTCTATTTTTAAATAGGGCTTCATTGATCTTTAGTGTCAGGAATTATAAATGACATCACTTGTTATCTTGGAACTATGCGGGAGTCTAAAGAGATAGAAATTCTATTTTTAAATACGGCTTCACTGAGCTTTAAGTCGGAGAGATAAATTGATATTCTAATGAAACCTTAATAGTTTAGCTAGGAAAATTTATGAGATGATGAGATTAACGTAGGAAAGGGTTTCCTAGAAATTTGAAATGTGAAAGCACAGAGATGCCAAAAAACAAAAGGAACACACAGAAATTACTTTTAGGGGATTATTTGGGCGAAACGGTTTTAGACAGCTTATGGAATTATTTCGGCGAAACAGTTAGAGACATTTTAAAAGATCATTTAAAAGATGATTTTAGAAGAGGTTTTGAGTGTGGTCGTTATAATACACAAGTTGTATTTTAACAGTGTTGTGAGGTCCCCTACCCCAACCCCAAAGGGCCCCGATCCCCCTACCCCAATCCAAAGGGTTCCAATCCCCATACCCCAATCCAGAAGGAACCCCCCGGTCCCCAAAGGTTCCCAGGGCTCCCAAAGGGCCCCCGGACTCCCAAAGGCCCTCACCCGGTCCCCAAAGGTCCACCGGACCCCAAAGGCCCTCCCCCGGTCCTCAAAGGTCCCCCAGACTCCCAATGGGCCACCGGACCCCCAAAGGCCCTCCCCGGGCCCCAAAGGCCCTCCACAGTCCCCAAAGGTCCACAGGGCTCCCAAAGGGCCACCCAACCCTCAAGGGCCCCCGGATCCCCAAACGCCCTCCCGGGATCCCCAAAGAGCCCCATCCCCATTTTTTAATACTTTTTTATTGCTTTATTATATCTTTTCAGAACAAGTTATTTTCTTAATGTCCATCCTAAACCCATTTTACAAGTTGAAGTACCCATCCCTTTCACCCACAACTTTACTATACTGATGTTTGAATGCTCCAACACCAAGCAATACTTTTCAATGGCATTTCAGAACAAGATCTTTTCTTAATGTCCCTCCTAAACCCATTTTACAAATTGAAGTACCCATCCTTTACACCCACAACTTTACTTTACAGCTTTTTGAATGCTCCAACACCAAAAATACTTTTCAAAGGGCATTTCAGAACAAGTTCTTTTCATAATGTCCATCCTAAACCCATTTTACAAGTTGAAGTTCCCATCCTTTTCACCCACAACTTTACTTTACAGCTTTTTGAATGCCCAACACCAAGCAATACTTTTCAAAAGGCATTTCAGAACAAGTTCCTTTCTTAGTGACCGTCCTAAACCCATTTTACAAATTGAAGTACCCATCCTTTTCACCCACAACTTAGTTATAGGTAAGAGTTTGAAGTTTTACCTTAGAGACATAGCTTAGAGTTTTAGTTTAGTTGAGTTTTAGTTAAGAGTTTAGAGTTTTAGCTTAGAGTCTTAGCTTAGAGTTTTTGTTAGAGTTCTAGTTTAGTTTAGTTTTAGTTAAGAGTTTAGAGTTTTAGCTTAGAGTCTTAGCTTAAAGTTTTAGTTTGGTTTAGTTTTAGTTAAAAGTTTAGAGTTTTTTTTTAGCTTAGTCTTAGCTTAGAGTTTTTGTTAGAGTTCTAGTTTAGTTTAGTTTTAGTTAAGAGTTTAGAGTTTTTAGCTTAGAGTCGTAGCTTAGAGTTTTATTCAGAGTTCTAGTTTAGTTTAGTTTAGTTACAGTTCAGAATTTAGAGTTTTAGCTTAGAGTCATAGCTTATAATTTTACTTAAAGTTGTGGTTTGGTTAAGTTTTAGTTAAGAGTTTCGAGTTTTAGCTTAGAGTCTTAGCTTAGAGTTTTTGTTAGAGTTGAAGTTTAGTTTAGTTTTAGTTAAGAATTTGATGTTTTACCTTTGAGTTTCAGTTAGAGTTCTAGTTTAGTTTACTTTTAGTTAAGAGTTTAGAGTTTTTAGCTTAGAGTCTTAGCTTAAAGTTTTAGTTTGGTTTAGTTTTAGTTAAAAGTTTAGAGTTTTTTTTAGCTTAGAGTCTTAGCTTAGAGTTTTTGTTAGAGTTCTAGTTTAGTTTAGTTTTAGTTAAGAGTTTAGAGTTTTTAGCTTAGAGTCTTAGCTTAGAGTTTGGTTAAGTTTTAGTTAAGAGTTTCGAGTTTTAGCTTAGAGTCTTAGCTCAGAGTTTTTGTTAGAGTTCTAGTTTAGTTTTAGTTAAGAGTTTAGAGTTTTACCTTAGAGTCTTAGCTTAGAGTTTTAGTTAGAGTTGAAGTTTAGTTTAGTTACAGTTAAGAATTTAGAGTTTTTGCTTAGAGTCATAGCTTAGAGTTTTACTTAAAGTTTTAGTTTGGCTAAGTTTTAGTTAAGAGTTTCGAGTTTTAGCTTAGAGTCTTAGCTTAGAGTTTTTTGTTAGAGTTCTAGTTTAGTTTAATTTTAGTTAAGAGTTTGATGTTTTACCTTTGAGTTTCAGTTAGAGTTCTAGTTTAGTTTTAGTTAAGAGTTTGGTGTTTTACCATAGAGTCTTAGCTTAGAGTTCTAGTTTAGTTTAGTTTTACTTAAGAGTTTAGAGTTTTAGCTTAGAGTCTCAGCTTAGAGTTTTTGTTAGAGTTCTAGTTTATTTTAGTTTTAGTTAAGAGTTTAGTGTTTTTAGCTTAGAGTCTTAGCTTAGAGTTTATGTTGAAGTTCTAGTATAGTTTAGAGTTTTAAATTAGAGTCTTAGCTTAGAGTTTTTGTTAGAGTTGAAGTTTAGTTTAGTTATAGTTAAGAGTTTAGAGTTTTTTTTGTTAGAGTTCTAGTTTAGTTTAATTTTAGTTAAGAGTTTGATTTTTTACCTTTGAGTTTCAGTTAGAGTTCTAGTTTAGTTTAGTTTTAGTTAAGAGTTTAGAGTTTACCATAGAGTCTTAGCTTAGAGTTTTAGTTAGAGTTCTAGTTTAGTTTAGTTTTAGTTACAGTTCAGAATTTAGAGTTTTAGCTTAGAGTCATAGCTTAGAGTTTTACTTAAAGTTATAGTTTGGTTAAGTTTTAGTTAAGAGTTTAGAGTTTTTAGTTTAGAGTTTTTGTTGAAGTTCTAGTTTAGTTTAGTTTTAGTTAATAGTTTAGAGTTTTAGCTTAGAGTCTTAGCTTAGAGTTTTTGTTAGAGTTGAAGTTTAGTTTAATTTTAGTTAAGAATTTGATGTTTTACCTTTGAGTTTCAGTTAGAGTTCTAGTCTAGTTTACTTTTAGTTTAGAGTTTAGAGTTTTTTAGCTTAGAGTCTTAGCTTAGAGTTTTAGTTAGAGTTCTAGTTTAGTTTAGTTTTAGTTAAGAGTTTAGAATTTTAGCTTAAAGTCTTAGCTTAGAGCTTTTGTTAGAGTTCTAGTTTATTTTAGTTTTGAGTTCTAGTTTAGTTTACATATAGTTAAGAGTTTGGAGTTTTACCTTAGAGACTTAGCATAGAGTTTTAGTTTAGTTTAGTTTTAGTTAAGAGTTTAGAGTTTTTTAGCTTAGAGTTTTAGCTTAGAGTTTTTGTTAGAGTTCTAGTTTAGTTTAGTTTTAGTTAAGAGTTTGGTGTTTTACCTTAGAGTCATAGCTTAGACATTTAGTTAGAGTTTTAGTTTAGTTTAGTTTTAGTTATGAGTTTAGAATTTTAGCTTAGAGTCTTAGCTTAGAGTTTTTGTTAGAGTTCTAGTTTAGTTTAGTTTTAGTTAAGAGTTTAGAGTTTTTAGCTTAGAGTCTTAGTTTAGAGTTTTTGTTGAAGTTTTAGTTTAGTTTAGTTTTAGTTAATAGTTTAGAGTTTTAGCTTAGAGTCTTAGCTTATAGTTTTTGTTAGAGTTGAAGTTTAGTTTTGTAATAGCTAGGAGTTTAGAGTTTTAGCTTAGAGTCTTAGCTTAGAGTTTTTGTTAGAGTTCTAGTTTAGTTTAGATATAGTTAAGAGTTTTGAGTTTTACCTTAGAGACTTAGCTTAGAGTTTTAGTTTAGTTTAGTTTTAGTTAAGAGTTTGGAGTTTTTAGCTTAGAGTCCTAGCTTAGAGTTTTTGTTAGAGTTCTAGTTTAGTTTAGTTTTAGTTAAGAGTTTTGTCTTTTACCTTAGAGTCATAGCTTAGACATTTAGTTAGAGTTCTAGTTTAGTTTAGTTTTAGTTATGAGTTTAGAATTTTAGCTTAGAGTCTTAGCTTAGAGTTTTTGTTAGAGTTCTAGTTTAGTTTAGTTTTAGTTAAGAGTTTAGAGTTTTTAGCTTAGAGTCTTAGCATAGTTTTTGTCGAAGTTCTAGTTTAGTTTAGTAATAGTTAAGAGTTTAGATTTTTAGCTTAGAGTTTTTGTTAAAAATGAAGTTTAGTTTAGTAATAGTTAAGAGTTTAGAGTTTTAGCTTAGAGTCTTAGCTTAGAGTTTTTGTTAAAGTTGAGGTTTAGTTTAGTAATAGTTAAGAGTTTAGAGTTTTAGCTTAGAGTCTTAGCTTTAGAGTTTTAGTTTAGTTTAGTTTTAGTTAAGAGTTTAGAGTTTTTTAGCATAGAGTCTTAGCTTAGAGTTTTTGTTAGAGTTCTAGTTTAGTTTAGTTATAGTTAAGAGTTTAGAGTTTTTAGCTTAGATTCTTAGCTTAGAGTTTTAGTTTAGTTTAATTTTAGTTAAGAGTTTAGAGTTTTACCATAGTCTTATCTTAGGGTTTTTTTAGAGTTCTATTTAGTTTAGTTTTAGTTAAGAGTTTAGAGTTTTTAGCTTAGAGTTTTAGTTTAGAGTTTTTTGTTGCAGTTCTAGTTTAGTTTAGAGTTTTAGCTTAGACTTGGAGTTTTAATTAGAGTTCTAGTTTACTTTAGTTTTAGTTAAGAGTTTAGAGTTTTAGCTTAGAGTCTTAGCTTAGAGTTTTTGTTAGAGTTCTAGTTTAGTTTAGTTTTAGTTAAGAGTTTAGAGTTTTAGCTTAGAGTCCTAGCTTAGAGTTTTTGTTAGAGTCCTAGTTAAGTTTAGTTATAGTTAAGAGTTTGGAGTTTTACCTTAGAGACTTAGCTTAGAGTTTTAGTTAAGTTTAGTTTTACTTAAGAGTATAGAATTTTAGCTTAGAGTCTCAGCTTAGAGTTTTTGTTAGAGTTCTAGTTTAGTTTAGTTTTAGTTAAGAGTTAAGAATTTTAGCTTAGAGTCTTAGCTTAGAGTTTTTGTTAGAGTTCTAGTTTAGTTTAATTTTAGTTAAGAATTTGATGTTTTACCTTTGAGTTTCAGTTAGAGTTCTAGTTTAGTTTACTTTTAGTTAAGAGTTTAGTGTTTTACCTTAGAGTCTTAGCTTAGAGTTTTAGTTAGAGTTCTCGTTTAGTTTAGTTTTAGTTAAGAGTTTAGAATTTTGGCTTAGAGTCTTAGCTTAGAGTTTTTGTTAGAGTTCTATTTTATTTTAGTTATAGTTAAGAGTTTAGAGTTTTTGGCTTAGAGTCTTTTGCTTAGAGTTTTTGTTGAAGTTCTAGTTTAGTTTAGGTTTAGTTAATAGTTTAGAGTTTTAGCTTCGAGTCGTAGCTTAGAGTTTTTGTTAGAGTTCTAGTTTAGTTTAGATATAGTTAAGCGTCTGGAGTTTTACCTTCGTGACTTAGCTTAGAGTTTTAGTTTAGTTTAGTTTTAGTTAAGAGTTTAGAGTTTTAGCTTAGAGTCTTAGCTTAGAGTTATAGTTAGAGTTGAAGTTTAGTTTAGTTATAGTTAAGAGTTTAGAGTTTTTAGCTTAGAGTCGTAGTTTAGAGTTTTTGTTAGAGTTCTAGTTTAGTTTACTTAAGAGTTTAGAGTTTTATCATAGAATCATAGCTTAGAGTTTTTGTTGAAGTTTTAGTTTAGTTTAGTTTTAGTTAAGAGTTTAGAGTTTTTTAGCTTAGAGTCCTAGCTTAGAGTTTTTGTTAGAGTTCTAGTTTAGTTTAGTTTTAGTTAATAGTTTGGTGTTTTACCTTAGAGTTATAGCTTAGAGTTTTAGTTAGAGTTCTAGTTTAGTTTAGTTTTAGTTAAGAGTTTAGAATTTTAGCTTAGAGTCTTAGCTTAGAGTTTTTGTTAGAGTTCTAGTTTAGCTTAGTTTTAGTTAAGAGTTTAGAGTTTTTAGCTTAGAGTCTTAGCTTAGAGTTTTTGTTGAAGCTCTAGTTTAGTTTAGTTTTAGTTAAGAGTTTATAGTTTTAGCTTAGAGTCTTAGCTTAGAGTTTTTGTTAGAGTTTTAGTTTAGTTCAGTTTTAGTTAAGAGTTTTGAGTTTTACCTTAAAGTCTTAGATTAGAGTTTTAGTTAGGGTTGAAATTTCGTTTAGTTTAGTTATAGTTAAGAGTTTATAGTTTTAGCTTAGAGTCTTAGCTTAGAGTTTTAGTTAGAGTTATTGTTTATTTTAGTTTTACTTAAGAGTTATAGCTTAGAGGTTTAGCCTAAAATCTTAGCCTAGAGATTTAGTTACAGGTGAAGCTAAGTTAGGCTAGGTTAGCTAGTAAACATCTCTCCATGTTTAAGTTAGGTTAGGTTAGGCTAGATTAAGTTATGTTAGGTTAAGTTAGGTTAGGTTAGCTTACGTACGCGCGCGTATATACTCTTAAGTCTATAACTCTTAAGTCTATACTCTTAAGTAAAACTAAACTTAACTAAAACTCTAAGCTAAGTCTCTAAGGTAAAACTCCAAACTCTTAACTATAACTAAACTTAACTAGGACTCTAACAAAAACTCTAAGCTAGGACTCTAAGCTAAAACTCTAAACTCTTAACTAAAACTAAACTAAACTAGAACTCTAACAAAAACTCTAAGCTAAGACTCTAAGCTAAAAACTCTAAACTCTTAACTAAAACTAAACTAAACTAGAACTCTAACAAAAACTCTAAGCTAAGACTCTAAGCTAAAAAAAACTCTAAACTTTTAACTAAAACTAAACCAAACTAAAACTTTAAGCTAAGACTCTAAGCTAATAACTCTAAACTCTTAACTAAAAGTAAAATAAACTAGAACTCTAACTGAAACTCAAAGGTAAAACATCAAATTCTTAACTAAAATTAAACTAAACTTCAACTCTAACAAAAACTCTAAGCTAAGACTCTAAGCTAAAACTCGAAACTCTTAACTAAAACTTAACCAAACTACAACTTTAAGTAAAATTATAAGCTATGACTCTAAGCTAAAACTCTAAATTCTGAACTGTAACTAAACTAAACTAGAACTCTGAATAAAACTCTAAGCTACGACTCTAAGCTAAAAACTCTAAACTCTTAACTAAAACTAAACTAAACTAGAACTCTAACAAAAACTCTAAGCTAAGACTCTAAGCTAAAAAAAAACTCTATACTTTTAACTAAAACTAAACCAAACTAAAACTTTAAGCTAAGACTCTAAGCTAAAACTCTAAACTCTTAACTAAAACTAAACTAAACTAGAACTCTAACAAAAACTCTAAGCTAAGAGTCTAAGCTAAAACTCTAAACTCTTAACTAAAACTAAACTAAACTAAAACTCTAAGCTATGTCTCTAAGGTAAAACTTCAAACTCTTACCTATAACTAAGTTGTGGGTGAAAAGGATGGGTACTTCAATTTGTAAAATGGGTTTAGGACGGTCACTAAGAAAGGAACTTGTTCTGAAATGCCTTTTGAAAAGTATTGCTTGGTGTTGGGCATTCAAAAAGCTGTAAAGTAAAGTTGTGGGTGAAAAGGATGGGAACTTCAACTTGTAAAATGGGTTTAGGATGGACATTATGAAAAGAACTTGTTCTGAAATGCCCTTTGAAAAGTATTGTTTGGTGTTGGAGCATTCAAAAAGCTGTAAAGTAAAGTTGTGGGTGTAAAGGATGGGTGCTTCAATTTGTAAAATGGGTTTAGCAGGGACATTAAGAAAAGATCTTGTTCTGAAATGCCATTGAAAAGTATTGCTTGGTGTTGGAGCATTCAAAAATCAGTATAGTAAAGTTGTGGGTGAAAGGGATGGGTACTTCAACTTGTAAAATGGGTTTAGGATGGACATTAAGAAAATAACTTGTTCTGAAAAGATATAATAAAGCCATAAAAAAGTATTAAAAAATGGGGATGGGGCTCTTTGGGGATCCCGGGAGGGCGTTTGGGGATCCGGGGGCCCTTGAGGGTGGGGTGGCCCTTTGGGAGCCCTGTGGACCTTTGGGGACTGGGGAGGGCCTTTGGGGCCCGGGGAGGGCCTTTGGGGGTCCGATGGCCCATTGGGAGCCTGGGGGACCTTTGAGGACCGGGGGAGGGCCTTTGGGGTCCGGCGGACCTTTGGGGACTGGGTGAGGGCCTTTGGGAGTCCGGGGGCCCTTTGGGAGCCCTGGGAACCTTTGGGGACCGGGGGGTTCCTTCTGGATTGGGGTATGGGGATTGGAACCCTTTGGATCGGGGTAGGGGGATCGGGGCCCTTTGGGGTTGGGGTAGGGGACCTCACAACACTGTTAAAATACAACTTGTGTATTATAACGACCACACTCAAAACCTCTTCTAAAATCATCTTTTAAATCATCTTTTAAAATGTCTCTAACTGTTTCGCCGAAATAATTCCATAAGCTGTCTAAAACCGTTTCGCCCAAATAATCCCCTAAAAGTAATTTCTGTGTGTTCCTTTTGTTTTTTGGCATCTCTGTGCTTTCACATTTCAAATTTCTAGGAAACCCTTCCTACGTTAATCTCTTCATCTCATAAATTTTCCTAGCTAAACTATTAAGGTTTCGTTAGAATATCAATTTATCTCTCCGACTTAAAGCTCAGTGAAGCCGTATTTAAAAATAGAATTTCTATCTCTTTAGACTCCCGCATAATTCCAAGATAACAAGTGATGTCATTTATAATTCCTGACACTAAAGATCAATGAAGCCCTATTTAAAAATAGAATATTAATTTTTCTCTCTGACCTAAAGAACGTTTATCCCTCAGACCTAAGATTAAAGAAGCCATAATGTTTCTTAATTCCCCCTTTGTGAATCAATAATTTCCCCGCCGATTATGTAAATCAGGTTCTCAGGTTAGGTTCGCCTAAAGATCAAAGAAACCATAATGTTTCTTAATTCCCCCTTCGTGAATCAATAATTTCCCCGCCGATTATGTAAATCAAGTTCTCAGGTTAGGTTCGCCTAAAGATCAAAGAAACCATAATGTTTCTTAATTCCCCCTTCGTGAATCAATAATTTCCCTGCCGATTATGTAAATCAAGTTCTCAGGTTAGGTTAGCCAAACAATCTCATAACATTCGCGTCGAGCATGTCCATTCTCACTGACAACGAACAGACATAAATGTGAGAAAGTTCCTGTTTTTCCATTCTCACTGACAAAAACCATAAAAACAGACATAAATGTGAGAAAGTTCCTGTTATTCAAATTCTCACTAACAAAAACCATAAATCATCCATAACCATCCATGAAAAACATCAAATAAATTGACCAACACTCATAACCATCAAAGAAACAACCATAAAAGTGAGAAAATTCCTGGTTTTTCAAGTGAGAAAAATTCTGTTTTTTTATTCTCAGTGAGAAAACCATAAACCACGTGGTCATGTTCGGAGTAGCACCCCCCTTTCTACTGTAGTAGTAGTAATAGTAGTTGTAGTAGTAATAGTAGTAGTAGAAGTAGTAGTAAGAATAGTCGTATAATAGTTTAAGTGTGCACATAGTTCCCTTTGGTTAGATTAATATCCCGCTCAACATGATCTCAAAGTTTCAACTTTTTACATTCCAACTTTTTAGGAATTTTGTGATTTAAATATTATGTTTCTTCAAGTAAAGCCTTTCTACATTATATTTTTTTCCATTTTTAACAATTTTCTTTCTTTTAGAATTTTAATAGAAAATATACACTTTCGTATAAAAATTTCAAATTTCTAGATATTTCAGGATTTAAATATCAAATTGCCTCAAATAAGGCCCATTTATTTCATTATTTTTTAATTTTTGAACAACTTACAGTTCTTATTTTTCGAATTTTAACAGCACAACCCTTTTCATGTAAAAAATTTAAGATTTGTAAAAATTTTCATCATTTCCATATCACATTCTTTCAAGCAAAGTCTTTCTACTTTATAATCTTTTCATTTTTAAAATTTATTTTTGAATTTATAAGAAACTCCTTTCATGCAAAAAAAATTTTGATTTCAAAAACCAAATTCAGAATTTCAAAAATCACATTTCTTCACGTCGAGCCATTCTAATTCATAATTCGTTTCATTTTTTTATAACTCACGATCCTTATTTTTGAATTTTAATACAAAAACTCCTTTCATGTCAAAACTTCAAGATTTCCATTAATTATCAGCATTTCGATATCACACTTTCTTCAAATGAATCCTTTCTACTTCAAATTTCTTCCCCTTATTTTACCATTTTCTCTTATTTTTAAATTGTATTAGCAATAAACGTATTCAAGTCAAAAATTCAAGATTTAAAAAAATCTAAGCATCTAACTATTAAATGTCTTGGAATAAAGCCTTTCTACTTCATATTTTTTCCTTTTTACCAATCACGGTTCTTATTTTCAAACTCCAATAGACAAAACCCCTTTTCTGCCAAACTTCCACTTTTCTTTAAAATTAACGATTTAAATATAATTTCAAGCAAGGCATTCCAACTTCATTGATGTTTGTCATTTTTGTATATGTTTTACTTTTTCAAGTTTTAGAAGTAAATAATCTTTTCAAGTAAGACCTTTCTACTTCATATTTTTAATTTATTTTCAGCAGTTTATTATTCTTATTCTTCGAATTTCAATAGCAAAAAACCACTGACATGTCAAAAATTCCAGTTTTTCAAAAAATTTTGAGATTTAAATATCATATTTCTTCAAGTAAGGTCTTCCAGCTTCATCAGTTTTTTCCCTTTTTTAAGAATTTTCACTTTTTTTGAATTTCAGCAGAAATAAAAATATATTTGCTAAAATTCTGACTCTTTAAGAATTTCGGGATTTAATTCTTAAAGGGGATTTTATTCTTTCGGGATTAAATATCCTTTTTCTTCTAGTAAAGCTTTTCTACGCTATATTTTTTCATTTTTTAAACAATTTTCTGTTCTTTCCTAATTTTAATTGTAAAAAAAACTATCAAGTCAAAATTCCAGATTTCTAAAAGAAGATTTCTAAGTAATTTTCTTTTTTTTTCAAATTTTAATAGTAAAAACTCCTTTCATACCATGGTTCCACCTTTTTTGAAATTTTTAAGATTTGAAATTCATGTTTGTTCAAGTAAGGCTATCCTTCTTTATCAATTTTTTCCTAATTTTTACTTTCTTGGAATTTCAATTGCAAAAAAAACATTTTCGTGTCAAAAACTCCAACACCTTAAGAATTCTAGGATTTAAATAACACATTTCTTCAAGCAAGGCCTTTTCTCTTCACTTCATTATTATTGATAAACGATTCTTATTTTTCAATTTAAATGACAAATAAAACATTTTTATGTGAAACACTCGATCATTTTTAGAATTTTGAGATCGAAATATCACTTTTCTTCAGATAATAAATTTCGATTTTTTTTCGTTTTTAACAATTTACGATTCTTGTTTTTCGATCTTCAATAGCAAAACCCCTCTCATAACAAATTCATTTTTTGTTAGGAATTTCATCATTTCTATATCAAATTTCTTCAAGCAAACTTTTCCAATTCCTTATTTTTTGCATTTTTTTTTTACAGTTCATGATTCTTGATCACCAGAAAAGAGACAAATTAGAGGGATAAAAAATTCCTGAAAAACGTAACTTATTGAAAAAAGTAATCTAAAAATTTAATTTGGCAAAATTAAAACCTTTCATGCTAATCAACAGCTTTGAAATACACAGTAAGAATTAAAAATCCCCTAAACTAAAAATTAAAAACAACAAAAAATTTGACAAAATTGGAGCACAGCGTTTCCGCTTAAAAATAGTTCAAAGGTCGGATAAGAAAAAATCCGGTGTCAATAGAACCCCCAGTGCACAGGGAAAGGTGTTCTAAGTTATGCCCTAAGGGCATGTCTGGTTCTTATGAAAGGGATGCTCGTATAAACTCCATAGAGGGCTCATTTGATTGGAAATTGAAAATTCTAGTTCACTCTTTAAGAGTCAAGAGAGTTAAACTAGCCCCCCTGCTCTTTTTTCCTGAGCCCGTCAGCTACAAATTTTGAGATAGCCAGTGTTTTGGAAATTTTTCAAAAATTAGATAAAAAACGCCCCCCCCCAGAGACCGGGGGATAGGCGTTGTAAGTGTTGTCCTGGGGGCGTATATGGTTCTTATAAAAGGTATGCTCGTATAAATTTCAGAGGGGGCTCATTTGATTGGAAATTGAAAGTTCTAGTTCAATTTTTAAGAGTCAAAAGATATCCGAGGGCAACAAGCCTCCCCCCCCCCCAAACACAATTTTTTCCCCAGCCCATCCGATGAAATTTTTATAATAACCATTTCATTAAAAATAGTTCAAAGGTCAGATAAGAAAAGTTCCTGTGTCGACGGAACCCGCCAGGGCCCGGAGGCAGGCGTAATGAGTAATGCTCTAGGGGCATATATAGATCTTATGGAAGGGATGCTCGTATAGACTTCGGAGAGGGCTCATTTGATTGGAAATAGAAAGTTCTTGTTCAATTTTTAAGAGTCAAAAGTGATCGGAGGGCAACTAGCCCCCCTCCTCCACGCTCTAAATGCATCAGGTAAAAATTTTGAGATAGGCATTTTGTTAAAAATAGTTCAAAGTTCTGATAAAAAAAAAAAAAATCCGGCGTCGATACTGTCCCCCAGGGCCCGGTAGTTGGCGTTGTAAGTTATGCCCTGGGGGCATATATGGTTGTTATGGAGGGCATGTTCGTATAAATCTCAGGCGTTGTAAGTATTGCTCTGGGGGAATATATGGTTCTTATGAAAGGTATGCTCATATAAACTTCAGAGAGGGTTCGTTTGAATGGAAATTACAAGTAGTTGTTCATTTTCTCAGAGTGAAAAAAGATCGCAGGGCAACTAGCCCCTCCTGCCATCCACGTCTTTGTTTGTATCGGATGGATAAATCCATCCGATAGAAATTTCAGGTGACCATTTTGTTAAAAATAGTTCACCCATCAGATATTAAAACTCCAGGGTCGAAACAACCCTCCAGGGCCCAGGGACAGGCGTTGTAAGTTATACTCTGGGGATATGTATGTTTCTTATAGAAGGGATACTCGTATAAACTACAGAGAGGGCTCATTTGATTGAAAATAGAAAGTTCTAGTTCACTTCAAAGAGTCAAAAGACACCGAAGCTTAATCTAGTCCCCCACGCCCTTTTCTCAAACCCATCCGATTAAAATTTTGAGATAGCAATTTTGTTAAAAATAGCTCATATATCAGATAATAAAAAGTCCGAGGTTGACACAAACCCATTTTTTCACTTTGATATTGTTACTTTGATATCAGTTTTGATACTTTGATGAATATTTGTTTTTTTTTAAGTTTGATTTTGAAATAAGGAATTTTGAAAACTTGACATTTTTGGCAATCAAAAACGAACAAAAATTAATTAAAAAAAGCTTTCCGAAACATAAGTTTTTCAAAGAAAAGTAAATGCCATTTTAAACTTATGTTCAGCAGATACAAATACCTTTTAAAATTCAAAATCAACACGACCAGACATTACTATTAAAGAATAAGTGAAACCCAAAACGAACAGAAATTAATTAAACAATCATAGCAAAAACAAACAACAAATAATGATAAAAATGAATAAATTAGATCTTAAAGCGTGTAATGCTTAGATTGATTAGGAAAATCAAGCTTAAAACGAAAAAAATATTTTCCTATTGAAGTATAAATGAAACTTAAAACGAACAGAAATTAAATTAACAATAAATGCAAACAAACATACAATAGATATTAATGTAAATTAATAAATAAGTCTTGAAACGAGTGAAAATTAAATTGAATATGCAAATCAAGCTTGAAACAAACAAAAATCACCATAAACACGAGTTTGGGTATGACGTTCTTCTCTCACTGTAAAGGTCTAAAACCTACTGCGTCATTGGCGCTTTACTGAAAACTATATGCGTCTTGAACAATCTTGGAAAGTATAAACAACATCATATTGAATATTTGATGTATACTGATATTAATTGTTGAAAGATCCATCAGTTCAAGAATTTATTTTACTGTAATTGTATTTTTATTTTCAATGCTGTAAAAACTGGAAAAGAAAATATTTGTAATATAATCTATTTTCAGTTAAGCGCCATTGACGTAGTAGGGTTTTGCTTTTTATTTACAGTTAGGAAAGGAGGCAATATCCAATCACTTGTTTGTAGGGAAACTACAACTACAACTTTAAAAAGAGATTAAACTGAATATTTGATTTATAATCATATTAATTGCTGAAAGTTCATCAGTTCAAAATGTTACTATAATTTTAATGTCAGTAGAATGCATCGTATGGATTCTAGCCGATTATGTTCCTTCCTGTGCTATTCCAGCCGATTATGTTCCTTCCTGGGCTATTCTAGCCGACTATGTTCCTTCCCGTGCTATTTGGGGAGATTATGTTCCTTAGCATCTTTCCAGAGCATGTGCTTATGGATTCTAGCCGACAATGTTCCTTCCTATGCTATTCTAAGGGCTTATTTTCCTTCCTATGCTATTCCAGGAGCTTATGTTCTTTTCTATGCTATTCCAGGAGCTTATGTTCCCCCCATGCTATTCTATAGCACCATGTTCCTTCCTATGCTATTATAAGGGCTTATGTTCCCTCCCATGCTATTATAAGGGCCTTTGTTCCTTCCCATGTTTTTCTATGGGACCTCTACACGTGATTAAACACGTTTTGTTTATGTCCCTTTGGTACCTTTCCAAACGAGCGGGGATTCCCCTCCGGTTCCTAAACATTGCAAAAAAGATAGCAGTATGAACGGGGATTCCCCACACAAGTTTGTTGCAACTCCAAGTTTTTCAACCAGACTGTTTTTGAGCCAAAATCCATTTTTTAAGAACCAATCAGAGACATCGGAGCTTGCTCCATATATGATAACTCGACTGGTGATTGGTTATAAATAAAAGGACTAATTTTTTATTCATCCTTGAGATTTTGTATAAAATGCCATACCTTACGATTTAATTTTCATAATGATTTGGTATATCATAGATAGTACATTGAATATTATTAACTTTAAAGCAATGGATACGTCAATTTTCAATGCGAGTACAGCTTACTAAATTTCTTAATTAATTTCCAAATAAAATCATTTTACCATCAACTAATAAATTCAAATTTCAGGGGGACATGGCCCCCCTCCCCTCCAACAATACAAACCCTACAATAGTATGAGTATACTCACTAGAAAACTTAAAGTACGCTCTTTTTTCTATTATGTAAATAACATCCCCCTCCCCTCCTATGTTTACGATTGTATTTCCTTAGTTTTAGTTATTTCGTTCAAAAATGACCCTTTTCCCATTATCAAAAATCTTTTTTCCGGTCTAAAACCACATGTGTTTATAATTACAGAAAGAGTCCCTTTTGAAGCCAGAGTTCAGATGTGTCTTATCTGAGTTATGAAAACAAAAGGTTGATGATTAAGACGGGTTTGTGTAATTCTGGCCAGAAACTTAGAATTTATATACAACCAAATCGTATTCAAATATTTTCTTGGGGAGAAATTTTAAGTTTTGTATTAATTTGGATTTTAGCTCACATTTATCAAACTTAGTCGTAGTTAGGTGAAAGTATGCATAAATATATTAGTTTATAGTCTAATTGCATGGCTACTAAAGGAACAATGAGCATTTTTTTTGTGCTTTCGTAAGAAAATAGCTCGTCTTTAACGAACTTAGCTGTAGTTAGTTGAAAGTGTGCTTAAATATCTTCATTTTTTCTTCTGTAAAAAGGGAAATCGTTTTTCCATGCTAAATTTTTCTTCTTTCTTAAGGAGGAGGAGGTGGATTCATACAATTACTCTCCCCCTGGAAAAGAGAGCTAAGGCTAACGGCATTACTCCAATGCAACAAGTGGAGATAGATAGCCCATCGGGAGCCACCCACATCCATTCCAGACCGGTGTTGCCTGCCCAAGACCCACCCGTGCCAACCCCTATGCAGCCGGGTAGAAAGCTGAAAAGAGAGTGGATGATAGCTCATAACGTTACTGCTGCACAAGATTGCGAAGTCACCCCCTATCAAACATTACCGAGCCTTTCACGACCAATGCAAGGTGGGAATGATGTGGCCCCTACAGTCCTCCACATGCATGGTGCAAATCTAAATGTGAGTTTTCAAATATTATTTCTCGCTAATGATTCTTTTTCCCAAGTAAATTTGAAGGACTGAGAATTGTACCGCTAGACATAATTCCAGATTTAATTTGCATAATAGAGACTTTGATATGAGATGCGGGACTTAACAGTTTCAATTTTATCATTTGCTCCGGAAAATCTTGAAAATAACAGACTACACATTGAAAATAGGCTATTTTTATGACTATTTCTTATGGATGACTAGATTTGTAGGAAAAAAAGTCAATTTTTTTTAATGAGCTATTAAGACAATTATTGAGTTGATTTTTTTTTTTACCATATTTTATTGCTATTAGTCAAACGTTGCGATGTGTGTGTGCGTGTGTGCGTATGTGTGTGAACGTGTGTGTGTGAACGTGTGTGCGCGCATACGTGTGTGTGTGTGAGTGTGTGCGCATTCGTGTGTGCGTGTGTGTGTGAACGTGTGTGCGCAAACGTGTGTGTGTGTATGTGTGTGTGTGTGTGTGTGCGTGAGTGTTTGCGCATGTGTGTGTGTGTGTGTGTGTGTGTGTGTGTGTGTGTGTGTGTGTGTGTGTGTGGTGTGTGTGTGTGTGTGTGTGTGTGTGTGTGTGTGTGTGTGTGTGTGTGTGTGTGTGTGTGTGTGTGTGTGTGTGTGTGTGTGTGTGTGTGTGTGTGTGTGAGTGTGTGTGTGTGTGGGAATGTGTGTGTACGTGTGTATGTGTGTGCGCGTGTGTGTTATTAACAAAATTTGTAATTTATTATGCATTTGTTTTGTAAATAATACTATAAGCAAAAATTCGTAATTAATTAGGCATTTGTTTGATAAATACGAATCCAATTAAGAAAAAAAATAATTGTGTGATAAATCCGACTAAGAAAAAAAATAGTGTGATATAATTGTGATAAAACTTCCGTCAAAGAAAAAAAAAACTCAATCCATTCATTTTCTAGTTTCAGGGGGAAGTTACGAAAACAACTGACTTCCCTGGCCCATGACTTCAAAATATAATGGGCAATTGTCCCCTCTCGCCGGATGATGTTAGTGAAGGTATGTCATTTAATATCCCCCTGGATTTTCAATTTACAACTGAAGAAATCGATAGCCTTATGCAAATTGTTGGACCTAATGTTCCCGGGGACATTTTTGACGATGAATTTATAATTAGTGAATTGGATCCTGTGCAAATAGGTGCAGGACATGAAAATAGTGTCACGTCCCTGTAACTACGGGAATTTTATTTGTTGGAATCTGCTCTAGGTCACATGCAAACACATAGGGTAGATTCTAATCCCCCCGAGGAAAACATAGTTGACGGGAGCGTCATTTTAACAGACCCTGTAAATATTCTTCATACCTACATCGACCGAATTCGAGCACTTATTGAGATTCAGATTCAGAATTGGGGGGGTCAGGGGGGAATTATGGTATCGGTAAATCAAAAAGTTTATTTACAAAAGGGGACATCTGGGGACATTTTTTATTTTCATTTTTCAACTGGCAACCAAACTTTTTACCCTGGTCTAAATGAATTTGAGGGTAACGTTTTCAATTGGGTAAATAAATTAATATCAACTTTGGGCACATTTAACGAGAGGGGAAGTTGGTCCACAATTTTATACATTGAACACATGGATCTGAATCTCAGTAGATTTAAAAAAAACTTTATTTTAAGAGGGGCGGGTAGAAAAATAAAATGCCACCCAGATTTGTCGGCTACCAAAGGGGTTCAGAGTTTCGATTTTGACACGGGGCTGCAATGCTTTAAATATGCATTTTTAGCAGCAGCCCATAAAACATTAAAAAAGAGTCAACAATAAAAAATCTCGACGAACTTGCGCGTAACGGTGGTGAAAGTTTCCCTAAAGTAAATTTTGACTGTTTAGAGGGGAAGTATCCAGTGTACTTAAAAGAAATAACCATATTTGAAAAAGCAAACGAAAATCTTGGGTTGGGGGTGGTTGTTCCCCAGTATGACACAGAATTTGTAAATGGGGGAAAGAAACCAAATAAAAAAGGAGTTTTATATTCAGTTAGGACACCGTCGGTAGATAATGTTAAAAATTGGGTTTGGGTTATTTATGAGCCCCCCAAAGATGTAAATTCCTATGGTCATTTTTTCCCCGTTACGGCAATAAGTCGACTCTTATCCCAAGGCAAAGAAATGGGAACGTCACTATTGCCCCATGTGCCTTTCCTCATTTAGATCTGAACGAACATTTTCGGATCACATGAGATATTGTAAAATTCATGCCAATCAAAGAATAGAAATGCCGGCAGAAGGCAAAGATACTTTACAATTTAAAAACTTCCAAAATTCCCTGCTACAAGTTGATAAAGTATGTTTGGACTGTGAATCAAGACTGGTGGAGGTATCGGACCCATCAAGGCCAAATATAGTCAAGGAACACAAACTAGTTGCGTGTTCCTATGCGCATGCCCGTCGCGATTCTAATAATAAAATGCAGCTGGAAGAGTTTTTTTGGCTATGGATGAGGAGGGTAGCATGGAAAAGTTATTGGTGTCTTTAATAAAAACAGCAAACGGTGCAATTTCACGATTGCGTCACACCAACTACCCAATGTCATTATCAGATAAGGAGCAACTGGCACTAGAAAAGGGGACAATTTGTTGGTTTGTAGGGGTGTTCTTGCCCCAAAAGACGCTGGTCCAGGATCATAATCATCTTATTGACCCCAATTCAACGGGAAAAAGTAACTTTCGGGGGTGGGCTCACAATTCATGTAATTTAAAAATTAAACAGCAACTCTTTCTTCCGGTTTTTATACATAATTCTAACTACGATCTGAAGTATGTGCTACCAGCAATGGCACATCTTCAAAGAAATGGAACAGTGGATGATGCATGGGTGATAGACAGCTTTTCCTACAAAATCATTCCTAAATCATCGGAAAAGTTGCTTGTTTTGGAATTTATGTGGAGATATGTTGAAGACGACGTTGAGTACACGAATAAAATTCGCTTTTTAGATTCCTACAGTTTTTTCCCGAAATCATTGAGCGAATTAATTCAAGTGCAGAAAAACGATGACGGCTGCAACGCTTTCCCCCTTCTCAAGCAACAATTTCCAAATGATTTATATGATTTGTTGACGGTCAAGGGCATCTATCCTTATGATTATTATTGTTCCATGTCGAGATTCGCCGAGGAAACTATTCCCTCGATCGAATCGTTTTACGACAGTCTACACGATCGTAGGTGCACCCCCGATGAATACAGTTTTGCTAAAAAAGTGTGGGCAGAGGGAGGGTGTAAAAATGGGTTTGACTACTGCAAGTTGTATTTGTCGAGTGATGTGTTAACTTTGTTAGACATTTATGTGTAAAAATACGGACAAAATCTATGGGGAATTTAATCTTGATTTAGGATATTGTTTTTCATCTCCTCATCTGGTGATGGACCTCATCCTAAAAATTAGCGGGGAAAAAATTGGGCTAATCACTGACATCGATCAGCACCTGTTCATCGAAAGGTCAATGAGGGGTGGATACGTTTTTCACGGAGATCGTATCCTGGAAACTGATCCAACTGGAGAGAAGACGGGGACAAAATCGGATGCAGTTTTCCTTGATATGAATTCTCTCTACCCGTCGGCCATGTCCCATTATGCGCTACCCTGCGATGACTATAAATGGCTCAATGACCCTCAAGCTCCCCATTACCCCAACATTGACAGTGTTGAGGAGAATGGACTGGTTGGATGGTTTTTTGAAATTGATTGGGAGATACCAGTTGAGCTTCACGATTCAGTAAAGGATTTTGTTTTTCCTTGCATCAATAGACCTGTGACTAGGGACTCTTTGAATCCCCTCAATAGGCGTTTAGTAGAGGTGGACGGATTGCATTGGTCACCTTCAAAAAAAAACTTATTGGTGACCTTCTGCCGAAAAAAAGTATTGTTGTACATCATGTGGCTTTAAAATGGATGTGCAACAACGGTTTCAACGTCACAAAGGTTCATAGAGCCCTCCAGTTCAGTCAAAAACCCTATATGAAAACGTTTGTTGACACCTTTGTCAAGAAACGTTCTGAAGCGCAAAAGAAAGTCGAAAAAGAAATTTATAAGCTCATTTTGAATTCGGCTTTTGGTAAAATGTGTGAGAGTGTTCGCAAAAGGAATCGTTGTGACGTCGTGGCTGGCTGCCAGCGGGGGGCACACCGCCACTACCAAAGTTTTTTTTTTTACTTAGAGCAGATTTTTTTTGTGCTTTTGTAAATATACATGTTGCATTCAAATTAAAAAAAAGTGATATTATTCAAAGTGTATTTTTCTAGTGCATTTTTTATAAATAAATTAAAAAGTGTATTTTTCTTTGTTTTCTGTAAAGTGTTTTTTTTTTATAATACAAGAAATATGATTCTTTATTGATTTTGTTCTTCTCATTATTATTCTTGAACGGACTAGTAGGGAAATTATTTAGTCATTAGACAACTATAGTCTACAGTTAGTTGTCCAGGTGAACTGTTGAAGGGAACATGTATCAATCTAAAACACCATTCAGATCGTTTCTGTGTGGGCCGTCAATGTCGGGCAAAACAACACTCTTAACTAAAATAATTAAAAATTGCGATAAAATGTTTGTGGAAAAGCCGAGAAAAAATCTACTATTGTTACAGTATTTGGCAGGAGTCGCCACGGTGGCCGCTGCGGCGGGTCAGGGCGGAGGGGGGCATTCAATAGTCGTTCTTTTCAATTCTGTTAAAAAAAAGTGTACCATTGTTACATCTTTGACCGATGAAAAATCTCAAAAACTCCTCTGGTTTCACCTCTTAACTTAAAGAACGAGGCATTCAATAGTCGTTCTTTTGCATGCTATTAAAAAAGTGTACCATTGTTGCATCTCTGACGAATGAAAAATCTAAAAAATTCCTCTGGTTTCACCTCTTAACTTAAACAGCGAGGCATTCAATAGTCATTCTTTTCCATGCTATTAAAAAAAATGTACCATTGTTGCATCTTCGACCAATGAAAAATCTAAAAAATTCCTCTAATTTCACCTCTTAACTTAAACAGCGAGGCATTCAATAGTCATTCTTTTCCATGCTATTAAAAAAAATGTACCATTATTGCATCTCTGACCAATGAAAAATCTTGAAAATTCCTCTGGTCTTGATTTCACCTCTGAACTTAAACAGCGAGGCATTCAAAAGTCATTCTTTTCCATGCTATTAAAAAAGTGTACCATTGTTGCATCTCTGACCAATGAAAAATCTCAAAAACTCCTCTGGTTTCACCTCTTAACTTAAACTGCAAGGTATTCAATAGTCGTTCTTTTCCATTCTATTAAAAAAATGTACCATTGTCGCATCTCTCACCAATGAAAAATCTCAAAAATTCCTGTGGTTTCACCTCTTAACTTAAACAGCGAGGTATTCAATAGTCGTTCTTTTCCATGCTATTAAAAAAGTGTACCATTGTTGCATCTCTGACCAATGAAAAATCTCAAAAACTCCTCTGGTTTCACCTCTTAACTTTAACAGCAAGGTATTCAATAGTCGTTCTTTTCCATTCTATTAAAAAAATGTACCATTGTCGCATTTCTGACCAATGAAAAATCTCAAAAATTCCTCTGGTTTCACCTCTTAACTTAAACAACGAGGCATTCAATAGTCGTTCTTTTCCATTCTATTAAAAAATGTACCATTGTTGCATCTCTGACCAATGAAAAATCTAAAAAATTCCTCTGGTTTCACCTCTTAACTTAAACAGCGAGGCATTCAATAGTCATTCTTTTCCATGCTATTAAAAAGAATGTACCATTGTTGCATCTCTGACCAATGAAAAGTTTTAAAAAATTCCTCTGGTTTCACCTCTTAACTTAAACAGCGAGGTATTCAATAGTCGTTCTTTTCAATGCTATTAAAAAAGTGTACCATAGTTGCATCTCTGACCAATGAAAAATCTCAAAAACTCCTCTGGTTTCACCTCTTAACTTTAAATGCGAGGTATTCAATAGTCGTTCTTTTCCATTCTATTGAAAAAATGTACCATTGTAGCATCTCTGACCAATGAAAAATCTCAAAAATTCCTCTGGTTTCACCTCTTAACTTAAACAGCGAGGCATTCAATAGTCGTTCTTTTGCATACTATTAAAAAAGTGTACCATTGTTGCATCTCTGACCAATGAAAAATCTCAAAAATTCCTCTGGTTTCACCTCTTAACTTAAAAAACGAGGCATTCAATAGTCGTTCTTTTCCATGCTATTAAAAAAGTGTACCATTGTTGCATCTCTGACCAATGAAAAATCTAAAAAACTCCTCTGGTTTCACCTCTTAACTTAAACAGCGAGGCATTCAACAGTCGTTCTTTTCCGTGCTATTAAAAAAAATGTACCATTGTTGCATCTCTGACCAATGAAAAATCTCAAAAACTCCTCTGGTTTCATCTCTTAACTTAAACAGCGAGGCATTCAATAGTCGTTTTTTTCCATGCTATTAAAAAAGTGTACCATTGTTGCATCTCTGACCAATGAAAAATCTCAAAAACTCCTCGTGTTTCACCACTTAACTTAAACAGCGAGGTATTCAATAGTCGTTCTTTTCAATGCTATTAAAAAAAATGTACCATTGTTGCATCTCTGACCGATGAAAAATCTAAAAAATTCCTCTGGTTTCACCTCTTAACTTAAAAAACGAGGCATTCAATAGTCGTTCTTTTCCATGCTATTAAAAAAGTGTACCATTGTTGCATCTCTGACCAATGAAAAAACTAAAAAACTCCTCTGGTTTCACCTCTTAACTTAAACAACGAGGTATTAAATAGTCGTTCTTTTTAATTCTATTAAAAAAGTGTACCATTGTTGCATCTCTGACCAATGAAAAATCTTGAAAATTCCTCTGGTCTTGATTTCACCTCTGAACTTAAACAGCGAGGCATTCAAAAGTCATTCTTTTCCATGCTATTAAAAAAGTGTACCATTGTTGCATCTCTGACCAATGAAAAATCTCAAAACTCCTCCGGTTTCACCTCTTAACTTAAACTGCAAGGTATTCAATAGTCGTTCTTTTCCATTCTATTAAAAAAATGTACCATTGTCGCATCTCTCACCAATGAAAAATCTCAAAAATTCCTGTGGTTTCACCTCTTAACTTAAACAGCGAGGTATTCAATAGTCGTTCTTTTCCATGCTATTAAAAAAGTGTACCATTGTTGCATCTCTGACCAATGAAAACTCTCAAAAACTCCTCGTGTTTCACCACTTAACTTAAACAGCGAGGTATTCAATAGTCGTTCTTTTCAATGCTATTAAAAAAATGTACCATTGTTGCATCTCTGACCGATGAAAAATCTAAAAAATTCCTCTGGTTTCACCTCTTAACTTAAACAGCGAGGCATTCAAAACTCGTTCTTTTCCATGCTATTAAAAAAGTGTACCATTGTTGCATCTCTGACCAATGAAAAATCTAAAAAACTCCTCCGGTTTCACCTCTTAACTTAAACAGCGAGGCATTCAAAAGTCATTTTATTCCATGCTATTAAAAAAATTTACAATTGTTGCATCTCTGACCGATGAAAAATCTCAAAAATTCCTCTGGTTTCACCTCTTAACTTAAACAGTGAGGCATTCAAAAGTCATTCTTTTCCATGCTATTAAAAAAAAATGTACCATTGTTGCATCTCTGACCAATGAAAAATCTCAAAAACTCCTCTGGTTTCACCTCTTAACTTAAACAGCGAGGCATTCAAAAGTCGTTCTTTTCCATACTATTAAAAAAGTGTACCATTGTTGCATCTCTGACCAATGAAAAATCTCAAAAATTCCTCTGGTTTCACCTCTTAACTTAAACAGCAAGGCATTCAATAGTCGTTCTTTTCCATGCTATTAAAAAAACGTACCATTGTTGCATCTCTGACCGATGAAAAATCTCAAAAACTCTTCTGGTTTCACCTCTTAACTTAAACAGCGAGGTATTCAAAAGTCGTTCTTTTCCATGCTATTAAAAAAGTGTACCATTGTTGCATCTCTGACCAATGAAAAATCTCAAAAATTCCTCTGGTTTCACCTCTTTAACTTAAACAGCGAGGCATTCAATAGTCGTTCTTTTGCATGCTATTA
The DNA here is from genome assembly GCA_027921565.1 of Artemia sinica. Taxonomy (NCBI): domain Eukaryota; kingdom Metazoa; phylum Arthropoda; class Branchiopoda; order Anostraca; family Artemiidae; genus Artemia; species Artemia sinica. The sequence continues at coordinate 46,849,456 of CM051258.1, forward strand.
AAAAAATGTACCATTGTTGCATCTTTGACCAATGAAAAATCTCAAAAACTCCTCTGGTTTCACCTCTTAACTTAAACAGCGAGGCATTCAAAAGTCGTTCTTTTCCATGCTATTAAAAAAGTGTACCATTGTTGCATCTCTGACCAATGAAAAATCTCAAAAATTCTTCTGGTTTCACCTCTTAACTTAAACAGCGAGGCATTCAATAGTCGTTCTTTTCAATTCTATTAAAAAAATGTACCATTGTTGCATCTCTGACCGATGAAAAATCTAAAAAATTCCTCTGGTTTCACCTCTTAACTTAAACAGCGAGGTATTCAATAGTCGTTCTTTTCCATTCTATTAAAAAAATATACCATTCTTGCATCTCTGACCAATGAAAAACTAAAAAACTCCTCTGGTTTCACCTCTTAACTTAAACAACGAGGTATTAAATAGTCGTTCTTTTCAATTCTATTAAAAAAGTGTTCCATTATTGCATCTCTGATCAATGAAAAATCTCAAAAACTCCTCTGATCTTGATTTCACCTCTTAACTTAAACAGCGAGGCATTCAATAGTCGTTCTTTTCCATTCTATTAAAAACAAAATGTACCAATGTTGCATCTCTGACCAATGAAAAATCTAAAAAATTCCTCTGGTCTTGATTTCACCTCTTAACTTAAACAGCGAGGCATTCAACAGTCGTTCTTTTCCATGCTATTAAAAAAATGTACCATTGTTGCATCTCTGACCAATGAAAAATCTCAAAAACTCCTCTGGTTTCACCTCTTAACTTAAACAGCGAGGCATTCAATAGTCGTTCTTTTCCATGCTATTAAAAAAGTATACCATTGTTGCATCTCTGACCAATGAAAAATCTCAAAAACTCCTCGTGTTTCACCACTTAACTTAAACAGCGAGGTATTCAATAGTCGTTCTTTTCAATACTATTAAAAAAAATGTACCATTGTTGCATCTCTGACCGATGAAAAATCTAAAAAATTCCTCTGGTTTCACCTCTTAACTTAAACAGCGAGGCATTCAAAACTCGTTCTTTTCCATGCTATTAAAAAAGTGTACCATTGTTGCATCTCTGACCAATGAAAAATCTAAAAAACTCCTCCGGTTTCACCTCTTAACTTAAACAGCGAGGCATTCAAAAGTCATTCTATTCCATGCTATTAAAAAAAATTACCATTGTTGCATCTCTGACCGATGAAAAATCTCAAAAATTCCTCTGGTTTCACCTCTTAACTTAAACAGTGAGGCATTCAAAAGTCATTCTTTTCCATGCTATTAAAAAAAAATGTACCATTGTTGCATCTCTGACCAATGAAAAATCTAAAAAATTCCTCTGGTTTCACCTCTTAACTTAAACAGCGAGGCATTCAATAGTCATTCTTTTCCATGCTATTAAAAAAAATGTACCATTGTTGCATCTCTGACCAATGAAAAGTTTTAAAAAATTCCTCTGGTTTCACCTCTTAACTTAAACAGCGAGGCATTCAATAGTCGTTCTTTTCAATGCTATTAAAAAAGTGTACCATAGTTGCATCTCTGACCGATGAAAAATCTAAAAAATTCCTCTGGTTTCACCTCTTAACTTAAACAGCGAGGCATTCAAAACTCGTTCTTTACCATGCTATTAAAAAAGTGTACCATTGTTGCATCTCTGACCAATGAAAAATCTGAAAAACTCTTCTGGTTTCACCTCTTAACTTAAACAGCGAGGCATTCAATAGTCGTTCTTTTCAATGCTATTAAAAAAATGTACCATTGTTGCATCTCTGACCGATGAAAAATCTAAAAAATTCCTCTGGTTTCACCTCATAACTTAAACAGCGAGGTATTCAATAGTCGTTCTTTTCCATGCTATTAAAAAAGTGTACCATTGTTGCATCTCTGACCAATGAAAAATCTCAAAAATTCCTCTGGTTTCACCTCTTAACTTAAACAGCGAGGCATTCAATAGTCGTTCTTTTGCATGCTATTAAAAAAATGTACCATTGTTGCATCTTTGACCAATGAAAAATCTCAAAAACTCCTCTGGTTTCACCTCTTAACTTAAACAGCGAGGCATTCAAAAGTTGTTCTTTTCCATGCTATTAAAAAAGTGTACCATTGTTGCATCTCTGACCAATGAAAAATCTGAAAAACTCTTCTGGTTTCACCTCTTAACTTAAACAGCGAGGCATTCAATAGTCGTTCTTTTCAATGCTATTAAAAAAATGTACCATTGTTGCATCTCTGACCGATGAAAAATCTAAAAAATTCCTCTGGTTTCACCTCTTAACTTAAACAGCGAGGTATTCAATAGTCGTTCTTTTCCATTCTATTAAAAAAATATACCATTGTTGCATCTCTGACCAATGAAAAAACTAAAAAACTCCTCTGGTTTCACCTCTTAACTTAAACAACGAGGTATTAAATAGTCGTTCTTTTTAATTCTATTAAAAAAGTGTTCCATTGTTGCATCTCTGATCAATGAAAAATCTCAAAAACTCCTCTGGTCTTGATTTCACCTCTTAACTTAAACAGCGAGGCATTCAATAGTCGTTCTTTTCCATTCTATTAAAAACAAATGTACCATTGTTGCATCTCTGACCAATGAAAAATCTAAAAAATTCCTCTGGTCTTGATTTCACCTCTTAACTTAAACAGCGAGGCATTCAACAGTCGTTCTTTTCCATGCTATTAAAAAAATGTACAATTGTTGCATCTCTGACCAATGAAAAATCTCAAAAACTTCTCTGGTTTCATCTCTTAACTTAAACAGCGAGGCATTCAATAGTCGTTCTTTTCCATGCTATTAAAAAAGTATACCATTGTTGGATCTCTGACCAATGAAAAATCTCAAAAACTCCTCGTGTTTCACCACTTAACTTAAACAGCGAGGTATTCAATAGTCGTTCTTTTCAATACTATTAAAAAAAATGTACCATTGTTGCATCTCTGACCGATGAAAAATCTAAAAAATTCCTCTGGTTTCACCTCTTAACTTAAACAGCGAGGCATTCAAAACTCGTTCTTTTCCATGCTATTAAAAAAGTGTACCATTGTTGCATCTCTGACCAATGAAAAATCTAAAAAACTCCTCCGGTTTCACCTCTTAACTTAAACAGCGAGGCATTCAAAAGTCATTCTATTCCATGCTATTAAAAAATTTACCATTGTTGCATCTCTGACCGATGAAAAATCTCAAAAATTCCTCTGGTTTCACCTATTAACTTAAACAGTGAGGCATTCAAAAGTCATTCTTTTCCATGCTATTAAAAAAAATGTACCATTGTTGCATCTCTGACCAATGAAAAATCTAAAAAACTCCTCTGGTTTCACCTCTTAACTTAAACAGCGAGGCATTCAATAGTCATTCTTTTCCATGCTATTAAAAAAAATGTACCATTGTTGCATCTCTGACCAATGAAAAGTTTTAAAAAATTCCTCTGGTTTCACCTCTTAACTTAAACAGCGAGGCATTCAATAGTCGTTCTTTTCAATGCTATTAAAAAAGTGTACCATAGTTGCATCTCTGACCAATGAAAAATCTCAAAAACTCCTCTGGTTTCACCTCTTAACTTTAACAGCGAGGTATTCAATAGTCGTTCTTTTCCATTCTATTGAAAAAATGTACCATTGTAGCATCTCTGACCAATGAAAAATCTCAAAAATTCCTCTGGTTTCACCTCTTAACTTAATCAGCGAGGCATTCAATAGTCGTTTCCATACTTTTCCATACTATTAAAAAAGTGTACCATTGTTGCATCTCTGACCAATGAAAAATCTCAAAAATTCCTCTGGTTTCACCTCTTAACTTAAACAGCAAGGCATTCAATAGTCGTTCTTTTCCATGCTATTAAAAAAACGTACCATTGTTGCATCTCTGACCGATGAAAAATCTCAAAAACTCTTCTGGTTTCACCTCTTAACTTAAACAGCGAGGTATTCAATAGTCGTTCTTTTGCATGCTATTAAAAAAATGTACCATTGTTGCATCTTGACCAATGAAAAATCTGAAAAACTCTTCTGGTTTCACCTCTTAACTTAAACAGCGAGGCATTCAATAGTCGTTCTTTTGCATGCTATTAATAAAATGTACCATTGTTGCATCTTTGACCAATGAAAAATCTCAAAAACTCCTCTGGTTTCACCTCTTAACTTAAACAGCGAGGCATTCAATAGTCGTTCTTTTCCATGCTATTAAAAAAGTGTACCATTGTTGCATCTCTGACCAATGAAAAATCTGAAAAACTCTTCTGGTTTCACCTCTTAACTTAAACAGCGAGGCATTCAATAGTCGTTCTTTTCAATGCTATTAAAAAAATGTACCATTGTTGCATCTCTGACCGATGAAAAATCTAAAAAATCCTCTGGTTTCACCTCTTAACTTAAACAGCGAGGTATTCAATAGTCGTTCTTTTCCATTCTATTAAAAAAATGTACCATTGTTGCATCTCTGACCAATGAAAAATCGAAAAAACTCCTCTGGTTTCGCCTCTTAACTTAAACAACGAGGTATTAAATAGTCGTTCTTTTTCATTCTATTAAAAAAGTGTTCCATTGTTGCATCTCTGACCAATGAAAAATCTAAAAAATTCCTCTGGTCTTGATTTCACCTCTTAACTTAAACAGCGAGGCATTCAACAGTCGTTCTTTTCCATGCTATTAAAAAAAATGTACCATTGTTGCATCTCTGACCAATGAAAAATCTCAAAAACTCCTCTGGTTTCACCTCTTAACTTAAACAGCGAGGCATTCAATAGTCGTTCTTTTCCATGCTATTAAAAAAGTGTACCATTGTTGCATCTCTGACCAATGAAAAATCTCAAAAACTCCTCGTGTTTCACCACTTAACTTAAACAGCGAGGTATTCAATAGTCGTTCTTTTCAATACTATTAAAAAAAATGTACCATTGTTGCATCTCTGACCGATGAAAAATCTAAAAAATTCCTCTGGTTTCACCTCTTAACTTAAACAGCGAGGCATTCAAAAGTCGTTCTTTTCCATGCTATTAAAAAAGTGTACCATTGTTGCATCTCTGACCAATGAAAAATCTAAAAAACTCCTCCGGTTTAACCTCTTAACTTAAACAGCGAGGCATTCAAAAGTCATTCTATTCCATGCTATTAAAAAAATTTACCATTGTTGCATCTCTGACCGATGAAAAATCTCAAAAATTAATCTGGTTTCACCTCTTAACTTAAACAGCGAGGCATTCAATAGTCATTCTTTTCCATGCTATTAAAAAAAATGTACCATTGTTGCATCTCTGACCAATGAAAAATCTCAAAAACTCCTCTGGTTTCACCTCTTAACTTAAACAGCGAGGCATTCAAAAGTCGTTCTTTTCCATACTATTAAAAGAGTGTACCATTGTTGCATCTCTGACCAATGAAAAATCTCAAAAATTCCTCTGGTTTCACCTCTTAACTTAAACAGCAAGGCATTCAATAGTCGTTCTTTTCCATGCTATTAAAAAACGTACCATTGTTGCATCTCTGACCGATGAAAAATCTCAAAAACTCTTCTGGTTTCACCTCTTAACTTAAACAGCGAGGTATTCAAAAGTCGTTCTTTTCCATGCTATTAGAAAAGTGTACCATTGTTGCATCTCTGACCAATGAAAAATCTCAAAAATTCCTCTGGTTTCACCTCTTAACTTAAACAGCGAGGCATTCAATAGTCGTTCTTTTGCATGCTATTAAAAAAATGTTCCATTGTTGCATCTTTGACCAATGAAAAATCTCAAAAACTCCTCTGTTATCACCTCTTAACTTAAACAGCGAGGAATTCAAAAGTCGTTCTTTTCCATGCTATTAAAAAAGTGTACCATTGTTGCATCTCTGACCAATGAAAAATCTCAAAAACTCCTCTGGTTTCACCTCTTAACTTAAACAACGAGGCATTCAATAGTCGTTCTTTTCCATGCTATTAAAAAAGTGTACCATTGTTGCATCTCTGACCAATGAAAAATCTGAAAAACTCTTCTGGTTTCACCTCTTAACTTAAACAGCGAGGCATTCAATAGTCGTTCTTTTCAATGCTATTAAAAAAATGTACCATTGTTGCATCTCTGACCGATGAAAAATCTAAAAAATTCCTCTGGTTTCACCTCTTAACTTAAACAGCGAGGCATTCAATAGTCGTTCTTTTCCATTCTATTAAAAAAATGTACCATTGTTGCATCTCTGACCAATGAAAAATCTAAAAAACTCCTCTGGTTTCACCTCTTAACTTAAACAGCGAGGCATTCAATAGTCGTTCTTTTGCATGCTATTAAAAAAATGTACCATTGTTGCATCTCTGACCGATGAAAAATCTCAAAAATTCCTCTGGTTTCACCTCTTAACTTAAACAGCGAGGCATTCAATAGTCGTTCTTTTGCATGCTATTAAAAAAATGTTCCATTGTTGCATCTTTGACCAATGAAAAATCTCAAAAACTCCTCTGTTATCACCTCTTAACTTAAACAGCGAGGAATTCAAAAGTCGTTCTTTTCCATGCTATTAAAAAAGTGTACCATTGTTGCATCTCTGACCAATGAAAAATCTCAAAAACTCCTCTGGTTTCACCTCTTAACTTAAACAGCGAGGCATTCAATAGTCGTTCTTTTCCATGCTATTAAAAAAGTGTACCATTGTTGCATCTCTGACCAATGAAAAATCTGAAAAACTCTTCTGGTTTCACCTCTTAACTTAAACAGCGAGGCATTCAATAGTCGTTCTTTTCAATGCTATTAAAAAAATGTACCATTGTTGCATCTCTGACCGATGAAAAATCTAAAAAATTCCTCTGGTTTCACCTCATAACTTAAACAGCGAGGTATTCAATAGTCGTTCTTTTCCATGCTATTAAAAAAGTGTACCATTGTTGCATCTCTGACCAATGAAAAATCTGAAAAACTCTTCTGGTTTCACCTCTTAACTTAAACAGCGAGGTATTCAATAGTCGTTCTTTTTCATTCTATTAAAAAAGTGCTCCATTGTTGCATCTCTGACCAATGAAAAATCTCAAAAACTCCTCTGGTCTTGATTTCACCTCTTAACTTAAATAGCGAGGCATTCAATAGTCGTTCTTTTCCATTCTATTAAAAACAAAATGTACCATGGTTGCATCTCTGACCAATGAAAAATCTAAAAAATTCCTCTGGTCTTGATTTCACCTCTTAACTTAAACAGCGAGGCATTCAAAAGTCGTTCTTTTCCATGATTAAATAAAAAAAACAAGTTTTTTAAACTGAAAGTAAGGAGCGACATTAAAACTTAAAACGAACAGAAATTATTCCGTATATGAAAGGGGCTGTCCCCTCCTCAACGCCTCGCTCTTTACGCTAAAGTTTGACTCTGTCTCACAACTTTATTTTTTAAAACAATAAAAAACTTTAGCGTAAAGAGCGAGGCGTTGAGGAGGGGACAGCCCCTTTCATATACGGAATAATTTCTGTTCGTTTTAAGTTTTAATGTCGCTCCTTACTTTCAGTTTAAAAAACTTGTTTTTTTTATTTAATTTCTGATCGTTTTTTAGTTAATGCAGGGGATGTTTCCCCCCTCTTTAAAAAAATCAAGTAAATTTTCTCAGGCTCGTTGCCTTTGATGAGTAATACTAAACTTAATAAAATTTATATATTTAGAATCAGCATTATAAACACATTCTTTTGATACATTTATTGACATCAAAATTCCTTTTTTAAAAGTTTCGATTACTATTGAGCCGTATCGCTTGTTTTTTTATTTTTTTTTTATTACGTATATGAGGGGGTTCTCCCTTTAGTCAATACCACAATCTTTACGTTAAAAGTTAAAAAAAAATTTGATTCACAAACCCCTGAATCACAAAGGCCGTTTAATTAGAATAGATAGCTCTTTTGAAAGCACTAAAAAAAAACTGTAGTGTAAAGAGCGAGGTATTGACTTGGGGGAGAACCCCCTCACATACGTTATAATTTCTGTTCGTTTTAAGTTCTAATATTCCTTCTTACATTTCAGTTGAAAAAACTTGTTTTTTTTTATTTAATTTCTGATCGTTTTTTAAATAATGCTTGGAAATCCGGCGCCCCCTTCATAGAAATTTCCCTTACCCCAAAGAAACATCCTCCACGGAAATATTCTCCGGATTAACCCCCTCGTCTAGCCCCCCCCCCTCCAGAAAAAATCCTTCCTGAAAATGGTTGTATACTTCCCAATAACCAATAAATAATGCTGGCAAGTCCGGCGCCCCCTTCATGGCAATTTCCCTTCCCCCATGAAAACTTCCTTCATGAACAGATCCTCCAACATAACCACCGACCCACCCTTCCCTCCCACTACCAGAAGAAAAACCTCCTGAAAACTTCTGTATACTTCCCAATAACCAATACTATATGTTAACATTGGGTAAAGTTCATAACTTTTAGCCCTCCCTCTGGGAACTTCGGGGGATTAAGTCATCCTAAAAGACATATTTATCATATTTTCGACCATTCTGAACAAAATGGCTATCTCAGAATTTTGATCGGGTGACTTTGGGAAAAAAATAAGCGTGGGAGGGGGCCTAGTTGCCCTCCATTTTTTTTGGTCAATTAAAAAGGGCACTAGAACTTTTAATTTCCGTTCCAATGAGCCCTCCCACGATATTCTAGGACCACTGGGTCGATACGATCACCCCTGGAAAAAAAAAACAAAAAAAAACAAACAAACAAACAAATAAACACGCATCCGTGATCTTTCTTCTGGCAAAAAATGTAAAATTCCTCATTTTTGTAGATAGGAGCTTGAAACCTCTACAGTAGGGTTCTCTGATACGCTGAATATGATGGTGTGATTTTCATTAAGGTTCTATAACTTTTAGGGGGTCTTTCCCCCTTTTTTTGAAAATCAGCCAAATTTTCTCAGGCTCGTAACTTTTGATGGGTAGCACTAAACTTGATGAAAGTTATATATTTGAAATCAGCATTGAAATCTGATTCTTTTGATATATCTATTGGTATCAAAAACCCGTTTTCTAGAGTTTCGGTTACCATTGAGCCGGGTCGCTCCTTACTTACAGTTCGTTACCACGAACTGTTTGATTTTCTGCCATTTTTGCCACTAAGTAACAAAACCAAGAGAATGAAAATTCTAAGATAGCCAATCGATTTTTTATGGTCTAAGCCCAAAATGAGAGGCTTTTAGCTCCCTCCTCCATACACATCTTTTGAAAAACTACACCAGAGCGGTATTTTCTGCCATTTTTGCCACTAAGTAACAAAACCAAGAGAATGGAAATTCCAAGATAGCCAATCGATTGTTTATGGTCTAAACCCGAAATGGGAGGCTGTTAGCTCCCTCCCTCAATACACATCTTTTGAAAAACTACATCAGAGTGGTATTTTCTGCCATTTTTGCCACTAAGTAACAAAACCAAGAGAATGAAAATTCTAAGATAGCCAATCGATTTTTTATGGTCTAAGCCCAAAATGAGAGGCTTTTAGCTCCCTCCTCCATACACATCTTTTGAAAAACTACACCAGAGCGGTATTTTCTGCCATTTTTGCCACTAAGTAACAAAACCAAGAGAATGGAAACTCCAAGATAGCCAATCGATTGTTTATGGTCTAAACCCGAAATGGGAGGCTGTTAGCTCCCTCCCTCAATACACATCTTTTGAAAAACTACATCAGAGTGGTATTTTCTGCCATTTTTGCCACTAAGTAACAAAACCAAGAGAATGAAAATTCTAAGATAGCCAATCGATTTTTTATGGTCTAAGCCCGAAATAAAAGGCTGTTAGCTCCCTCCTCCATACACATCTTTTGAAAAACTACACCAGAGCGGTATTTTCTGCCATTTTTGCCACTAAGTAACAAAACCAAGAGAATGGAAATTCCAAGATAGCCAATCGATTGTTTATGGTCTAAACCCGAAATGGGAGGCTGTTAGCTCCCTCCCTCAATACACATCTTTTGAAAAACTACATCAGAGTGGTATTTTCTGCCATTTTTGCCACTAAGTAACAAAACCAAGAGAATGGAAATTCCAAGATAGCCAATCGATTGTCTATGGTCTAAGCCCGAAATAAGAGGCTGTTAGCTCCCTCCCTCAATACACATCTTTTGAAAAACTACACTAGAGTGGTATTTTCTGCTATTTTACCCACTAGGTAACAAAACCAAGAGAATGGAAATTCTAAGATAGCCAATCGATTGTTTATGGTCTAAACCCGAAATGGGAGGCTGTTAGCTCCCTCCCTCAATACACATCTTTTGAAAAACTACACCAGAGCGGTATTTTCTGCCATTTTTGCCACTAAGTAACAAAACCAAGAGAATGGAAATTCCAAGATAGCCAATCGATTTTCTATGGTCTAAGCCCGAAATAAGAGGCTGTTAGCTCCCTCCCTCAATACACATCTTTTGAAAAACTACACCAGAGTGGTATTTTCTGCTATTTTACCCACTAGGTAACAAAACCAAAAGAATGGAAATTCTAAGATAACCAATCGATTGTTTATGGTCTAAACCCGAAATGGGAGGCTGTTAGCTCCCTCCCTCAATACACATCTTTTGAGAAACTACACCAGAGCGGTATTTTCTGCCATTTTTGCCACTAAGTAACAAAACCAAGAGAATGGAAATTCTAACATAGCCAATCGATTGTTTATGGTCTAACCCGAAATGGGAGGCTGTTAGCTCCCTCCCTCCATACACTTCTTTTGAAAAACTACACCAGAGCGCCATTTTTTTTTTGCAATGTAAAAACCAGTCTGATTATCTTTTTTTTTCGCAATGTCCATGTGTATGGTTGTTATCATGCCAGCTTTTTAAAATGTCCACGTGTAACTCTAATGTCACAGGCATAGGTTTTTCTTTTAGGGTTCATATCTATTACACTTTTGAGCTTCTTGTAGGCGTGAATGTAGGGTTGAATGTAAAAATGCTTGCCAGCTTTTTTTCGCAATGTCCACGTGTAACTCTAATCTCACAGGCGTGAATGTATGGTTGAATGTAAAAATGCTTGCCAGCTTTTTTCGCAATGTCCACTTGTAACTCTAATCTCACAGGCGTGAATGTATGGTTGAATGTAAAAATGCTTGCCAGCTTTTTTCGCAATGTCCATGTGTAAGTCTAATCTCACAGGCGTGAATGTATGGTTGAATGTAAAAATGCTTGCCAGCTTTTTTCGCAATGTTCACATGTAACTCTAATCTCACAGGCGTGAATGTATGGTTGAATGTAAAAATGCTTGCCAGCTTTTTTTCGCAATGTCCACGTGTAACTCTAATCTCACAGGCGTGAATGTATGGTTGAATGTAAAAATGCTTGCCAGCTTTTTTCGCAATGTCCACTTGTAGCTCTAATCTCACAGGCGTGAATGTATGGTTGAATGTAAAAATGTTTGCCAGCTTTTTTCGCAATGTTCACATGTAACTCTAATCTCACAGGCGAGAATGTATGGTTGAATGTAAAAATGCTTGCCAGCTTTTTTCGCAATGTTTAGGAGCCAGAGGGGAATCCCCGCTCGTTTGGAAAGGTACCAAAGGGACATAAGCAAAATGTGTTTAGTCATGTGTAGAGGTCCTATAGAATAACATAGGAAGGAACATAGGCCCTTATAATAGCATGGGAGGGAACAAAAGCCCTTATAATAGCATAGGAAGGAACATGGTGCTATAGAATAGCATGGGGGGGGGGGAACATAAGCTCCTGGAATAGCATAGGAAGGAACATAAGCTCCTGGAATAGCATAGGAAGGAACATAAGCCCTTAGAATAGCATAGAAAGGAACATAGTCGGCTAGAATCCATAAGTACATGCTCTGGAAAGCTGACAAGGAACGTAATCTCCCCAAATAGCACGGGAAGGAACATAGTCGGCTAGAATAGCACAGGAAGGAACATAATCGGCTGGAATAGCACAGGAAGAAACATAATCGGCTAGAATCCATACGATGCATTCTACTAATGTCTATTTTCAATATTAAGTACGAAAGAAAATATTCGTCATAAAATTGGTTTTAAGTAAAGCGCCAATGACGAAGTAGGTTTTAGTCTTTTACAGTGAGAGAAGGAGGTCATACCCAAACTCTTGTTTGTGGTGATTTTTATTCGTTTCAAGCTTGATTTGTACATTCAATTTAAGTTTCACTCGTTTTAAGATTTAATTATTAATTTACATTAATATCTATTGTATGTTTGTGTGCATTGATTGTTTATGTAATTTCTGTTCGTTTTAAGTTTCATTTATACTTCAACAGGAAAATATCTTTTTTCGTTTTAAGCTTGATTTTTATATTCAATCTAAGCATTACTCGCTTTAAGATCTATTTATTCATTTATATTATTACTTGTTGTATGTTTTTGCTATGATTGTTTATTTAATTTCTGTTCGTTTTGGGTTTCATTTATTCTTTAATAGAAATTTCTGGTCGTTCTTAGTTTGAATTTTAAAAGGTATTTTTATATGCTGAGCTTAAGTTTAAAGTGGCCTTTACTTTTCTTTGAAAAACTTATTTTTCGGAAATTTCATTTTTAAATTAATTTCATTAAAAGGATTTTTCAGATTACCCTCTACAGATTGTTATAATGTTATATGAATTTCCGGTGTTCTTTCCGGAGTTGCTCTGGTGTTCTCACTGAAGTAACTCTATATTAGCATCTTTTCCCTACGTAGATCAGTTTGCGCCAATTGAATATTTTTGTTTTGGTGGTGGTTTTATTGTTTTTTTTTTTATTTTAACTTGTTTTACTTCTGTCTTTCGTGCTAAAGACGCCTTGTTTGTGATACAGGCGAAATATTCGCGTTGTTCCGCATTTATCTTTTCTTTTCTCTCCACTGGCCGCCGTCTCGTTTGTTGTTTTTTCATTGAGATTTTTCTCTTTGTTTGGTTTTTGTCATGGCTGGCGAGTTCGTTTTAAGATCTTTCATTCACAAATTTTGATTGGATGTGTTTGGGGAAAAGGTCGGCGTGAGAGGTAGTTGACCTCCAATCACTTTCGACCATTAAAAAGGACATTAGCGCTTTCAATTTCCAACTTAATGAGCCCTTTTTGAATTTTCTATGACAACGCTTTCTATAAAAACCTTATATGCCCTCAGGGCAAAACTTAGAACCCTTGCCGTGAGGGCTGTGGAGGGAGTGTCATCCTCTAAGAAATAATTTCTGGACCTTTCAACTACGTTAAACGAAATGCCTATCTCAAAATTTTGACTGGATTTGTTTGAGGCAATGGTGGGCCTGAGAGGGGGTTACTTGCCCTCCAATTACTTTCGACTATTAAAAAAGGCACTAGCCCTTTCAATTTCAAATCGAGTGAGTCCTTTTTGAAGTTTCTACGACAACGCTTTCTATAAAAAAAAAAACCTTATATGCCCCCAGGGCATAACTTATAACCCTTGCCCTGAGGGCTATGAGGGGGGTTATCACCCTCAAAGACCTAATTTCGAAAAATTGGAACTACGTTGAATAAAATGGCTGTCTAAAAATTTTTATTGGATGTGTTTGGGGAAAAGGTAGGCGTGAGAGGGGGGTTAGTTGCCCTTCAATCCCTTTCGACTATTGAAAAGGGCACTAGCCCTTTGAATTTTCAATCGAATGATTCCTTTTTTAAGTTTATACGACAAAGCTTTCAACAAAAACCTTATAGGCCCTCAGGGCATAGCTTACAACCCTTACTTTGAGGGATGTGGGGGAGTGTCATCCCCAAAGATAAAATTTCCGGACCTTTCAACTTTTTTGAACAAAATGGCTATCTCAAAGTTTTCTTTGGGTGTGTTTGGATAAATGGTGGGCGTGAAAGGGGTGTTAGTTGCCTTCCAATCAATTTTGACTATTAAAAAGGGCACTAGCCATTTCAATTTCCGATCTTTTTGAAGTTTCTATGACGACGTGTTCTATAAGAACCTTACATGCCCCCAGGGCATAACTCACAATCCTTACCCTGAGGAGGGTTTGTGGGGTTGTCATCCTCAAAGACCTAATTTCCAGAACATTCAACTGCTTTGAACAAAATGGCTATCTCAAAATTTTGATTGGATGTGTTAGGGGAAATGGTGGGCGTGAGAGGGCGGTTATTTGCCCTCCAATCACTTTCGACTCTTAAAAGGGCACTAGCCCTTTCAATTTCCAACTTTATGAGCCATTTTTGAAGTTTCTACGACAACGTTTTCTATAAAAAAAAAACAACTTTATATGCCCCCATGGCATAAATTTTAACCCTTGGCCTGAGGGCTCTGAGGGGGTTATCACCCTCAAAGACCTAATTTCTAAAACTTCTAACTACATTGAACAAAATGGCTGTCGACAAACTTTGATTGGATGTGTTTGGGGAAAAGGTTGGCGTGAGAGGGGGGTTATTTGCCCTCCAATCACTTTCGACTATTAAAAAGGACACTAGTCCTTTGAATTTCCAATCGAATGAGCCCTTTTTCAAGTTTCTACGACAGCACTTTCTGTAAAAAACATATACGCCCCTTGGGCCTAACTTACAACCCTTACCCTGAGGGCTTTTGGGGGGGGGTTGCCATCCTTAAAGATTTCTAATATCTAAAACTTTGAACTACCTTGAATAAAATGGCTATCTCAAAATTTTGATTGGATGTGTTAGGGGAAATGGTGGGCGTGAGAGGGGGGTTAGTTGCCCTCCAATTATTTTCGACTATTAAAAAGAGCACTAGCCCTTTCAATTTCCAATCGAATGAGCCCTTGTTGAAGTTTCTGCGACAACGCTTTCTATAAAAAAAACCTAATATGTCCCCAGGGTATAACTTACTACCCTTGCCCTGAGGGCAGTGGGGGAATGTCATCCTCTAAGACATAATTCCTGGACCTTTCAACTACGTTGAACAAAATGGTTATCTCAAAGTTTTGATTGGATGAGTTTTGGGAAATGTTGGGCGTGAGAGGGGGGTTACTTGCCCTCCAATTATTTTTGACTATTAAAAAGGGCACAACCCCTATCAATTTCCAATCGAATAAGCCCTAGTTGAAATTTCTGCGACAACGCCTTCTATAAAAAAAAACTTATATGGCCCCAGGGTATAACTTACAACCCCTTGTCCCGAGGGCTGTGGGGGAGTATCATCCTCAAGAACATAATTTCTGTACTTTTTCACCACGTCGAACAAAATGGCTATCTCAAAATTTTGATTGGATGTGTTTGGGGAAATGGTGGGAGTGAGAGGGGTATTAGTTATCCTACTATCACTTTCAACTATTAAAAAGGCCACGAGCCCTTTGAATTTTAAATCGAGTGAGCCCTTTCTGAATTTTTTACGACAAAGCTTTCTATAAAAATCTTATATGCCCCCAGGGCACAACTTACAACCCTTGCCCTGAGGGCTGTGGGGGAGTGTCCTCCTCATAAACATAATTTATATTTGAAAATCAACTACGCTGAATAAAATGGCTATGTCAAAAATTTGATTGGATGTGTTTGGGGAAATGGTGGGCGTAGAAGGGGTGCTAGTCGCCTTCTAATCACTTTCGACTATTAAAAAGGGCACTAGCTATTCCAATTTCCAATCCAAAGAGCCCTTTTCGAAGTTTCTAAGACAACTCCTTTGATTACGAAGTGCCCTGGTCTAAGACCAAGAACCAAAAAAAGAATAAAATAATACATTGTGCCAACATCGTTAATTACTTAGGCAGCGCTATTGCACTGTCCTTCATTTTCGTTGTGATTATCGTTGTCGCATGTCTTCTAACCACATAAATCTTTATGCTTCAACTTCATTTTTGATGCTTAGTGATTCTTGTGCCCCTTTGCCTGCTACTGTTTCTTCAGGTAAATGAAGGGTTTCTGAGCGAATACAAACGATGTTAAAGGGTCCCAATGACTTTTAGTTAACACTTGCGTAGTTTACTGCATCTTTGTAGGGCTGTGTGCCATAGCTTGTTGCCGTCAAACATTGAGACGGCGTTGTTCTTTTCGATTTCGTATGTCTTCTAACCGAATATTTTGTTCAGAAGAATTTCAGGATTTAGTAAATATTGCATTTCTTCAAGTAAAGCTTTTCTATTTCATTCTTTATTTCATTTTTTAACAGTTTACGATTTCTAATCACTACGAAACTAACAAACAAAGAGGTTGGGAAATTCATACAACATTATAATAATCTGTAGAGGGTAATCTGAAAAATCCTTTTAATGAAATTATTTTAAAAATAAAATTTCTGAAAAATAAGTTTTTCAAAGAAAAGTAAAGGCCATTTTAAACTTAAGCTCAAAATATAAAAATACCTTTTAAAATTCAAACTCAAAACGACCAGAAATTACTATTAAAGAATAAATAAACCCAAAACAAACAGAAATTAAATAAACAATCATAGCAAAAACATACAACAAGTAATAATATAAACGAATAAATAGATCTTAAAGCGAGTAATGCTTAGATTGAATATAAAAATCAAGCTTAAAAACGAAAAAAAAATATTTTCCTATTGAAGTATAAATGAAACTTAAAACGAACAGAAAATACATAAACAATCAATGCACACAAACACACAATAGATATTAATGTAAATTAATAATTAAATCTTAAAACGAGTGAAGCTTAAATTGAATATGCAAATCAAGCTTGAAACGAATAAAAATCACCACAAACAAAAGTTTGGGTATGACCTCCTTCTCTCACTGTAAAAGTCAAAAACCTACTTCGTCATTGGCACTTTACTGAAAACCAATTTTATGACGAATGTTTTCTTTCGTACTTAATATTGAAAATAGACATTAAAATTATAGTAACATTTTGAACTGATGAGCTTTCAGCATCTAATATGATTATAAATCAAATATTCAGTTTAATTTATTAGCTCTTTTTAAAGTTGTAGTTGTAGTTTCCCTACAAACAAGTGATTGGATACTGCCTCCTTTCCTAACTGTAAATAAGAAACCAAAAGCCTACTGCGTCATTGGCGCTTAACTGAAAATAGATTATATTACAAATATTTTCTTTTCCATTTCTAACAGCATTGAAAATAAAAATACAATTACAGTAAAATAAATTCTTGAACTGATGGATCTTTCAACAATTAATATCATTATACATCAAATATCTAATTTGATGTTGTTTATACTTTCCAAGACTGTTCAAGACGCATATAGTTTTCAGTAAAGCACCAATGACGCAGTAGGTTTTAGATTTTTACAGTGAGAGAAGGAGGTCATACCCAAACTCTTGTTTATGGTGATTTTTGTTCGTTTCAAGCTTGATTTGCATATTCAATTTAATTTTCACTCGTTTCAAGATTTATTTATTAATTTACATTAATATCTATTGTACGTTTGTTTGCATTTATTGTTTATTTAATTTCTGTTCGTTCTAAGTTCAGAGCCCTCAGGGCAAGGCTTATAAGTTATTCCCTAGGGGCATATAAGGTTTTTTTAAGATAGCAATCTTGTAGAAACTTCAAAAAGGGCTCATTCGACTGGAAATTAGAAGAGCTTGTCCCTTTTTAATAGTTGAAAGTGGTTGGAGGATACTTAACACCCCTTTAGCACCCACCAATTCCCCAAACATATCCAATCAAAATTGTGAGATAGCCATTTTTGTTCAATGTAGTTGAAGATTCTGGTAATTAGGTATTTGAGGATGACAACCCCAAACACCGCCCTCAGGGTAAGGATTGTGAGTTATGTCCTGGGGTTATATAAGCTTTTTATTGAAAGCGTTGTCGTAGAAACTTCAAAAAGGGCTCATTTGATTGGAAATTGAAATGGCTAGTGGCCTTTTCAATAGTTGAAAGTGAGTGGAAGGCAATTAACACCCCTTCCACGCCCACCATTTATCCAAACGCATCCAAACACAATTTTGAGATAGCCATTTTGTTCAAAAAAGTTGAAAGGTCCGGAAATTTTATCTTTGGAGATGACACTCCCCCTACATCCCTCAGAGTAAGGGTTGTAAGTTATGCCCTGGGGGCTTATAAGGTTTTTAATGAAAGATTTGTCGTAGAAACTTGAAAAAGGGCTCATTCGATTGGAAATTCAAAGGGCTAGTGCCCTTTTTAATAGTCGAAAGTGATTGGAGGGCAACTAACCCTCCTCTCACGCCAACCGCATCCCCAAACACATCCAATCAAAATTTTTAGACAGCTATTTTGTTCAGGCCAAGGTTTTTTTTTTTTAGAAAGCGTTGTCGTAGAAACTTCAAAAAAGGCTCATTAAGTTGGAAATTGAAAGGGTTAGTACCGTTTTAATAGTCGAAAGTGATTGCTGGGCAACTAACCGCCCTCTCACGCCCACCATTTCCCCAAACGCATCCAATCAAAATTTTGAGATAGCCATTTTGTTCAACGCAGTTGTAGGTTCTGGAAATTAGGTTTTTGAGGATGACAACCCCACACACCACCCTCAGGGTAAGGATTGTGAGTTATGCCCTGGGAGCATGTAAGGTTCTTATAGAATGTGTTGTCGTAGAAACTTCAAAAGATTGGAAATTGAACTGGCTAGTGCCCTTTTTAATAGTCAAGAGTGATTGGAAGGCAACTAACACCCCTTCCACGCCCACCATTTATCCAAAACACATCTAAAAGAAAACTTTGAGATATCCATTTTGTTTAAAAAAGTTGAAAGGTCCGGAAATTTTATCTTTGGGGATGACACTCCCCCCACATCCCTCAGGATAAGGGTTGTAAGCTATGCCCCTGGGACCTATAAGGTTTTATTTAAAGCTTTGTCGTATAAACTTGTAAAAGGGCTCATTCGATTGGAAATTCAAAGGGCTAGTGCCGTTCGAAAGGGATTTTAGGGCAACTACCCCTCCCCCCCTCTCACGCCGACTTTTTCCCCAAACACATCCAATCAAAATTTGTAGACAGCCATTTTGTTCAACGTAGTTAAAAGTTTTAGAAATTAGGTCTCTGAGGGTGATAAACCCCCCCAGAGCCGTCAGGGCAAGGGTTATAAATTATGCCCTTGGGTCATATAAGGCTTTTTTATAGAAAGCTTTGTCGTAGAAACTTCAACAAGGACTCATTCGATTGGAAATTGAAAGGCCTAGTGCCCTTTTTAATAGTCGAAAGTAATTGGAGGGCAAGTGACCCCCCTCTCACGCCCAAAATTTCCCCAAACAAATCCAATCAAAATTTTGAGATAGCCATTTCGTTTAACGTAGTTGAAAGGTCCAGAAATTAAGTCTTAGAGGAATGCCCTCCCTCAACAGCCCTCAGGGCAAGGGTTCTAAGCTTTGCCCTAAGGGCATATAAGGTTTTTATAGAAAGCGTTGTCGTAGAAACTTCAAAAAGGGCTCATTAAGTTGGAAACTGAAAGGTCTAGTGCCCTTTATAACAGTCGAAAGTGATTGGAGGTCAACTAACTCTCACGCCGACCTTTTCCCCAAACACATCCAATCCAAATTTGTTGACAGCCTTTTTGTTCAACGTAGTATAAAAGTCTTATAAATTAGGTCTTTGAGGGTGATAACCCCCTTCAGAGCCCTCAGGGCAAGGCTTATAAGTTATGCCCTGGGGGCATATAAGGTTTTTTAAGATAGCAATCTTGTAAAAACTTCAAAAAGGGCTCATTCGACTGGAAATTAGAAGAGCTTGTACCCTTTTTAATAGTCAAAAGTGGTTGGAGGATACCTAACACCCCTTTCGCACCCACCAGTACCCCAAACACATCCAATCAATATTTTGAAATAGCCATTTTGTTGAACGTAGTTGAAAGGTCTAGAAATTATGTCTTATAGGCTTGTAAGTTATGCCCTGGGGGCATATAAGGTTTTTTAAGATAGCAATCTTGTAAAAACTTCTAAAATGGCTCATTCGACTGAAAATTAGAAGAACGTGTACCCTTTTTAATAGTCTAAAGTGGTTGGAGGATACCTAACACCCCTTTCGCACCCACCAGTACCCCAAACACATCCAATCAATATTTTGAAATAGCCATTTTGATCAACGTAGTTGAAAGGTCTAGAAATTATGTCTTAGAGACTGGCACTCCCCCAAGGCCCTCAGGCCAAGGGTTCTAAGTTTTGCCCTGGGGGCATATAAGGTTTTAATAGAAAGCGTTGTCGTAGAAACTTCAAAAAGGGCTCATTAAGTTAGAAATTGAAAGGTCTATTGCGCTTATAAATAGTCGAAAGTTATTGGAGGGCAACTAACCCCCCTCACACACCCACCATCTCCCCAAACACGTCCAAAATAAATTTCGAGAAAGCCATTTTGTTCAACGTTGTTGAAGGTTCTGGTAATTAGGTCTTGGAGGATGACAACCCCACAAACCGCCCTCAGGGTAAAGATTGTAAGTTATGTCCTGAAGGCAGATAAGCTTTTTATTGAAAGCGTTATCGTAAAAACTTTAAAAAGGGTACTTTTGATTGGAAATTGAAATGGCTAGTGCTATTTTCAATAGTCGAAAGTGATTGGAAGGCAACAAACACCCCTTCCACGCCAACCATTTATCCAAATACATCCAAACATAATTTTCAGATAGCCATTTTGTTCAAAAAAGTTGAAAGGTCCGGAAATTTTATCTTTGGGGATGACACCCCCCCCCCTTCATCCCTCAGAGTAAGGGTTGTAAGTTATGCCCTGGGGGCCTATAAGGTTTTTATTGGAAGATTTGTCGTAGAAACTTGAAAAAGGCCTCATTCGATTGGAAATTCAAAGGGCTAGTGCCCTTTTTAATATTCAAAAGTGATTGGAAGGCAACTAACCCCCCTCTCACGCTGACCTTTTCCCCAAACACATCAAATCAAAATTTGTAGACAACCATTTATTTCAACGTAGTTAAAAGTTTTAGAAATTAGGTCGTTAAGGGTGATAAACCCCCTCAGAGCCCTCAGGGTAAGAGTTAGAAGTTATGCCCTGGGGGCATATAAGGTTGTTTTATAGAAGGGGTTGTCGTAGAAACTTCAAAAAGGGCTCATTAAGTTGGAAATTGAAAGAGCTAGTGGCCTTTTAATAGTCGTAAGTATTTGGAGGGCACAACCCCCCCCCCCCCTTTCACGCCCACCATTTCCCCAAATACATCAAATCAAAACTTTGAGATAGCTATTTTGTTCAGCGTAGTTGAAGGTTCTGAAAATTGGGTCTTTGAGGATAACAACCCCACACACCGCCCTCAGGGTAAGGATTGTGAGTTATGCCTTGGGGGCATATAAGGTTTTTATAGAAAGTTTTGTCGTAGAAACTTCAAAAAGGGCTCATTCGATTGGAAATTGAAATGGCTAGTGCCCTTTTTAATAGTCGAAAGTGATTGGAAGGCAACTAACACCCCTTTCACGCCCACCATTTATCCAAACACATCCAAACAAAACTTTGAGATAGCCATTTTGTTCAAAAAAGTTGAAAGGTCCGGAAATTTTATCTTTGGGGATGACATTCCCCCCCCCCCATCCCTCAGGGTAAGAGATGTAAGTTATGCCCTGGGGGCCTATAAGGTTTATGTTGAAAGCTTTGTCGTAGAAACTTGAAAAGGGGCTCATTCGATTGCAAATTGAAAGGACTAGTGCCCTTTTTAATAGTCGAAAGTGATTGGAGGGCAACTAACCCCCCTCTCACGCCAACCTTTTCCCCAAACATATCCAATCAAAATTTGTAGACAGCCATTTTTTTTTAACGTAGTTAAATTTTTTAGAAATTAGGTCTTTAAGGGTTATAGCCCCCATCAGAGCCCTCAGGCTAAGGGTTATATGTTATGCCCTGGGGGCATATAAGTCTTTTTTATAGAAAGCGTTGTCGTAGAAACTTGAAAAAGGGCTCATTAAGTTGGAAACTGAAAGGGCTAGTGCCCTTTTTAATAGTCGAAAGTGATTGGAGGTCAACTACCTTTCACGCCGACCTTTTCCCCAAACACAACCAATCAAAATTTGTAGACAGCCTTTTTGTTCAATGTAGTTAAAAGTCTAAGAAATTATGTCTTAGAGGGTGATAATCCCCCTCAAGCCCTCAGGGCAAGGCTTATAAGATTTGCCCTGGGGGCATATAAGGTTTTTTTAAGATAGCAATCTTGTAGAAACTTCAAAAAGGGCTCATTCGACTGGAAATTAGAAGAGCTTGTACCCTATTTAATAGTCAAAAGTGGTTGGAGGATACCTAACACCCCTTTCGCACCCATCAGTACCCCAAACTCATCCAATCAATATTTTGAAATAGCCAATTTGTTCAACGTAGTTGAAAGGTTTAGAAATTAAGTCTTAGAGGATGGCATTCCCCCCAGAGCCCTCAGGGCAAGGGTCCTAAGTTTTGCCCTGGGGGCATATAAGGTTTTAATAGAAAGCGTTGTCATAGAAACTTCAAAATGGCTCATTTTGTTGGAAATTGAAAGGGCTAGTGCCCTTATTAATAGTCAAAAGTAATTGGAGGGCAACTAACCCCCCTCTCACGCCCACTATTTCCTCAAACACGTCAAATCAAAATTTTGAGATAGCCATTTTGTTCAACGTAGATGAAGGTTCTGGTAATTAGGTGTTTGAGGATGACAACCCCACAAACCGCCCTCGGGGTAAGGATTGTGAGTTATGTCCTGGGGGCATATAAGGGCTCATTTGATTGGAAATTGAAATGGCTAGTGCCCTTTTCAATAGTCGAAAGTGATTAGAAGGCAACTAACACCCTTCCACGCCAAACATTTATCCAAACACATCCAAACAAAATTTTGAGATAGCCATTTTGTTCAAAAAGTGTAAATGTCCGGAAATTTTATCTTTGGGGATGATACTCCCCCTACATCCCTCAGAGTAAGGGTTGTAAGTTATGCCCTGGGGGCCTATAAGGTTTTTATTGAAAGATTTGTCGTAGAAACTTGAAAAAGGGCTCATTCGATTAGAAATTCAAAGGGCTAGTGGCCTTTTTAGTAGTCGAAAGTGATTGGAAGGCAACTAGCCCTCCTCTCACGCCGACCTTTTCCCCAAACATATCCAATCAAAATTTGTAGACAACCGTTTTGTTCAACGTAGTTAAACGTCTTATAAATTATGTCTTTGAGGTTGATAAACCCCCTCCAAGCCCTCAGGGCAAGGTTTATAAGTTATACCCTTTGGGCATATAAGGTTTTTTTTAATAGAAAGCGTTGTCCTAGAAACTTCAAAAAGGGCTCATTAAGTTGGAAATTGAAAGGGCCAGTGCCCGTTTTAATAGTCCTAAGCGATTGGAGGGCAACTACATCCCCCCTCTCACGCCCACCATTTCCCCAAACACATCCAATCAAAATTTTGAGATAGCTATTTTGTTCAACGTAGTTGAAGGTTCTGGAAATTAGGTCTTTGAGGATGACAACCCCACACACCGCCCTCAGGGTAAAGATTGTGAGTTATGCCTTGGGGGCATATAAGGTTGTTATAGAAAGCGTTGTCGTAGAAACTTCAAAAAGGGCTCATTTGATTGTAAATCGAAATGGCTAGTGTCCTTTTTAATAGTCAAAAGTGATTGGAAAGCAACTAACACCCCTTTCACGCCCACCATTTATCAAAACAGATCCAAACAAAACTTTGAGATAGCCATTTTGTTCAAAAAAGTTGAAAGGTCCGGAATTTTTTCTTTGGGGATGACATTCTCCCCATATCCCTCAGGGTAAGGGTTGTAAGTTATGCCCTTGGGGCCTATAAGGTTTTTATTGGAAGATTTGTCGTAGAAACTTGAAAAAGCGCTCATTCGAATGGAAATAAAAAGGGCGAGTTTCCTTTTTAATAGTCAAAAGTGATTGGAAGGCAACTAACCCCCCTCTCACGCTGACCTTTCCCCAAACACATCCAATCAAAATTTGTAGACATCCATTTTGTTCAACGTCCTCAGGGTAAGGATTGTGAGTTAAGCCTTGGGGGCATATAAGGTTTTTTTAGAAAGCGTTCTCGTAGAAACTTCAAAAAGGGCTCATTTGATTGGAAATTGATATGGCTAGTGTCCTTTCTCATAGTCAAAAGTAATTGGAGGGCAAATAACCCACCTCTCACGCCCAGCATTTCCCCAAACAAATCCAATAAAAATTTTGAGATAGCCATTTCATTTAACGTAGCTGAAAGGTTCATAAATTATGTCTTAGAGGATGACATTCCCTCCAAGGCCCTCAGGGCAAGGGCTCAAAGCTTTGCCCCGGGGGTATACAAGGTTTTTATAGAAAGTGTTGTCGTAGAAACTTCAAAAAGGGCTCATTAAGTTGGAAACTGAAAGGGCTAGTGCCCTTTTTAATAGTCGAAAGTGATTGGAAGGCAACTGCCTCTCACGCCGACCTTTTCCCCAAGCACATCCAATCAAAATTTGTAGACAACTTTTTTGTTCAACGTAGTTAAAAGTCTTAGAAATTAGGTCTTAGAGGGTGATAACACCCCTCAGAGCCCTCATGACAAGGCTTATAAGTTTTGCCCTTTGGGCATATAAGGTTTTTTTAAGATAGCGATCTTGTAGAAACTTGAAAAAGGGCTCATTCGATTAGAAATTCAAAGGGCTAGTGGCCTTTTTAATAGTCAAAAGTGATTGGAAGGCAAATAACCCCCCTCTCACGCCGACCTTTTCCCCAAACATATCCAATCAAAATTTGTAGACAACCGTTTTGTTCAACGTAGTTAAACGTCTTATAAATTATGTCTTTGAGGTTGATGACACTCCCCCGACACTCCCCCTATGTCTTTGGGGATGACACTCCCCCTACATCCCTCAGAGTAATCGTTGTAAGTTATGCCCTGGGGGCCTATAAGGTTTTTATTGAAAGATTTGTCGTAGAAACTTGAAAAAGGGCTCATTCGATTAGAAATTCAAAGGGCTAGTGGCCTTTTTAGTAGTCCTAAGCGATTGGAGGGCAACTACATCCCCCCTCTCACGCCCACCATTTCCCCAAACACATCCAATCAAAACTTTAAGATAGCTATTTTGTTCAACGTAGTTGAAGGTTCTGGAAATTAGGTCTTTGAGGATGACAACCCCACACACCGCCCTCAGGGTAAAGATTGTGAGTTATGCCTTGGGGGCATATAAGGTTTTTATAGAAAGCGTTGTCGTAGAAACTTCAAAAAGGGCTCATTTGATTGGAAATTGAAATGGCTAGTGTCCTTTTTAATTTTCGAAAGTGATTGGAAGGCAACTAACACCCCTTTCACGCCCACCATTTATCCAAACACATCCAAACCAAACTTTGAGATAGGCCTTTTGTTCAAAAAAGTTGAAAGGTCCGGAAATTTTATCTTTGGGGATGACATTCTTCCCCCATCCCTCAGGGTAAGGGTTGTAGGTTATGCCCTGGGGGCCTATAAGGTTTTTATTGAAAGATTTGTCGTAGAAACTTGAAAAAGGGCTCATTCGAATGGAAATACAAAGGGCGAGTGCCCTTTTTAATAGTCGAAAGTGATTGGAGGGCAAGTAACCCCCCTCTCACGCTGACCTTTCCCCAAACACATCCAATCAAAATTTGTAGACATCCATTTTGTTCAACGTCCTCAGGATAAGGATTGTGAGTTATGCCTTGGGGGCATATAAGGTTTTTATAGAAAGCGTTGTCGTAGAAACTTCAAAAAGGGCTCATTTGATTGGAAATTGATATGGCTAGTGTCCTTTCTCATAGTCGAAAGTAATTGGAGGGAAAATAACCCACCTCTCACGCCCACCATTTCCCCAAACAAATCCAATAAAAATTTTGAGATAGCCATTTCATTTAACGTAGTTGAAAGGTTCAGAAATATGTCTTAGAGGATGACATTCCCTCCACAGCCCTCAGGGCAAGGGTTCAAATTTTTCCCCGGGGGTATATAAGGTTTTTATAGAAAGTGTTGTCGTAGAAACTTCAAAAAGGGCTCATTAAGTTGGAAACTGAAAGGGCTAGTGCCCTTTTTAATAGTCGAAAGTGATTGGAGGTCAACTACCTCTCACGCCGACCTTTTCCCCAAACACATCCAATCAAAATTTGTATACAGCCTTTTTGTTCAACGTAGTTAAAAGTCTTAGAAATTAGGTCTTAGAGGGTGATAACCCCCCTCAGAGCCCTCAGGACAAGGCTTATAATTTTTTCCCTAGGGGCATATAAGGTTTTTTTAAGATAGCAATCTTGTAGAAACTTCAAAAAGGGCTCATTCGACTGGAAATTAGAAGAGCTTGTACCCTTTTTAATAGTCAAAAGTGGTTGGAGGATACCTAACACCCCTTTCGCAACCACCAGTACCCCAAACACATCCAATCAATATTTTGAAATAGCCATTTTGTTCAACGTAGTTGAAAGGTTTAGAAATTATGTGTTAGAGGATGGCACTCCCCCCAGAGCCCTCAGGGCAAGGGTCCTAAGTTTTGCCCTGGGGGCATATAAGGTTTTAATAGAAAGCGTTGTCATAGAAACTTCAAAAAGGGCTCATTAAGTTGGAAATTGAAAGACCTAGTGCCCTTATTAATAGTCGAAATTAATTGGAGGGCAACTAACCCCCGTCTCACGCCCACTATTTCCTCAAACATGTCAAATTAAAATTTTGAGATAGCCATTTTGTTCAACGCAGATGAAGGTTCTGGTAATTAGGTGTTTGAGGATGACAACCCCACACACCGCCCTCAGGGTAAGGATTGTGAGTTATGTCCTGGGGTTATATAAGCTTTTTATTGAAAGCATTGTCGTAGAAACTTCAAAAAGGGCTCATTTGATTGGAAATTGAAATGGCTAGTGCCCTTTTCAATAGTCGAAAGTGATTAGAAGGCAACTAACACCCTTCCACGCCAAACATTTATCCAAACACATCCAAACAAAATTTTGAGATAGCCATTTTGTTCAAAAAAGTGTAAAGGTCCGGAAATTTTATCTTTGGGGATGACACTCCCCCTACATCCCTCAGAGTAAGGGTTGCAGGTTATGCCCTGGGGTCTATAAGGTTTTTATTGAAATATTTGTCGTAGAAACTTGAAAAAGGGCTCATTCGATTAGAAATTCAAAGGGCTAGAGGCCTTTTTAATAGTCAAAAGTGATTAGAAGGCAACTAACCCCCCTCTCACGCCGACCTTTTCCCCAAGCACATCCAATCAAAATTTGTAGACAACCATTTTGTTCAACGTAGTTAAACGTCTTAGAAATTATGTCTTTGAGGTTGATAAACCCCCTCAGAGCCCTCAGGACAAGGTTTATAAGTTATGCCCTTGGGGTATTTAAGGTTTTTTTTTATAGAAAGCGTTGTCGTAGAAACTTCAAAAAGGGCTCATTAAGTTGGAAATTGAAAGGGCTAGTGCCCTTTTTAATAGTCCTAAGTGATTGGAGGGCAACTAATACCCCTCTCACGCCCACCATTTCCCGAAACACATCCAATCAAAACCTTGAGATAGCCTTTTTGTTCAACGCAGTTGAAGGTTCTGGAAATTAGGTCTTTGAGGATGACAACGCCACACACTGCCCTCAGGGTAAGGATTGTGGGCATGCCTTGGGGGCATTTAAGGTTTTTATAGAAAGCGTTGTCGTAGAAACTTCAAAAAGGGCTCATTTGAATGAAAATACAAAGGGCGAGTGCCCTATTTAATAGTCGAAAGTGATTGGAGGGCAACTAACCCCCCTCTCACGCCGACCTTTCCCCAAACACATACAATCAAAATTTGTAGACATCCATTTTGTTCAACGTAATTAAAAGTTTTAGAAATTAGGTCTTTGAGGTTGATAACCCCCGTCAGGCCTCTCAGGGCATGGGCTATAAGTTGTGCCCTGTGGGCATATAAGGTTTTTTTAGATAACGATCTTATAGACACTTCAAAAAGGGCTCATTCGATTCGAAATTAGAAGAGCTTGTCCCTTTCTAGTAGTCAAAAATGGTTTGAGGAAAACTAACTCCCCTCTCGCATCCACCATTTCCCCAAACACATCCACTCTAAATTTTGAGATAGCTATTTTTTACGAGTTAGTTAAAAAGCCCGGAAATTATGTTTTTGAGGATGACGCTCCCCCTACAGCCCTTGGAGCAAGGGTTGTAAGCTATGCCCTGTGGACACATAAGGTTTTATATAGAAAGCGTTGTCTTAGCAACTTCAAAAAGGGCTCATTCGACTGGAAATTGAAAAAGATAGTTCGCTTTTTAATAGTCGAAAGTGATTGGAGGGCGAAGGTTGTAAGTTTTGCCCTGGGGTATATAAGGTTTTTATAGAAGACGTTGTCGTAGAAACTTCAGAATGGCTCATTAAGTTGGAAATTAAAATTGCTAGTGCCCTTTTTAATAGTCGAAAGTGATTGAAGGGCAATAAACCCCCCTCTCACGCCCACCATTTCCCCAAACACATCCAATCAAAATTTTTAGATAGCCATTTTGTTCAACGTAGTTGAAAGTTCTGGAAATTAAGTCTTTGAGGATTACAACTCCTTTACAGCCCTCATGGCAAGGGCTGTAAGTTACACCTTTGGGGCATAAAAGGTTTTTATAGAAAGTGTTTTCGTAGAAACTTCAAAAAGGGCTCATTAGATCGTAAATTGAAAGGGCTAGTGCTCTTTTTAATTGTTGGAAGTGATTGAAGGGCAATAAACCCCCCTCTCACGCCCACCATTTCCCCAAACACATCCAATCAAAATTTTTAGATAGCCATTTTGTTGAACGTAGTTGAAAGTTCTGGAAATTAAGTCTTTGAGGATTACAACTCCCTTACAGCCATCAGGGCAAGGGCTGTAAGTTACGCCCTGGGGACATATAAGTTTTTTTTTATAGAAATTGTTGTCGTAGAAACTTCAAAAAAAAGGCTCATTCGATTGTAAATTGAAAGGGCTAGTGCTCTTCTTAACTGCTGGAAGTGATTGAAGGGCAACTATCCCTTCTCTCACGCCCACCATTTCCCCAAACACATCCAATCAAAATTTTGAGATAGCAATTTTGTTGAACGTAGTTAAAAGTTCTGGGAATTAGGTTTTTGAGGATGACGACCCCTCCAGCCCTCAGACCAAGGGTTGTAAGTTATGACCTGGGGGCACATAAGGTTTTTATAGAAAGCGTTGTCGTAGAAACTTCAAAAGGAGTCATTCGATTGAAATTGAAAGGGCTAGTGCCTTTTTTAATAGTTGAAAGTGATCTCACGCCCACCATTTCCCCAAAAAAATCCAATCAAAACTTTAAGATAGCTATTTTCTTTAACGTAGTTGAAAGTTCTGGAAATTAGGACTTTGATGGTGACAACCCCCTTGCAGCCCTCAGGCAAGGGTTGTAATTAATGCCCTGGGGGCTTATAAGGTGTTTATAGAAAGTGTTGTTGTAGAAACTCAAAAAGCGCTCATTCAATTTGAAATTGAAAGAGCTAGTACCCTTTTTAATAGTTGAAAGTGATTGGAAGGCTTGATATTTTCAACAGTTCGTGGTAACGAACTATAAGTAAGGAGCGACCCGGCTCAATAGTAACCAAAACTCTAAAAAAAAGGCATATTCATATCAATAGATACATCAAACGAATGAAATTTTTATGCTGATTTCAAATATATAAGTTTCATGAAGTTTAGTCTTACTCACCTAAGCTTACGGGCCTGGGAAAATTTGCCTCATTTTCGAAAAAAGGGGGAAACAACCCCTAAAAGTCATAGAACCTTAACAAAAATCGCACCATCAGATTCAGCGTATCCAAGAACCCTACTATAGAAGTTTCAAGCTCCTATCTACAAAAATGTGGAATTTTGTATTTTTGGCCAGGAGAAAGATCACAGATGCGTCTTTATTTTTTTTTTTTTTTTTTTCCAGGGGTGAGCGTATCGATCCAGTAGTCCTAGAATATCGTGAGAGGAATCATTCGAACGGAAATTAAAAGTTTTAGTGCCCCTTTTAAGTGACCAAAAAACTGGAGGGCAACTTGACCCCCTCCCACGCTCATTTTTTATCAAAGCTGCCTAATCAAAATTTTGAGATAACTATTATGTTCAGCATAGTCGAAAATCTAATTAATATGTCTTTGAGGATGACTTACTCCCCCAAAGTTCCTGGGGGAAGGCCTGCAAGTTATAAACTTTGCCCAATGTTTACATATAGTTTCGGTTATTGAGAAGTATACTGGCGTTTTCAGGAGGAATTTTTTTCTGGTGGGGGGAGGGGGTCCAGAGTATTGGTTACGGGGAGAATCTTTCCTTGGAGGATGTTTCCTTGGTGGAAGGGACATTTCTATGAAGGAGGCGCCGGATTTCCCAGCATGAAATTAAAAAAAAAACAACTGAAAGTAACTGAAAGTGCAACTGAAAGTAAGGAGCAAAATTAAAACTTAAAACGAACAGAAATTATTATGTATATGAAGGGGTTCGCCCCCTAGTCAGTACCTCGTTCTTTACGCTATTGTTTTTTTAGTACTTTCAAAAGAGCTATCTATTCTAATTAACCGGCCTTTGTGATTCAGGGGTTTGTGATTCGAACAAAATCCGAATTTTAGCGTAAAGAGTGAGGTATTGACTAGGGGGCAAACTCCCTAATATACGTAATAAAAACATATGAATATAGAAATTCGTTACGTAAGTTAATTCGTAAGTAACGTCAGAACAAAATTTCAAGATAGCCATTTATCCAAAAAAAGAGAAATTAATATACGAATTTCTTTTTAATTATTCATGTACGGTTAGCCAAAATCAAAGCTGCATTAATTCAAAAATTTATTTTAGTTTTCTTTAACTGTAATTTTTTAACTTAAAAAAAAAATATGAAAAGGTTTTTATTAACTGAAAGTATGGAGCGACATTAAAACTTAAAACGAACAGAAATTATTTCCTATATTAAAGGGGTTGTCCCCTCCTCAACGCTTCGCTCTTTACGCTAGTTTGACTCTCTCTTACAACTTTATTTTTTAAAACAATAAAAACACTTTAGTGTACAGAGCGAGGCGTTGAGGAGGGGACAACCATTTTCATATACGACATCATTTCTGTTCGTTTTAAGTTTTAATTACTCATGTACGGTGAGCCAAAATCAAAACCTGCATTAATTCAAAAACATTCAAAAATTAAATAAAAAAAAACAATTTTTTTTAAATGAAAGAAAGGAACGACGTTAAAACTTAAAACGAACAGAAATTATTCCGTATACCAAAGGGGCTGTCTCCCCCCTCAATATCTCGCTCTTTACGCTAGTTTGACTCTCTCTTACAACTTTATTTTTTAAAACAATAAAAAACTTTAGTGTACAGAGCGAGGCGTTTAGGAGGGGACAACCCCTTTCATATACGGAACAATTTCTGTTCGTTTTAAGTTTTAATGTTGCTCCTTACTTTCAGTTAAAAAAAGCTTGTTTTTTTTATTTTTAATTATAGTTAAGATCGATATGGGTACATTGTTTTATTTTATTTTATTTTAGACCAGGGCACTTTATATCGAAGGAGTTGTTGCAGAAACTTCGAAAAGGGCTCATTCAATTGAAAATAGAAAGGGCCAATGCCATTTTTTATAGTTAGAAGTGATTGGAGGGCAAATAATCCCCCTCCCCCGCCCACCCTCCCATTTGCCCATTATGCTTAAGAACTAAATGTTGCCTTAAGATTAAATCAAAATGCACTGTGTTAATGCTAATTCCCAATGAGGCATCTCAGCAGTATCCCAAGAACGACTGAGGATATTATGTTCGATCTTTCGGGGCTACTTCTGCTCTTAAAATGATTACAAATCAAAATAGCGTAAGTGTATCCAAGCTATCAAAGAAAGTTAACAGATTTTTTTGCCAATGGTATCAAGTTTTCTATTTCAGGTCAACAAGAAGAGATATGAAACAAAATT
This sequence comes from Artemia sinica, assembly GCA_027921565.1. NCBI lineage: Eukaryota > Metazoa > Arthropoda > Branchiopoda > Anostraca > Artemiidae > Artemia > Artemia sinica. The sequence goes on from CM051258.1 coordinate 46,880,994, forward strand.
AAACACTACTATTTGTGTCCAGATTTTTAAAAGGGTGTATGTTGTTAGAAATTGCTGAAAAATTTTCCCCAGCATACAAATAGCAGGCCAAACTATAAAGTCTTAAAAACGAAAAGATTTAAACTAATATTTTCTTTTTCCCTGAAAAGACTATGTCAATATAAAACGAACAGAAATCAATTAAAAAAAAACTTTCCACAAAATTAGTTTTTCAAAGAAAAGTAAAGAACTCCATTAAACCAAAAATGAGCAAAAACAAAATCAAATAATCTGCCAAGCGTGAAACTACCACAAATCAGCATCGTTTCAATAAATGAAACCCAAAACGAACAGAAATAACAATAAATAACCGAGTCAAACTCAAAACAAGCAGAAATTGACATCAGTAGGGCTCAAAACCCCTATGCCTTCCCAAGGCAGAACATATTCTGCACTTTACTGACAAAAATACAAATGAATGTGCATTGCTAGCTTAATTTACATATAGGCTACTGTTATTAATCAAAATGTTAAAATTATTTGATTTATTTAATTTATAAAAGTAAAAACATTCATTTTCTCCCCCAGGGTGATCGTATCAAACCTATCTTGACGCCATCACTCATGCAGAAGTTCATATTAATATGTGGCTAAAAGACAAGCTACAGTGAGAAATAAATACATACATATATATATATATATATATATATATATATATATATATATATATATATATATATATATATATATATATATATATATATATATATATATATATATATATATATATATATATATTATATATATATATATATATATATATATATATATATATATATATATATATATATATATATATATATATATATATATATATATATATATACATATATATATATATATATATATATATATATATATATATATATAATATATATATATATATATATATATATATATATATATATATATATATATATATATATCTTCAATTGAACATGCGGTTAGAAGTCGTGTGATAACGAGAATTACAACGAGTTAAAAACAAAAATAAAGCACAAACCAATATTCGGTTAGAAGACAAAAGACATCGAGAAGAACAACGCCCTCTCAATGTTCGACTCCAACAAGTTTTGGCAGATAATCCAGCACTAACCAGGAAAGAGGCCGCAAACTACGTAAGTTTACCAGGAGACCGAGCTTCGCTCGGACCCTGGCTCTCGGCACGCGGAAGGTTTTCTTAGATGAGATTCTTGAATTACGGATAATTATCATGTTGTTCTTTACTTTTAAACCATGTGTGGACAAGCAACCATTTAAATTGAATTAAAAAATCCGTTGTGAAGTCAGTTCTTCAGTCTTGTTTATCCTTCACAGACTAGAGGTTTCTTATGATTTGCATTCTCCTGTAAGGTGATCCGCAATCTCAGCAGCAATTTTTCTTACTTCTATTTTGAGTGGCAAAAATAGTTTGCATTATTTAACACCTTCATTCCATTGTAAGATGGCTTTGTGAATACTTCTTTTTCGATCATATCAAACGTAAAGATAAAATATACTGCTACGGTTGAATAGATGAATCCTAAGGCGAACAGAAAATAGAATGGCTATTTAGTTCAAACTTGAAGCCAACAGAAACTACCACGTACAAGGATAGCCTCCCCAGCCCCCCCCCCCCATAAAGACCAAAGCCTCATTTGCACTTTACTGAAACCAGAATATATTTTAATTTTGTTTTATCAGTGTTACATTGAAAAGTGTACAATCGTTAAGACTTCCAGGAATTAATACCATTATCAACATATCAATATAATTATATTTTTCTATACTCTCTTACTTTGAATAAATTTTTTTTATATATTTATTTATTTAAATACATTTAAGTTTTCTTATATATATATATATATATATATATATATATATATATATATATATATATATATATATTTTGTATATTTAGTCACATAACTGATGCAGTGAAAAAAGGAGAGATAAAGAAAAAAACAGAATAAAGGCAATTCAACAGTTAAAAAGTATGACTCGGCTTACCAAGGAGAATTTAGAAAAGTATTTTCAAAGTTTGACCACTTTTGGTTATGCCTCGTTTCATTTTCTCATAGTATACAAGAGGCTATTAACTCCATTTAGCATATATAGAAAATCACAAATTAAACAGATTAGTAGAAAGAAGTCTTATACTCCGAAACTAACAAGATGACAGCCAATTATAGGACTTATACTCCGAAACTAACAAGATGACAGCCAATCAGAGGGCTAGAATCCGTGGACGAACAAAATCATGTGCTTCTTTCTAAGCCAATCAGGGAGTGAGAAATACTAACGGGATGTGACGCAACTGATATAAGGAAGGATTTTCAGTATAGTTGATATTAGTTAGTTGATATATAGGAAGGATTGATATAAGGAAGGATTGATATTTTCTCAGGGAACACTTGACAATATAATGAAAATTGATTCTCCCCCATTGGACTATTTTATGAAGCTTTTACGACGTGACTCAAATGCTTTTACTCAACTTATTGATATATTAATTGAAACAAAGCAGAATAATATCGCGGATATACTTTTGAAAGCATTTCCGTAGATTCTATGTAGATGGCTCCCCCTTCGAAAGAGGTTATGTAACGTCACAGAGTTACTCCTCTCCTATCCCCCTCTGAATTTATCGAACGTGGATCAGTTTCTTTTTAGCTGTGAGAGAGTTGACATCGGAAACCAAAAAATGTTCTACACATGTCCACTATCTATGTATACTCTAGGCAGTTGGTCATCATGTGAGAATTGTATAATTACTGATGAATATAATGAAAATTAAAAATTATTCAATCCTTGTAAATTACATAGAGGATATGCAATAAAAATTTAAGGTTGTAATTCATGTCTTGAAGAGATTTGTGACTCTCATCCTTGAGGGCAACTATGCTCCAATTGCCACTATGACAAATATGATCAGTGGGAGAATACTTATTCTGGTATGATTGGAGAGAACTTTATACGTGATTTTAGTTTATTTCTACGAGATCGGTACCGTCATGGTTTTAAATTATTTTGGGAGGAAGAATCAGGTCTCGATTCAACTGTTGGGGTAACAAGACAATTTGGTTTCTACGTCATCGTTGTGACGACACTGTCTATTATGACTATAAACCTAGGGATTTTTATTTGGCAGTTACCGAATGTGATTCACCATTTGAAAACACTTTATGTGATATTGCTTCAAATAGACAGATTGAAACACGTGGAGCTCACAATATGAATTCAAATCGTATCATTGACTATACAGAGAGATATGACAAGAGTAAAGTTACAATGTACTATAGAAACTGTGACCCTGACTTTGCAGCCAATCAAGATCAATATACAGTGAATTCAAATGATCTACCAGCATTATTGGTTCTCGACAGTTGCCTATACACCGAAGAAGAAGAAATCTAAAGTGAAGAATAAAAAGACATTGTTGTTGTATACATTTTTTTATTAATAAACAAATTCACATACATTTTTCAAGCACTTTACTCTTAGGGCACTAAAATTAACATTATACAGGTCTGAGAGGGTATTTTCCACCATAAAGTCGTCCAGACGTGGATTATCTACGTAAATGTTGAAAAACTGCTTGTAAGTATAGCCGCGACATCTAATCACGAAATATAGAAGCGCATGGAAACCACATCTTTTAGTCGTCAGATCCTGCACTCTCTTTCAATTTTGAATAATAGTTTTCCCGCTACTTTCACTATAGTTGTTGATGTGTGGAGTGTAGAATGTATAGGGTAGACCGTGAGGATAAAAAAGTTCAATCGTCTTCATTGTTTGAAAGATGCAAAACCAATGGCCAGTATTCACAGTTGACGGACTGCTATTAACTATGATTAGGGTATTAGTGGCACTTTGAATTTTTCCAAGGAAGTCCGAGGGTAGATAATATGATCTGTATTTGGACATGTAGGGGTCCATATTGAATACATTGATTATTTGACTGGTGTTCATGGTGCAAGGTCTAGTAGAACACTGCCTTCGGGAGTGATTTCCCAATAGGTTTCAAATTCATTTAATGAGATTAGTGCACTACTCTCGGGTAATGAGTCGACAAAATGTACACTCTAAACGCACACTCCCCGTTCGTACTATACTCATATCTTGAGTGCCACACAGGTCTAGTACAATGATACCATGTGTTTTAGCGAAAATTTCTTCGGTTATGCCATTTTAAAATAGTTTTGAATCATGATCTAGGGTTTGCATTGTCAACTCATACAATGTCCTATAGGATTTATCAAAAGATAGATTGTAGAGTGGGATTCCATTTACTTTGCACGCAAGAGATGGAAGCCCAAACACCTCTAATTTATGTGGGCAGCCAGTCCACGATCGTATTGCACTGGCGCTTTTTACAAATGCCAATACCAATTTTGATGGAATTACGCCACTGATAAAGGATGAGTCGGTGAAGGTGCGTGAGCCTGTGGCAATATGACGTTGATTGGTGATTGTATGAGGAACAAGTAGTTTAATACTATTTACACTGGCTCTCAGTTTTTCCACTGCCAAAGCAACATAACTCATAACTTGCTGCTTTCGTATATGTAGTATTGCTGAGGTGAAGGAGAGAGTTACATAATAATTGGCAGGAAGTTCCTTTCGTAAAATGAAATTGGATGGAAGAAGCTTCAATTTTATATCCATTTTAATATTTGGTGGTAGCCATTTGGGTATATTAAATATTTCATGATATATTTTTCCAACTAGATGTAATTCACTAGTTTTAGCATTTGTAAGTGCATCTGTACTATAAGTACCTGTAATATACTCATATCCATTGGAGGTGCCTCTCAATTCCTTGTATGACTTGGGTGTCATCAATGTGAACTGCATTTAGCTTGTATAATTTGAGAGACTGTTGCTTGTGCTCACCAAAGTGCCATTTATGTAGACACTGATTTGGCAAATGAATTATGTAATATACAATTTTCATAGGATATTCCATCAGCACGAACTAGCATTCCATTGTCGGATTTCTTAACTTTCATGTGTGAATCTGTAAATGTGGAAGACATGTCCATAAAGTAATCTTTATTGGAGTAAATTTTAAAGTGAATATTATCGGAGATGGGTTGTTGTGGATTAAATTGTTCATACTATCCATGTTTTACACTCAAATCAACATTTTCTGCATTGAATAGATTTAACGATGAAGTGATTGAACGTTGGGATCCTTATGCAGTAGATATGCCATTGTTCAGTCCATGAAAAGAAATCCAGTTTCGATCTAACAATTCTCTTCCTGGGGTTTCTTCTTCTGTGTACTGTGCGTGTCGTCTTTTCCTTCTTTTCTTTGACAGGGGTGATGTCTTTCGTTTCTGACCTGAGTAGAGACTGATCAGTGGTGCACTGTTTCTCGACCTTTTTAAACCTTTTTCTTTTTGTTGAGATTTCAATTGCTCGCCAAGGGCTCGCGCACTGGACCTAAGATTGTCCGAAGCACTTTTTTAAAAATTCTTGCCAGAGCTCCAATCGTATAGTGTAGAGGATGCAAAATCTGTCGCAGCCGATACAATATATTTTCTAGCCAGAGGTATTGCAGAGCAAAACAGCTTAGCAAACTAACTGCCAAGACCACAGCCAGACATTGATGGACGACCTTTGTAATAGTCGATTCCATTGCCCAGTTTTCTTGGGCCAAGAGTATTAACATAGCAGTCAATATCAGGTCAAATGAATACCACTTTTCTATTAGACATCTTGTTTTTTTTAAACACCGACAAAGATGGGTCGAAAATGGCATGTAATCACAGCCAAACCTTTTGATATTGGTAGGGAATCACCTAATTAAGTTCTTAGTGTTAACTGGCAGAGTTCCAACTAGGAAGTGTTTACAGGGATATACTGAAGATGCTTTATATTGTAATGATGAATAGGAACTTGATTGGTTTTTCGTTCAAGAACTCGTAGGAGGGGGACATTGCTATTGCCAACTCTGGATGATTCAACAAATGAAGCATAGAGAAATATACAAGTGTCCGTGGAGAAGGCAGGCGGGTAGTCAGCAAAAATAACATTAGTGTTTCTGGCCCTTTTACCATTGATATATTGAGTTTAAAGCCAAGAACATATTTTAGATTATCATTAAGAATAACCTTTTTGCTGGCAATGGGTGAACTAATGTAGATCTTGCCCTCTTCCTTTGAATAGTTGAAATGAAAGGCTTCTTTTTTACGAGCGGAAACTGTTTTATTGATAGAACGACATAAATCATTCATACAAGTGAGTTCTTCGTATGGTAATTCAACATATGGATGATCCATCCAATTGATCATTTTAATTTTATGCTGTTCTCTATCGGGTGGTTGCGTCCAATCATAGGGTCTAATTTATATATTATATTTGTGATCTTTTCTCAGGATATCATAGGTAGTTTTTAGAATACAGTCGACAAGAGCGACTTCATACGTGACGTCGAGTTTGATAGTGGGAGAGAGTTTCGTCCAAAAATCACTCGTTTTATTCAAATCATCGTAGAGAGGGTCAGAGACATTGGACATGAATGTCACATAGAGATCATTGGGCATTGTTAATGTCTTCAACTGCAACCCAAGAATCAAAATCAGAGTTGTATACTAGCGAACGAACAAGCAACTGTCTTTTGCCCCTGCAAGTACGGCTCTTTAATATATTTTCAATTTGATAAATTTCACTACTGTTTCTAAGTTTTTGTAGTTCGTATTCATAAAAACCACCGAGGATCTCATCATCTTTGGTGTCTCACAGCTGATATGTTGTGGGTTCGGTGTCTAGGATTTTGGACACTTTAAAAAGTTCAGTAGTCCATAAATAATTCACCTTTTCAAAAATATTGGTGGTTCTATTAATTCGAACAGTATCACCATCATTGAACTTTTTCTTCACAATTTTTTTTCACTGAAATATTGTTTAAGAAAATTGTCAAATGTATTTTCACTGCAATGAAATTCCTCAGGGCTAACACCGGACAGCAATCGATGTGGTCGTTGGTTATATATTTGCATGATTTTATTCAAATCATGAAAAAAACAGCAGTATTTTTCAGCGTTTAATATGTCGAAATTAATAGACAAATCGTTCTTATCAATCGTTCAGCCAATGCAGCCTTTATCGGGCTGTGACTATGGTATAGCTTTGTATACCATAGTTCTCAGTTCTCATTCAGCATCCGCCAGTGAAGGTCACATATATTTTAAAAAGGATTAAAGAGTGACACAATTTTATAATGGATTAAATCTTATGCAATTACCTGAATGCACTCAAATATTGGAGATTGGATTTTTTGACTGGATCGGTGACGTCACTGATTAGTTATACACCTGAATTTTGAAGATTGCTTATAATTTGAATTGTTTGGATACTTGTGTATTTAAAAAAAATTATCATCTGAGTTAATAATCTTAAATGGAATAAGGTTTGTTTGTTCGATAGAAGTGAATGAATGAACATTTTAACTCAAATTGTAATAATGGATTATGATTTACGATCTATTACTGACTAGTTTATGAATTGCCAAGTTGGTTATTTTGGAACAAATTAACATTTGTAATGTTTTGTCTTATGATTGAGTAAGACCTGTTACGCAAGAGCCGCTTATTTGTCTATCCAGTGGTGGTTACAAGTTTATTCTGAATATAAACCATTCTGAACTGTGATTCTGATTTTTGATCGAGTGTTCAAATTATAATTATTCATTAAAATTTGGTACATTAACCCGAAGAGGAATTATTGCTGACCTATTGGCCTAAATTTCAAGTTGTTTTTGGAGCTGATTTCGAGATTGGCGTTGGGAGTCGTTCTTGGAGCTGAGTTCGGGGTTGGCGTTTGCCGTGCCCTTGTAACGGCTAACGCTTAATGCACGTTGGCAGCTCCGTGGATAAATATTTGTTGCCTAGTGAGGTAAGCCGTTTCTTGTTTAATTATTTCTAAGATGGGACGTCGGTGTAAAGTCCAGCGTGCTGGAGCTGATGGAACTGGAGCAGTTTTAGATGTTTCGGCCACTTCTAGCGAGGAGTCCCAGTCACCATTGTTAAAATTATCCGAAGATTTTGTTACGATGCTGGCAATCGTGAAAGAAAATGGATCTAAGTTAGACTCTATTGATGGACGTATGAGATCTCTGGAACAAAGGGTTATATCGGTGGAAAAAGCGCAGCTTGAGTTTCACACATCGGTTACGGAAGTTCAAGCCCGTGTAGTATCAGTTGAAAGCGAAACTGATAGCCTAGAAAAGCAGATAAGCGTTATCACGAGTGAAGCGATGGCACTGAGGAAAAACAATATTGATCTGGCAAGTCGGTTAATGATGTGTGAATACCAGGTATCTGACTGTAACATTATTGTTTGGAATTTGCCTTGTGACAGTAAGGAGGACGCTAGTGAAGCGTTTAAGCAATTATGTCTGTCTGGGCTTGAAGTAAGTGAGGTTCCCAAGTTTACAGTGCTACAAAACATGAAAGACCAGAAATTTCTCAAAGTTAATGTTTTTTCGAGGGAAAAGAAAATTGATTTACTAAAAGTTAGCAAGAATTGGAAAGGGAAATCTGTGAGGAATCTGAAAGAGATTTATATTAGTGATGATGCCCCTCTTTCTGTCCGGGAGGCACGAAAAAGTCTTTTTGAGAAGAAGGCTAAGCTAAAGGATATAGGTATTTCAGCTTGGGTGTCTAAAACCGTTCCACCTTTTCTTTATTTTGATCGTCCTAATGGTTCGCGAGCCAAATTCTGCCCTAGTGATAAAATCCCGGAGCTTAATTCACCGCGCAGTGATAGCCATGCGCATCAGCGCAGTCAAGTGAGGGGAAGAGGTTTACGCGGTGGTAAAGGCAGAGAAGGAGTTTAATATAGGTCCCTATTTGATATTATGGTAATCTTGTGAACGGATGGTTTGTAATCGTGTGAGTATTGTTTAGTGTCAGTTATGAAATTTAAAATAAGCGGTTGTTGCGTTTATTATTTACTTATTAACTTATTCATTTTTTTTGTGTTATGAAGTATTCATTGTTTTTGTCATTTATGTCCCCTATGTTGGCGATTCTTTTTGTGTTATTATTTTGGGTCCATGTTTTCTTATCTTTTGTTTTTTTTCAGGATTTGTTGGTCTGGATTTTCTCGGTTCTTGGTCTTTTCACTCATGGTATGGTAAGGTTACTATTTTTTCGCATTCCAAAATTCCAGTTTCCATCCCTTCGGATTGATTATTTTAAATGTCAAGTTTAGGTAGGGAACAGCTGGGTTTTCTTGAGAGTGATTCGATGAAATTACATGATTTGGGGGGAGGGGTACTTCACAGAGATTTTGATGTGGGTGAGTTTCATGAGGTTAATCCTGATTCCCGTTATAAGTTTCTGTGTGATTTGAGTTCTATTAGTTGTCAAAATGAGTTTCATATTTTTCATTTAAATTGTCAAGGGATTGGAAGTTCATACCAGTTTTTGAATGAGTTATGTCTGCAATCAACCCCTCATGTTTTAGCTTTAACGGAGACTTGGTTGAAGAACCATAGTTCTTCTCTGTTAGAGATTGGTAATTATAAGCTGTAGATTAAAAATAGAGAGATGCATCAACATGGCGGCTTAGCAATTTATGTGCGTAATGATTTTAGGTGAGAGATGATATAAGAGTTAATCGAGAAATGGTGTTTGAAAGTATGGTGTTAGAATTGCAGTGTCTTAATTTTAAGTGTTTTATGATTGTCGTTTATAGACCCCCTTCGTATAATGTAGATGAGTTTAGCTGACTTTTAGAAGAGCAATTGGATAAGTTACCAATTTCAACTAGACCTTGTTTTATTTGTGGTGATTTTAACATGGATTTAAGAACTGTGAATAGTAACCTTAGAGCTAGGGAGTTTCTAAACACTATGCTAGGCTATGGACTACAGCCTTCTATTAATATATGTACAAGAGTGAGCCATGATTCTGCTACGTTGATTGATAACATTTACTTAAATACTGGATATAGTAGTGCGAGTGTTATTGTAAACGACGTTTCGGATCATTTCGGTCTGTTGGTATCTATTCCTTCTCTTTTGGACCGGCCAAGATCAGAGCGTTCTGAAGTACCGAAAACTTGTTTTCCTGTTATTAATGTACCGAAGTTAAAAAATGAGCTTGTAGGAAAAATTTGTGATTTTTTATATAGTAATGATATGGATGTGAATGATAAATTTACACTTTGGTATTCAATGATTAAGGATACGATAGTCGCTTGTAGTCAAGTTAGGAAGAAACGTAAGTATTTTGATTCGCCGAAGAAGCTTTGGGTTACGAAGAGTATTCTAGTTTCTCTAGCTAGGCGACAGCAATTGTATAAAAAGTCCGCATTAAGTAATAGTATTAGCGATGTAAATATTTATAAAGCGTATAGTAATAAGTTGAATAGTATACTTCGTAAAGCTAAGTTAGATTACCTGAGTGATTGATTTAAAAATGCGGAGGGTAACCCGAGAAAGACTTGGAATGTTATAAATTCTGTTATTAAACCGAATAAGCCTGAAATTGTTAGTAGTCTTGTTGATGCTGAAAATATTCGCCAAACTACTGAACGTATGTGTGAGCACTTTTCTAGTGTAGGGGGCCGGTTAGCGTCGTCTGTTCAGCAGCATGCAAGTGATGGTGATTTTACTGAGTTTTTGCCTGAAAGTAATGACGTTTCTATGTACTTGCGACCGGTTACTGAACAATAATTGTGTGATGTGGTAAAAGGTATGCGAAACAGTGCATCCGGGTCAGACTTTATTACAACAAAGATTTTTAAGTAAATTTTTCCTGTGATATCGCAAAAAATTTTGTACCTGGTTAATGCTAGTTTTAAATGTGGTATATATCCGGAGTGTCTTAAAAATGCCAGAGTAATACCTTTATTTAAAGGGGTGATAGGAAAAATGTGAATCATTATCGACCGATATCTCTCCTTTCTGTTATTTCTAGGCTAGTAGAAAAACTTATTAATTCTAGAGTATCTGAGTTTTGGAGAATATTTCCTTTTTCCATTCTTATCAGTTTGGTTTTCGTAAGGGGATGTCTACCGAAAAGGCAGTTTTATTTTTGACGACGTTTGTGCATGATGCTTTGAACCAAGGGTTTAAGGTGGCGTCTATTTTTTTAGATATTGTTGAAGCGTTCGATTCAGTTGACCATGAAATTTTAATTATGAAGCTAGAAAATTGTGGAATTAGAGGAAATGCGTTGAAGTTATTTGAAACCTTTTTAAGAGGTAGGACCCAGTGCGTTGAAATTTCTAATGTGAGGTCTGGTGAAAGAATGGTTGATTATGGTGTTCCAAAGGGTTCTGTTTTAGGTCCACTTTTATTCTTGGTTTATATCAATGACTTACGATTTTCTGTTTTGGATTTGTTAGATAGTGCACATTCTAATTGTAGGGTGATTATTCCTAGTTTTGCAGATGATACCCATATTACTGCCTCAGCAAAAACTGAATCTGATTTAATAGAGATAATGAGAAGAGGTATGTTAGGTATAGATAAGTGGATGAGAGAGAATAAGCTTTTGTTAAACCATAGTAAATCAGGTTTTATTATATATGGTAGATCATCAAATTTTTACCCTTGGGTTCTGGATTTGCAAATGGAGAATTATGTAATTAAGCGTACAAATACTATACGATACCTCGGTGTTATTGTGGATGAATGCCTTAAACGATAAATAAAAGTTCAAATAGGGATAAAATCCTTTTAATAGACAGTGTTTTTTATAACAGTGATAGAAATTCACAAAAATACCAGATATTTCGGTCACATATACAGTGACCGTCATCAGTAGTAAAACACTAGTTTTACTACTGATGAGGGTCACTGTATATGTGACCGAAATATCTGGTATTTTTGTGAATTTCTATCACTGTTATAAAAAACACTGTCTATTAAAAGGATTTTATCCCTATTTGAACTTTTATTTATCGTCATGGAAAGGCAGTGTGGTCTCCGAAATTATCTATGAATGCCTTAGTTTTAAAAATCATGTTTCTTTTATTAGTAGTAAGATTGCAAGAAATGTTGGAATGATGAGAAAGTTAAAAAATATTTTCCATGATTCTGTTTTGAGATTGATTTATTTTTCGTTAGTTCACCCGTATTTTGTATATTGCGTGAGTATATAGTCTAGCACATTTTCAGTGCATTTGCAGCAGTTACGTGTGATACAAAATATGGCACTGCGAGTGTTTGTCCGGAGATAATCGGAGAACCTCGGTGAGATCCCAATATGTACAGTTAAATATTATCCCTGTGTCAGGTCTTGGGAAATTTTACCATGGGTTATTTATGTTTAAGTATTTTTCTAATTTGGTTCCCAAGTGTTTTTTAAATTTATTTATTTCTGGTGATGATGTACACAATTATCCTACTCTTCATGCTAGAGATATACGGACACCTCAAGTTACTAGTACTAGATCGCTATTTTCAATACGTCATGTGGGGCCAGTTGTCTGGAATAATTTGCCTGTTTCTTTAAAAAGTTCAGTGAATCTATGTGAATTCCGTCGGGACCTTAAAACCCTTTGTTTCTATAGGTATGAATTTGTATGACTTTGTTTAAAGGGTGGTATAGTTGAGTCTCTCTCAGGTTTGCCCGGGACCCGTTTTTCCCGTTTTTCCTATATATTTTTATTTTTTTTTGTTTTGTTTATTTATTATTTACGGGATGCCGGCGGGAAGTTTTGGAGTATGTGAAGTATTGATTTTTGGTTATTGCGACCAGGAGCCGAGTGAGTGTAGGATTTTCATTCTTTCTTCGTTTTTTCTTTTTTTCTTCTTTTTCTCTTTTTTTTCTCTTCTTTCTCTTTATTATGTTATTATAAGTGTTAATTTTAAGAGGGTAAATACTTCCAAACAAGCTTTAGCTTATGGAAGGTCATTTGTTTTTTTGTGTTGTGTTGTTTTTGGAATAAACCCTTATCTTATCGTATTATATTTCAATAGAGCCTTTTGCACATGAGGATTAAAAAATTCGCTACCGCGGTCACTTTGAATTTTTCTATAGCAATCTTGTGCAAGAATACTTTCTAAAGCATGAGCAACTTCAACACCTCTCTTTGATTGCAATGAAATGGAATATGCATAGAGACTAGACACTGATTGCCACTAGAATATATTTTTAGGGTGTATTGTGACGTCTTTGAATCACATCTAGAGTTAAAAGACCTGTTTGCATTATATGGAGAGGGAAAAAGGCTTTAGTTTGTCGATATTGTTTGCAAAGTAGCCTACGATTCCGATGCAGAATTTAAATGGGTTCATTTTTGTAGATACTCATTTGCATTTTTTAAAGTGCTACCACCTACGTCAGAGGCTAACTTTAGAAAGTGTTGCGGGGGAACTTAGACTTCCCACTTCACCAATATTTTCATAGACATGATTTAAAACTTCATCCATTTTGAACGCAAACACGTAGTGTAATATCCACTCCCCTTTTGCACACTGGAAGGTGGTGCTTGTGACGGTGAGTTGATATCAAAAGGTCTTCGCTTTTGTCTAGCCGTCATAATTGGTGTTATCAATTCATTGCTGCTGCTTCTGCTGCTACTAGAAGTGCTAGTATTTTCCAAGATTGATTTAAAATCTTCTTCTTCTTCTTTTTTAAATTGTGTTGTTGTTAGAGGGCTGGCACCTCTACTATATTCCCTTAATTTCTTTAGAATTTGCTTATTGCCAATAAGACTTTTGGGGAAGTTTGATGTATTTAGAAAGCTGTATAGATTATTGTCAAATGATAAAAATCATTTACGATGTTAACCATATCACAAACTAAATCGAGTAGATTATAACTTTTTCCTGAATTATAATTCGTTTCCCAGTACTATCGACTTGAACTTAATAATCATCACCACTTTCCAACATGAATATGTTAATAGTCTTTCACTCTGTTCTTGATAGGCCAATGGCAATAAGTTTCCAATTGATGTCACTATTGAATTCAATTCCTTCTCCTTTGATTGTGCTGCTGTTGCTGCTGCTGCAGAACCTTGAGGAGATGTTTCCTGTTGTGGGGGAGGGGATCTGTGACGGTGACGGGTCTCTCACAACAAGGTCTATGTTTGTCCACGCGACGCAGTGCATCTTGAAGTAAAACTAGCTTTTTATCATCGGCAATATTTTCATCATTAATGAATTTGCTTAGATTGTCTTCAAAGTGTTCAACTGGTGTCAGGACAATTTCTATTGGAGTCAATTTATAGGGTTTAGCCCTCTAGAGAAAACTGTTTACAAGTCCTGCAATTATTGGTAGTAAAAATGTAAAAAAGCTACCGCCCGCTTGAAGGAGACTTTTCTTTTAAAAATTTTTCCTTTGTTTTTGCAAGCCAAGGAACGTACAGTGGCACGATGTTGCTTTGTCTGTTGTCTAACACCCTCTAGCAAGTGTATATTGCCCTCAGTCAAATTTAAACAAAGTTCAAATATTAGATTAATAAATTCTTTGTCTACACCATGTTTGAGTATGGCCTTCCTGAGTGGGGATTTCGAAGTGCTTAGAACGGAAAATAAGTGCCTATTTTTGGGTAGTTTCTTCAGTGTCATGATGGCAACTAATAGCCCTTTCTACTGTTCACCGGAAGATACACAGTAATTTCTTTGTCAAAAATATCTGTGACTACACACAGATCCTCGGGTGTATTCTGATTAAGATCTAGCAAAATGTACCCGTAGGGCTTATTTGTCACCTGACTGTACGCTGAAAGTAGAAATTTGGGGGCACCGGGATATATTTGTTTATTGAGAGCTATTAGAGAACTTGAATCATGAACAACTCGGTAGATGATATAGATGGTGCAGTTCAAAGCAAGGGTCCTCATACACTTGCTCTGATGAAACAGATTGTGTAGAACTAGGGTTATGGAAATGTGTTCATGATGAGAGTGAACTGTAAACAGTTGTAGCATTTCCTGTGAGAACTGTTCAACTGATTCAGCTAAATCATCAATAATCAGCCATGAGTTTGACTCAATACTATTGAAAATGTCAAGTCCCCGTATGAATTGTATTGGCATGGATGTGGCAGTGGCAATAGCTTTTATTTGTTCATGGGAATTCTCCCAAATACTATAGGAATAGTAAATTTTCTTTGGTTGTTCCAAAAACATTTTTATTACAATTTTTAATTGTTTTAGCTAAAAGTGTCGTTTCACTCGACATTGACGGGCCACAGAGAAAAAACCTGAATGGTGTTCAAAATTGATACATAATGCTGCTGTTGACAACAGTTGGACTACAACTAACTGTAAACCATACTTGTCTAATGAATAAATAATAATAAAATTTTTCCTTAGATCTACCTAGTACGTTATTGAACAAGAACAACAAAAACATGTTTTTTTCTTTTATTAACAACACTTTTTGTACAACAAAAGCAACAATAACAGAAAAACAACAACAATTTAATAATTTTCATTTATTGTCAAAAGACCACTTAAAATACAGCAAGAACAATAGTAACAGCACAGTTGAAAAATTTGTAGACTAAGAATAGAATATGAGAAAACACTATTTACAGCATTTGAAAGATGAGAATCCTCCTCCTCCCCCCCCCAAAGGGGCCCCCCAAGAACCCCCCCCCCTCCCCCCCCCCAAAGGGCCCCCCAAGAACCCCCCCCCCCTCCGGGGCCGAAGCTGGACAGGGGCCGAGGGCAGGGCGCGGTTGGGACCCCCCAGTCCCCTGGGCCAAAGGCCAGCGGCCGCGGATGGGACTTGAAAGGGCGGCCCACTGCGGCGGGAAAACAAACTCTGTATACAATAGCAGCAGCCGTAAAAGTCAAATGACGATAACGATGACGATGATGATGGCCATGTAATTAAGATTATATTGAGAAATTGTTGTCGTCCCCCACCCACCAAGTGCTATTTTTTTAATTTAAGTTAATTTATCCAGACCGAGTTATTTTCGATAGTCCATACACTAAACTCGATCTGAAATTCGGTAGTGGCCATGGGGGAGTACCCTTACACCATTCTTGAGTAAATAGACCTTTTTGGATATGCAAGACATGGCATTTTTTCCACTCCACCAGTATAGTTCTTATATTGTAGAGAGCGAATTGCCATTACTTTTGCTCTTGGCACTAGACAACTGTCCACACAGTTTCTGTAGACACTCATGTCGAAATTTTTTTTTACAAAATGTGTAGGCACCCCTTTGCACACCTGTTTTACATTCTTGCCGTGTGTTTCCACACAGTATACTTTTGGACCGGCTAACACCCAATTGGATATTAAATCGCTCCCCATCTCCGACTTTAATATTAATAGTTGATTGGAGGCCTGGCGTTTCACTAACTTGGGGTAGATGCTCTCATTCCCGTTCGAGTAATCCATCCACGGGCCAATATGCACACTATTTTCCAAATCATCCAATAAATTCCCGGTTTTAACTTTTAACAACAGAGAATCTGTGTCCCCATAGTAAACTTGAACCTCCCCCTCCCTCAGCCAGTGTACTTTGCACACATTGTAAAAGGACGACAACATGAGTTTCTTGGAAATTTCAAGTACTGAACTCCCCCCGCGATATTCTTATTCAGAACAACATTTATCTTTTTTCTGTGTAGCAGAACCATATTCGTGTCTATACTCGTGAATGTTGTAAAATTTGGGTCGGTGATAATTCGTGCACATTCTTTGGGGTATGTTACAACGTCACAACGTGATCTGTTTCGTACGTTTTCGCACATTTTTCCAAAAGCTGAATTTAAAAAGCGTTTATACATTTCTTTTTGACTTTTACTTTTTGCCTGTGAGCGTTTAATGACAAAGGTGTCAATAAACGTTTTCAAGTAGGGTTTCTGATTGAATTGCAGGGCTCTGTGTACCTTTGTGACCCTGAAAACATTGGTCACCATCCACCGCAATAGCACGCGGTGAACAACAATATTCTGTTTCGGGTCCAAATCTGCAATTAGTTTCTGCTTGGAGGGGGTTCAACGCATGCCCATATCCTCAAACAAAGACCGATTGTAAGGGCTCAAAGAATCCTTGGTCACAGGTCTATATACGCACGGAAAAACAAAATCTTTTACAGGGTCGTGGAGTTCCAATGGTATGCGACCGTCAATTTCAAAAAACCATCCTTGGGGACCATTTTCCTCGACAGTGTGAATGTCAGGGAAATCTAGGGCACAAGGATTTTCAAGCCATTTGTAATTGCCACACGATGAACTATAGTGAGACATCGCAGAGGGGTACAGTGAGTTCATGTCAAGAAAAACAGCATTGGACTTTGCACCATCAACTGAGTTCTGTCCACTTGAATCCGTTGTTAGGATGCGATCCCCGTGAAAATATATCCCCCTCTTATAGATCTTTCAACAAATAATTGTTGATCCACATCGGTGATCAAACCTATTTACTCCCTAATGATTTTTAGAATTGTCCATGACGAGGTGTGGTATTGAAAAATAATAGCCAATGTCTAGCCCAAATTCTGAATAAATTTGGTCTGTGTTTTTGCAGACAATGTCTAAAAGAGTCAGTATATCGCTTGCCAAGTACATTCTACAATAACCTCAACCATTTTTACAACCACCCTTAGCCCATACTCTCTTAGAAAATTCATAGTCCTCGACAGTGCATTCACTATTGGTAAGTGAATTATAGAATGCTTCAATGGGAGGGAGTTTCTTCTCACTTAACCTTGCACCAGAGCTGCAATAGTCATACGCATACATGCCTTTACAAGTCAGTAAGTCATATATTTCAATGTCTGGAAAGCGCTGTTTGAGCAGAGGGAGACTATCGAAATTGTCACTTTTCTGCACTTGAATTAGTTGACTCAGAGCCTTGGGGAAAAAACTATATGAATCTAAAAAACGGATTTTATTCCAGAACGTATGCCCATTATCCATTGCCTGCCATTTGAATTCTAAAAAAACAGCTTCTCAGCAGCTTTGGGTATTATATTGAAGGTAAATGGGTTATTTACCCATGTACTATCTGCCCCCTTTCCTCCCTTTGCACACGTGCCAAAGCCGGTAAAATAAATTTCAAATCGTAATTTGAATTGTGAATGAAAACCGGTATATAAAACTGTTGGCTTACATTCACATTGCAGGATTGGTGTGCTACGCCACAAAAATTACTACCCCCTGAGGATATTTCCTGCCATAAGTGATCGTGGTCCCTATCTTTCCCCTTCCCTCCCCCCTTATTCTTTTTCCCCTAGTCCCTTTCCCCTTAGTCCCTTCTTCAAATTCCCCCTTACATACCTAGCATATTTTCCTATTTTGAATGGCCAGGTGACCGTCTGCTGATAGTATCATTGGGTAGTTTGTGTTTCTCAAACGGGAAATAGCCCCATTTGCAGTGACAATTAATTTAGTCAATCCTTTGATCATGAAATCATTCTCGTCCAATGTCTCAACTATTTCTAACTGTCGCATATTGTTAGTGCTGTCTCTTTGTGTGTAGGCATAGGAAACTGCGATGGCTTGATGTTCTTTGATACGATTTGGAAATTGTGGGTCATTCACGTCTGTGAGGCTTGCTTCACAGTCCAAACTTATTTTTTAAGTTTGCATAAATGTATTCTGAAAATTTCTAAATCATAAAATTGACCAGTCACCAGAAAATGTCTCCACCGATTGATAGCCGTGGCTTTTGCAATGTTTCATGTGATTTTGTAGATTTAATTCGGTCCAAAATCTAGACAAACATATTGGGCGGTAACATACCTACTTCTTCTTACCCCCTCCCAAAACTCTACTAATAGCCGTAATGGGATTGAAAAAGCCGATTGAATTAGGTTCATAAGGTGGTGTATATAACAACCAAACCCATTGGTTCACAGATTCAATAGATGGCGCTCTTACTGGGAATATTACACCCTTTTTATGAGAACGCACACCCTCTTGAAATTCCGTTTCATATTGCAGCACTGTAACACCAATATTTAAATTTGAGTTGGCCCGTTCAAAATATCTATCGCCCTGAATGTTACAGGAAATTTATCTGTTAAACAAGAGAAATCTACTATGGGGAAATCAGACCCCTCCTTCTCATGCAAGGCCCAGTATTCTAAATTTTTCTTTGTAGATTCATTTTGTAGAGATTGGAAAGCCGCTATGTGAAATGCGTACATGAAACATTTTTGGTCTGTTTCGAAACAGATTCGTTAAATGCCCTGACATACTTCTAAATCAGGATTATATTTTAAAACTTTAGACCTCTCCCCCACCCCACCCTCTCTTAAAATAAAATATTTTTTTAAATTTACATATATTTACACTTAAATATTAAAAAAAAAAACACTGAACCACTACCAGTCTCATTATAATTGGCGAGATGTGAGACAGTATTGTCAACCCATTGCATAAAGACACTCTCATAATTTTAGAAATGAGGGTACACCACCAACATTTCGGTGTGCACATAGTGATCATAGACCTAACCAAGACTTTCATTTAAATAAAATATTTTTAAAACAATTGAGGCTTTGATCATGTCCCGTGCCCCCCCCCCCACAGTTGAGTTCAGTTTTCTAGAAGTACACGAATTTTCTCTGCATATTCATAAATAAAATCTATGGGATCACTTATTATATCCCCCGCCATCAGTGTATTAAAGGGATCGCCAAATTTCGCAGTGAATACGTCTATTGTATTCAGAATTGAATTTGTTTGCTGAAATTCCTGGTTGTCGTTGCCTGGCTGTTGTGTCGAGTAAAATCCCCCAGTTCACTTAACATAGCCTTTAGTGCGTTAGGCTAGTTGATTCAATCCAATCGAATTCATTTTCTTCTTCAATTAAATTTAATTGAATCGGGACTATATTAATTAAATCTGAGGGGGAAGGATACTCATATAACTCAAGAGTAAAACTGTCTAAAATTTGCATGGTATTCGGGCCCAACCATGGTAGATCACCCTCTGAATTAACTTTATTGCCTTGTTCAACTGTACTATTGTCTACGTCTAAAGAATTACTATCAACATTGACACATTGACCCAATAAATTATCCATCCATTTCGTGTCGTTGATAATGTTAGCAGGTGTACCATCTAAATTATCATTACCATCATAAAACCCCTGTAAAAAATTACTATATTCTTCACCGCTTTGTAATGGCGTTTTAACAATGTCACGAAAGTGCTCAGGTGCATCAATTTGAATCATTTCATCAATGCGATCATATGATACGTGACTTGTTTTCAGGTGGGGGTGAAGGTAGCGATGGAACCGTTTTAACCCATAAAGAAAACATTCGCTGAATTTCAACGTGTATAAAACACTCTATTTTTTAAGAAGATCGAAAATTGAATCAAAAGCAACCAATATTTTCTAATAATTTAAAATAAATGCACTAAAATAAAAAAACACACTTAGTAGCAATATCCCCCCTTCCCCCACACATACAAAAATAGACCAAAAACCAGTTCTTGTTTAATAATAATCAAGTAGAAAGAAAAATAATAATAAATATAGCATCGCATAATGCGCTTCTCTTCTTACTAAATTATAATACTCTTAAATTTGCAATATTCATTATAACTTCTTAGTTTTCTTAGCAAATAATCTAGTGAAATGAAAAATAATAAATATAGCAGCGCATAATGTGCTGCTGTCCGTACTAAATTATAATACTCATAATTTTACCATATTCATTATACCTTCTTAGTTTTCTTAGCAAATTATCTACTAGAAAGAAAAAAAATGACAAATATAGCAGCGCATAATGTGCTGCTGCCCATAATAAAACAATGAAAATCCCACACACCTAAGTTCCATCTTAATCATGCAACATATATAATAACGGCACTTTTTAGCAATATAATAGTCATAAATTTGCAATATTCAATATAGTATCTTAGTTTTCTTATCAAATAATCTAGTGGAAAGATAAATAATAAATATAGCAGCGCATAATGTGCTGCTGTCCATACTAAAGTATAATACTCATAAATTTGCCATATTCATTATACCTTCTTAGTTTTCTTATCAAATTATCTACTAGAAAGAAGAAATGACAAATATAGCAGCGAATGGTGTGCTGCTGCCCATATTAAAACAATGAAGTAAGTCTCAAGCAAAATTGAACTACTGACTTTTTTAAAGTCGTTTTAAATGACATTTATTTTCTCCCAGTGTCAATCAAATTAATGCCTCATATGTTTTCTTTTGAAACTATGGACTGTAAACTAGTCAGATTATACACTTGTTTACGTTTAAGGAAGGAGACATCAGACCATTGCAGTTCTGAGATAATACACAGCCTGTTTAATTATCATCTCTCATATTATTATCAAAATATTACATTCTCCGATTTAAACGGTCATAAGACTTTACCTCAAACTGGATATTAGAATAATGAGATGTGTATTTCCTTCTGGGAGAAAAAATCTTTAGTGAAAATGTCAATAAATTTTAAACTCACATTATTAGGTCCTTGCAAGGCCATCATATTCATTGGCAATTTGCTCTCACACTGTACATATGCCGTCGCAGGTCCAATGTAGTTAATTAAAGAGGGACGTAAGGGATTCTCATCTTCAATTCAGGCCTTTTTCTCGGGGGGAGCGACGCATTCTTCAAAATTATCCTTAAAAAGAAATTAAATTATAGTTTCCTTAAAAAAAACATTTTTACAACTTTGGGGGGAGGGGGTTATTTTTGAAACTAGCTAATTCTTATGCACCCCCCCCCCCCCATTATAAAACCCTCGAAATGTTAATAATTATAGGCATCTAAGCACATTCCCACTATAAATAGACAGAAAAATCTCGTTAAGACTGTTTATAGGCCTAAAATTTATACCAAAAGACAGTAACATCAAAATTATCCTTAAAAAAGAAATTAGATTATAGTTTCCTTAAAAAAAATCATTTTTACAACTTTTGACGGAATTTTATCTTTGAAACTAGCTAATTCTTTTACCCTCCCTCCCCTATTATAAAACTCTCGAAATGTTAATAAATATATGCATGAAAGCACAATCCCACTATAATTAGACAGAAAAATCTCGTTAAGACAGTTTATAGGCCTAAAATTTATACCAATAGACAGTAACATCAAAATTATCCTTAAAAAGAAATTAGATTATAGTTTCCTTAAAAAAATCATTTTTACAGCTTTTGGCGGAATTTTATCTTTGAAACTAGCTAATTCTTTTACCCTCCCTCCCCTATTATAAAACTCTCGAAATGTTAATTAATATATGCATGAAAGCACATTCCCACTATAATTAGACAGAAAAATCTCGTTAAGACAGCTTGTAGGCCTAAAATTTATACCAAAAGACAGTAACATCAAAATTATCCTTAAAAAGAAATAAGATTATAGTTTCCGTTTTTAAAACTTTTGGCAGAATTTTAACTTTGAAGCTAGCTAATTCTTATACCCTCCCCCCATTATAAAACCATCGAAATGTTATAAGCTCTAGAAATAAAGGCATGATAACATAGTTCCAGCCTATAGGCTTAAAATTAGATAGAAAAAGATCTTTAAGATACACACATCATGTAGGCCTAAAATTTATAACAAAAGATAGTTTCAAAAGCTAGCCTAGTAGAAAATATTTGCGATCAGATAAAAAAATGCTAGCCAGTTTTACACTTAACAAAGACTTCATGCAACCCCACCCCCCTCTAATGTGTAAATATATACCTTGAATTTGAATATATTTGGGGGGGGGGCTAAAATTCATTTCCAACAAAAAATGATTTTATTTGGAAAAACAAAGAAAATTTACTAAACAGAACTCACATTATAAATTTGCGTAGCAAAAACTTCTAAATCCATTGTATTTGATGTTTCCTCCATAATGCTATGAAACGTACTGTTACTCTAGCCTTGAAACGCGAACAATATAAGCAATGTCTCAATGTGGAATTGTGTCATCACTGATAACACAATACTTTGATTTCAATAACATCTTACTTACTTACTTACTTAACTTAACTTAAAGGCTTCTACCGAGGGTTCGGCGTAGAGAACGATGAGACTAGGCGCCTCCAGGTTGACCTATCGCTTGCCAGGATCGCAGGTTCTTCCACCGGGATGTGGGCTTGGGTGAGGAATTCATCGGCTTTGGCTTTCCACCTAGTGGGTGGGCGTCCTCTGGGTCGTTTCCATCCGTGTAGGGTGGGGTCGAAGTCAAATGCGACCCGTACTGGGGCGTCGCGTGGCATGCGAAGGAGGTGGCCGTACAACCAAATAGTACGCTGGGCGAGCTGCGTCGAGAAAGGAGTTTGAGCCGTACGTGATAGGAGAGTCTGGTAATAACAGGATGTTTTTGAACAGGATGTTCAATAACATCCTGTTACATAAATTCAGGGTAAATTCATTGGAGGTCAATGATCATGTCCTGGTCGTATTCACTGAGCATGTTGCGTCACTTCCTGTTAGTATTTCAGACTCCCTGATTGGCCTAGAAAGAGGCACGTGATCTTGTTCGTCCACGGATTCTAGCCCTCTGATTGGCTGTCATCTTGTTAGTTTCGGAGTATAAGCCCTCTGATTGGCTGTCACCTTGTAAGTTTCGGAGTATAAAACCTCTTTCTACTCAGATTGCTTCAAAAATAGTCAATTCTCATTTTAAATGCTTTATTTGGGCGTTTATTTTCTACACGTTTGAATGAAATACAGTGAAAAGGAGAAAGTTTTGACAAGAAATGTATTCTTTAAAATAGTGTAATTATCTTGCATGAAAAACAGAATAAAAATGGAATAATCACACTAATCACGAGGTACTTTTTTCGTAGAAACTTTTTATTATAGTGGGAAAATATGTAAAAGGTCATGTCATAGGTTCCATCTATTTTTTTGAAAGACTCATTAGGATAAGGCCAATTTTCACTGAAGAACTTTTCAAATCCTGCTTTCTCTAAAATAGAAAATGTTTCAAAGAACTTTGCAACAGGAAGTTGTTTAAAGTTATGTATTTCCCAGACTATTTGTTTCACTTTTTTGATTATACCAGAACTTACAATTTCTGGAATAACATCATGCTCACTATCTTCAATGTCGATCTTTAATACATCTATAATACGATCTGAATGTCCGAGCTCTACCACAAGTGATTCTAACCGTCTCATCTTCCATCCATTTGGTCCTTGATCTGTATCAACGTTTGACAGCCCTGAAAACACCCGTTGTTTTAGAATAATTCGATATGATTAATCTGAAAAAAAGATTTGAAAGAAGACAAAGCATATACGCCAGGACTTTTGGTCCCAAGCTACCCTGAGATCTTAGGATTATTCTCTCAATTCTTACATTTCCAGCACTGTTTAATTCGTTCGTTTTTTTTTTAATACAATGAACCATTAAAAAATATCATAAGGCTGTCCACAATTGGGAAAAAGCTTTATCCTTAATGGCAGCCTATTCTGAAGCTCAGACATCAAACAAATAAAAATAGACAGACAACCCTTTTCAGGCAGCCATTCAACTTCAGTGACCAAAATTTTAATATAATACCTTACAATTTAAGCAACATGCAAACTCATAATTACATGTAAAGCCCAAAGACATTTGAATGAAATAAAAAATAAACGCATTCCATAATTTGAAAGATTTAATCTAGTTACTCGGATCTGAAAACTATATGCCCTTACCCACATACTACTACTACTACTAATACTACTAACAGCTTACTTCAGCACCACGCCACCTGAGGCCAACAAAGCTATGCAGGATCCTCCTCCATCCTAATCTGTTCAAAATCGCTCTCTTTAAAGCCTCCAAAGAAGTTTTCATTTCCTTTAAATCTTTCCTTATGACTTCCTGCCTCCCCATTCTTGGACTACCTGCCTTTCGTTTGACCCAAGGCGGCTGGCCGGCAAGGAAAATTTTTCGCAATATGTCATCCTTCATGCGCAGAACGAGTTCTAGCCACCTTATCCTTTCTCTCATTATAGCCATAGAAAGCGCAATTGAGCCAAATGTTTCGTAAAGCTTACTATTTGAGATACAGTTAGTAAGCCGGGTACCCAGAACAATGCGTAGGCAATTTCTCTGGAAAATATCAAGCAAATCCTCCATTTTCCGGAGTGCCTACGCTTCAGAACCATACATGACTATTGTCATCTCTGTAGTTTCCAATATTCTAATCTTGGTTTGCAGATTCATCTTCCTATTCTTCAAAACTTTTTTTCAAATCTGAAAAACCACCCTGGGCCTTGGCTATTCTACTTTTATCATCTTCATTACACCCACCGTCTTTACTAACAATACTACCTTGGTAAGTGAAGCTGTCGACTTGATCGATCTTATCGTTCCCCAAAATCACTTCTTCATCTTGACTTATTCCTAGTCTTGACGTGTTTTTCTTCTTAATATTAATTTAGACCTATTCTTAAGCCCTGAACTCGTAAAATCTCTAAAAATTCATTCATTTCACCAACATTTTCATCTAAAATGCTTAAATCATTAGTATAATCTAAGTCTGGGAGAGTGTTACTTCCCCATTTGATTTTGTGTTCTCCCATTGCCTTTGCTGTGCTCCTTAGGACAAATTTCATCAGAATAATCCCTATAATTGGGGATAAAACCCAACCCAGCTTAACTCCTGACCTAGTGTGTAACCATCTACTAAACTCATTCCCTACCTTAACCACAGCTATGTTATCCTCGTACACATCAGTAATCACTTTAATCTATTTATCCGGTACACCATTCAAGATAGGGCCCTCAATAAAGCTCCGCTATCTGCTGAATCAAACGTTTGCTCATAACCTATTTTAAACCAAGGACTATAGGGTACTTCTCAATTATTTATGTTAGAGTGAAAATTTGGTTGACGTATCCTCTACCCCTCTTAAAACCACACTGTTCTTCTCTTAAGAAATTGTCTAAAGCATCTCTAAGTCTAATAAGTTTCATCATACTAAGTAATTTTCTTCCTACTGAAACCCGGCTGATGCCTCTGTAATTACCACACTCACTCTTAACACCTTTCTTCTAGAGGAGTTCAATTAGACTTTTTTTTTTTGAAAACTGCTACATACTTTACCCCTTTCAAAAATCATATTCATGTTTTGAGTAACTTATGTCTAACCTCAGAACTACCAAATTAAAAAAAAAACTCATTTACCACACTATCAGAACCGGAGGCCTTATTATTATTAAATAAAAAACAAGTTTTCTTAACTGAAAGTAAGGAATGACGTTAAAACTTAAAACGAACAGAAATTATTCCGTATATGAAAGGGGCTGTCCCCTCCTCAATACCTCACTCTTTACGCTAAAGTTTTTTATTGTTTTAAAAAATAAAGTTGTGTGACAGATTCAAACTTTAGCGTTAAGAGCGAGGTTTTGAGGAGGGGACAGCCCTTTTCATATACGGAATAATTTCTATTCGTTTTAAGTTTTAACGTCGTTCCTTACTTTCAGTTAAAAAAACTTGTTTTTTTTATTTAATTTTTGAATGTTTTTGAATTAATGCAGGTTTTGATTTTGGCTCACCGTACATGAATAATTAAAACAAAATTGGCATATTAATTTTACTTTTATTTGGTTAAATGGCTTTCTCGAAACTTGTTTGATTTTATTTAAGAGCGTTTTTATTAGTAATAAATATACGTAACTTACGAATTAACTTACGTGACGAATTTCTATATTCATGGATTTTTAATACGTATATTAGGGGGTTCGCCCCCAAGTCAATACGTTGCTCTTTAGGCTGAAGTTTGAATTTTTTCACCAATTCTTTAAAAATGACCCCTTAATCAAAATCAGTCGATCAGTTGAAATCAGTTCTAAAACTTGTTGTTTTTTTACTTAATTTCTGATCTTTTTCTTTAATAATGCTGGGAAATCCGGCCCCCCTTCATAGCAATCTCCCTTCCCCCATGAAAACTTCCTTCATGGAAAAATCCTCCCATGTAACTCCCAACCCAACCCCCCCCCCCCCACCTACCAGAAAAATCCCCCCTAAAAACATCTGTATACTTCAGAATAACCAATTCTATATTTTAACATTTGGTAAAGTTCATAACTTTCAGCCCTCCCCCCGGGGACTTCGGGGGATTAAGTCACCCCAAAAGACATTGTTATCATATTTTCGACCATGTTGAACAAAATGGCTATGGAAAAATTTTGATCAGGTGACTTTGGGAAAAAAATGAGCTTGGGAGGGGGCCTAGTTGCCCTCAATTTTTTTGGTCACTTAAAAAGGGCGCTAGAACTTTTAATTTCCGTTCCAATGAGCCCTCCCACGATATTATAGGACTATTGGGTCAATACGATCACCCCTGGGAAAAAAAAACAAATAAACACGCATCCGTGATCTTTCTTCTGGCAACAAATGCAAAATTCCACATTTCTATAGATAGGTGCTTGAAACCTCTACAGTAGGGTTCTCTGACACGCTGAATATGATAGTGTGATTTTCATTAAGGTTCTATGGTTTTTAAAGAGTCTTTTCCCCTTTTTTCTAAAATCAGCCAAATATCTCAGGCCCGTAACTTTTGATGGGTAAGACTAAACTTGATGAAACTTATATGTTTGAAATCAGCATTAAACTCTGATTCTTTTGATGTATCTATTGGTATCAAAATTTCGTTTTTTAGAGTTTCGGTTACCATTGAGCCGGGTCACACTCCTTACTTACAGTTCGTTACTACGAACTGTTTTATTAATCCTTTTAGTGCTGTCACTAATTATTTCTTCACAAAATAAATATTCCTTAAAGACTTTCTTTATTTGTAATTGTTGCCCTGGCTTCAGGGCAGCAATTAGAAATAAAGAATTGTTGCATCTTCACCTGGGCCAAGTCCAGATTGACTATTTCCTCGCAATTTTTAAGCATACCAGTACAATATTTTACTATAATTCCATCTGGCTACATCTTCTGGATCTTCAGAAATGTTATCCAGGGCCTCCACTTCACACCTCCATAATTCATATTTTAATGCTTTCTCCAATTTCTTTATATTCCTCCTATTTTTATATGATTTATCACTCACAGAAATCTTGTACAAGCCCCCCCTCTTCTCTATTAACACATAAAGCATTTTTACTAAAATTCATAGCTAATTTTCTAACTTTCTTCCCTAAGACACCATCATCGACTTCAGAAACTATTTTCATAAAATTATTCGATCCACCTTCTACATAGTAAAATTTAAAACTCTCAAGCTTAGTATGAAACTGTTTCTGGAAGTTTCTATCATCCTGGAGTCTACCAACGTCAATGTTTTCCGGCAGGTTTAATTAAATAAATTGCAGCTTTAAATTAACCCTGAAACTGCTAGACCATGACTTTTTCTTTTTCCTACACCAACTTTACCTATGCTACGATACCATCCATCCCTATTTCTACCGACCTGGGTACTAAAATACCCTAATAAGAATACCATATGTTTACCAATGACCCTACCTATTTGTCCCTACAGCTGTAAGCAAAATTATTAAATAGTCATTACGATTTCCATCAGTCGTTCTAAAGGGGCATATATTGCTATGACTACCTGACCATACGCCCCAGGAACAACAAATATTTGGTACAAGTTTCTTTCATGGGAGTTAGAAAAATTTTGGACCTACTCTACAACTGCTAAGCGTAATACGAGTTCGCCCTCGTAAGACGTAGTTCGCCTTTTACTTATTTCATTAAAAAGCAAGTTTTTTAAATGAAAGTAAAGAGCGACATTAAAACTCAAAACGAACCGAAATTATTCCGTATATGAAATGGGCTTTCCCCTCCTCAACGCCTCGCTCTTTACGCTAAAGTTTGACTCTTTCTCACAACTCTATTTTCTAAAACAATAAAAAACTTTAGCGTAAAGAGCGAGGCGTTGAAGACAGGAAAGCCCCTTTCATATACGGAATAATTTCTGTTCGTTTTAAGTTTTAATGTCGCTCCTTACTTTCAGTTAAAAAAATTGTTTTTTTTATTTAATTTTTGAACGTTTTTAATTAATGCAGGTTTTTATTTTGGCTCACCATACATGAATAATTAAAATAAAGTTTGCAAATTCATTTTACTTTTATTTGGTTAAATTAGGAACGTTTTTATTAGTAATAAATACACGCAACGTACGAATTAACATACGCAAGAAACTTCTTTATACATATATTTTTAATACGTATATTAGGGGGTTCATCCCCTAGTAAGTACCTCACTCTTTACGCTAAAGTTCGAATTTTGTTCCAATTCTTTAAAAATGACCCCTTAATCACAAAGGCCGTTAATTAGAATAAATATCTCTTATGAAAGTACTAAAAATCTTTGGCTTAAAGAGCGAGGTATTGACTAGGGGGCGGACCCAATCATATACGTAATAATTTCTGTTCGTTTTAAGCTTTGATGTTGCTCCTTACTTTCAGTTGAAAAACTTTTTTTTATTTAATTTCTGATCGTTTTTTTTTAAATAATGCTGGGAAATCCGGTGCCCGCTTTATAGCAATGTCCCTTCCCCAATGAACACTTCCTCCATGAAAAAATCCTCCCACAAAACCCCCGACCCCCCCCCACGACCAGAAAAAATCCTCCTTGAAAACGTCTGTATACTTCCCAATAACCAATAGGCCTACTATATGTAAACATTGGTTAAAGTTCATAACTTTCAGCCCTTCCCCCAGGGACTTTGGGGGATTCAGTCATCCTAAAAGATATAGTTATTATATTTTCGAACATGCTGAACAAAATGGCTATCTCAAAATTTTGATCGGGTGACTTTGGGGAAAAAAGAGCATGGGAGGGGACCTAGTTGCCTTCCATTTTTTTGGTCACTTAAAGAAGCCACTAGAAACTTTAATTTCCGTTCTAATGAGCCCTCCCACGATATTCTAGGATCACTGGGTTGATACGATCACCCCTGGAAAAAAAAACAAACAAAAATAAAAAACAAATTAACACGCATCCGTGATCTTTCTTCTGGTAAAAAATACAAAATTCCACATTTTTGCAGATATGAGCTTGAAACCTCTACAGTAGGGTTCTCTGATACGCTGAATCTGATGGTGTGATTTTCATTAAGATTCTAGGACTTTTAGAGGGCGTTTCTTTCCTTTTTTGAAATGTTTCTCCCCTTTTTCGAAAATAAGGCAAATTTTCACGGTTGCGTAACTTTTGATGGATAGGACTAAACTTGATGAAAACTTGATGATCCGTTTTTTAGAGTTTTGGTTACTATTGAGCCGGGTCACTCCTTGCTTACAGTTCGTTACCACGAACTGTTTGAAACGCTACATCAAAACATGAATTGTTGTATGAATTTGACTCATAAATCTTGCAATGTAGGAAATATCTAGAAGTAGGTAAAACTCTATTCAATAGCTCCATTAAAAACTGAATTCTTTTTTTTAATATCATATGAAATATATTATTATAAAAGGATCTCATTTAGTTATGTAGACGATTTCGAGGAAAATAAACATATCATAGGCAGCGCGCTAGCACTGCCTAAGTAAAAAACGATGTGGGCACAATGTGTTTTTTTTTTTCTTCTTCAGTCAGGCACTTCGTATCGAAGGAATTGTCGTAGAAACTTCGAAAAGGGCTCATTCGATTGGAAATTGGAGTGGCTAGTGCCCTTTTTAATAGTTGAAAGTGATTGGAGGGCAAATAACCCCTCCCCCCCACACACCCATCATTCCCCCAAACACATCCAATAAAAATTTCGAGATAGCCGTTTTGTTCAGCGTAGTTGGTTTCCAGATAGAAAATATGTTTCTGATGACGACCTTCCCCCACAACCCTCGGGACAAGGGTTTTAATTTATGCCCTGAGGGCATAAAAGAACGATGTTGGCACAATGTACTATGAATTCCTTTTTTCCTTTAGAGCAGGGCACTTCATGTGGAAGGGGTCGTTGTTGAAACTTCAAAAGGGGCTCATTCGATTTGAAATTGAGAGTTCTAGTGCCCTTTTTAATAGTCGAAAGTGATTGGAGGGCAAATACCCCCCCCCCCTCCCACGCCCCTCATGTCCCAAAACACTTTCAATAAAAATTTTGAGATAGCCATTTTGCTCAGCGTAGTTGATTTCCAGATAGAAAATATGTTTTTGAGGAGGACACTCCCCCACAACCCTCAGGGCAAGGGTGTTAAGTTATGCCCTGGGGCCACATAAGGTCCTTATAGAAGGCGTTGTCGTAGAAACTTCAAAACAGGCTCATTCCATTGGAAATTCGAAGGGCTAGTACCCTTTTTAATAGTCAAAAGTGATTTGAGGGCAATTAGCCCCCCCTCCCACGCCCATCATTCCCCCAAACACGTCCAATTAAAATTTTGAGATAGCCATTTTGTTCAGCGTACTTGATTTCCAGATAGAAACTTAATTTTTGAGGAGGACACTCCCCCACGACCCTCAGGGCAAGGGTGTTAATTTATGCCCTGGGGGCATATAAGGTTCTTATAGAAAGCTCATTCGATTGGAAATTCAAAGGGCTAGTGCCCTTTTTAATAGTCAAAAGTGATTGAAGAGCAACAAGCCCCCCCCCCCACGCCCATCATTTCGCTAAACACATCCAATCAAAATTTTGAGATAGCCATTTTCTTCAGCGTAGTTGATTTCCAGATAGAGAATATGTTTTGAGGAGGGTACTCCCCCAAAACCCTTGGGGCAAGGGTTTTAAGTTATGCCCTGAGAGAGGTGAAGCTTTCTAAGTAAATCAATTTGGAATTTAGTAAAAATATTAAGATGCAAATACAAAAGTTTCGGAATACCACTTTTTATTAAGATAAGGAACATATCCTGCCAAGTTTCTGCTTAACAGGAAATTAAGAAATTACTACTTCCCAGCTTTTGCGTCGGTTGGGTACAGGAAGGTTTGGTTGATAAAAATTTATAAAAGATACATTTTTATGGGAAGAGGTAGACAGATACTAACTTTATGCAGGACTGACCTCTGGTCCGTTGATTTAGAAATACCTTGGAATATTGTCAAACTATTCTCAAGTGTCCAAGTATCTTATTATATATTATTGTAGATTTCTGATACTTGTAGTTCTACCTGGGACAACCAGTCCCAGCAGAATATATATATATATATATATATATATATATATATATATATATATATATATATATATATATATATATATATATATATATATAATATATATATATATATATATATATATATATATATATATATATATATATATATATATATATATATATAATATATATATATATATATATATATATATATATATATATATATATATATATATATATATATATATATATATATATATATATATATATATATATATATATATATATATATATATATAATTTACACTTTACTGAAAAAATTTAAACGTTTTTACTTTTATAACTTTAATAAATCCAATAATATTAACATTTTGATTACTAAATATCAGTATATGTATATACTGACAATGCACATTCATTTGTATTTTTTTCAGTAAAGTGCAAATTATTTCCTGGCCTAGGGATGGCATAGGGGTTTTGAGGATGGCATAGGGGATTTGGGAAGGTATAGGGAGTTATGCCCAAAGGGCATAAATTACAACCCTTGCCCTGAGGGCTGTGAGGGCGTTTTCACCCTCATAGACCTAATTTCCAGAACTTTCAAATACGTCAAACAAAATGGCTATCTCAAAATTTTGATTGGATGTTTTTGGGGAAATGGTGGGCGTGAGAGGGGCGTTAGTTGCTCTCCAATCACTTTCAACTATTAAAAAAAGAACTAGCCCTTTTAATTTCCAATCGAATGAGTCCTTTTGAAGTTTCTACGACAACACTTTCAATGAAAGCCTTATATGCTCCCAGGGCATAACTTACAACCCTTGCCCTGCGGGCTTGGGAGAGGGTTGTCATCCTCAAAGACCTAATTTCCAAAACTTTTAACTACGTTGAAGAAAATTGCTATCTCAAATTTTTGATTGGATGTCTTTTGGGAAATGGTGGGCGGGAGAGGAGGGTTAGTTACCCTCCAATCGGTTCCGACTATTAAAAAGGGCACTAACCCTTTCAATTTCCAGTCGAAAGAGCCCATTTTGAAGTTTCTACAACAACACTTTCTATAAGAGCCTTATACGTCCCAGGGCATAATTTACAACCTTTGACCTGAGGGCTGAGAGGGGGTTGTCATCCTCAAAGACATAATTTGAACTAAATGGCTATCTCAAAATTTTGATTGGATGGGTTTGGGGAAATGGTGGACGTGAGAGGGGGGTTAGTTGCTCTCCAATCACTTTCGACTATTAAAAAGGACACTAGCCGTTTCAATTTCCAATCGAATGATTCCTTTTTGAAGTTTCTACGACAACGCTTTCTATAATAAAAAAAAACCTTATATGCCCCAGGGACAAGCCTTACAACCCTTGCCCTGAGGGCTTTGGGGGAGTTTTATCCTCAAAAATATAATTTTCAGACTTCTTAACTACGTCGAACAAAATGACTATCTCAAAATTCTCATTGGATGTGTTTGGGGAAATGGTGGGTGAGAGAGGGGTGTTAGTTATCCTCCAATAAGTTTCGATTATTAAAAAAGACACAAGCCCTTCTAATTTCCAATCGAATGAGCCTTTTTTCAGTTTCTACAACATCACTATCTATAAAAAACCTTATATGCCCCCAGGGCATATCTTATAACCCTTGCCCTGAGAGCTCTGACGGGGGTTATCATCCTTAAAGACCTAGTTTCTAAGACTTTTAAATACGTTGAACAAAAGGGCTATCTAAAAATTTTGATTGGTTGTGATTGGGGAAAAGGTGGGCGTGAGGGAGGGGTTAGTTGCCCTTAAATCACATTCAACTATTAATAAGGGCACTAGCCCTTTGAATTTTGAATCGAATGAGCCCTTTTTCAAGTTTCTACGACAAAGCTTTCAATAAAAACCTTATATGCCCACAGGGAATAACTTAAAACCCTTACCCTGAGGGCTGTGGGGGGACTCTCATCCTCAAAAATATAATTTCTGGACCTTTCAACTACTTTGAATAAAATGGCTATCTCAAAATTTTGATTGGCTGTGTTTGGATAAATGGTGGGTGTGGAAGAGGTGTTAGTTTCCCTCCAATCACTTTCGACTATTAAAAATGGGACTAACCCTTTGAATTTCCAATCGAAAGACCCTTTTTTGAAGCTTCTATGACAACGCTTTCTATAAAAACCTTATATGCTCCCAGGGCATAACTTACAACCCTTGCCCTGAAGGCTGTGGGGGAGTGTTCAACTCAAAAACATAATTTCTATCTGGAAATCAACTTCGCTGATCAAAATGGCTATCTCAAATTTTGATTAGATGTGTTTGGGGAAATGGTTAGTATGGAAGGGGTTTTAGTTGCCTTCCAATCACTTTCGACTATTAAAAAAAACACAAGCCACTCCAATTTCCAATCGAATGAGCCCTTTTCGAAGTTTTTACGACAACTCCTTCGATGCGAAGTACCCTGGTCTAAGACCAAGAACCGAAAAAAATAATATATTGTGCCAACACGTTCTTTACTTAGGCAGCGCTATTGTGCTGCCTATGATTATAATAATCTATTCTGATGCTTTATTTAATATAAGGCTACGGTTTGTTCTTTACTAGGTTTCAGCCATCTTCATTACCATGATCAAACAGTTCCTGGTAACGAACTGTATAATAAGAGGGACTCGTCTCAATAGTAACCGAAACACTAAAAAACGGAATTTTGATAACAATAGATACATCAAAATATTCGGATTTTTATGATGATTTTAAATATGTAATCCGGGTTGCAGCGGTAGCTAGCAACCTAGTAAGAGACTATCACGTCCAATGTTAAGAAATATAAAAACCCATAGTTCCTAACAAAGGAGTCAGATCAAAACAAAAAATACACCATTAGAACCGCCTTGTCCGAAACCCCTGTATAGGAAACTTTCTGTCCCTTGGCTTGAACAGCAAGGGAAATATATTGGCTTGAAAATCAAGAAAATTGACTTTAACCACGTTATTCTCCCCAAACGGGATATTTTTTTTCTTTTTTCTTTTTTTTTTTTCCACAGATAGCTTGGCACTGGAACATCGTAGAGGGTTGTTCAATAGCTCATTTTAAAGGAAATTAATTGGGTTAAAAACCTTTTGTAACTAAAATAAATTATTTCTAAAAGAGAATAAATTTTTCCACCAAAAACTGCATTTTCGATGTCTTTTCACACTCCAGTCTTTCAAACATAATCGTATACCAGCGGTAAGATTTGAACCCACGCCTCCGAAGAGACTGGTGGCTAACATCCGGGTTGCAGCGGTAGCTAGCAACCTAGTAAGAGACGATCACGTCCAATGTTAAGAAATATAAAAACCCATAGCTCCTAAAGCAGGAGTCAGATCAAAACAAAAATTTAATAAAGATCGAACTCTTCCCTATACTAACTTGCATAGGCAACTTCACTATAGTTAAGATTACAGTATTTATATTATACATCATTATAAATTATAAAAGGTTCAAATGTTCGAAGATTAAAGAGTTAAAAATTTTCCCACACCGGGAATCGAACCCAGGCCTGTTAAGTGAAACTTAGCTATCCTAGCCACTAGACCATATGGGACCATAAAGAACTATGATTTAAGAGCCATGTGAATATTATTATTTCACCATACCAATTATAATAAGGCCAAAACAAAATCGTCGACTTGCAATCTTACTTTTGACACATTAGTTAAATCTTCATCAGACTTAAAAAATGTTTTGCTAGTTTTACATGAAAGAACAAACCTTAGCCCATAGTAGCAGAAATATTAAAATTAATAGAAGTTTTATTTAGACTTTAAATCCGGGTTGCAGCGGTAGCTAGCAACCTAGTAAGAGACGATCACGTCCAATGTTAAGAAATATAAAAACCCATAACTCCTAAAAAAAAGAGTCAGATCATTTTATAATAAAGAACGACCTCTTGCCTATACTAAATTTTATAGGCCACTTATATAGTATAGGTAAGGACAGCTTACATAAAGTTACATTAAAAGACGATCATTGGAATAATCCGGGTTGCAGTGGTAGCTAGCAACCTAGTTAGAGACGATCACGTCCAATGTTAAGAAATATAAAAACTCATAACTCCTAAAAAAAGTCAGATCAAAACAAAAGTACACTATTAGAAAACACCATGTCTGAAACCCCTGTATAGGAAACTTTCTGTCATTTGGCTTGAACAGCAAGGGTAATATATTGGCTTGAAATTAAAGAAAATTTTACAGTAAAGAACGATCTCTTGCCCATAGTAACTGATATACGGTGGTTCCAGGAGTCACTACAAGCTATCCAAATTGTAGCGGTTTCCGGGCTGCAGCGACAGCTGTAACCCGGTGTGTCTTTGCTTAACAACAAAGAAAATATGTCGGCTTGTTATTAAACAAAAACCTAACAAAAATAAAACTAATTAAAAAAATTTTTCGATATTTTTCCAATTTTTACATAAGGGATCGATAAAGATATCATAAATGGTGTCAGTCAAGAAGATCTCGTGCAGTAGTCATTAATAGAAGTTTTGTTTAGACTGAATAGTCCATCATCTGGGTTGCAGCGGTAGCTAGCAACCTAGTAAGAGACGATCACGTCCAATGTTAAGAAATATAAAAACCCATAGTTCCTAAAAAAGGAGTCAGATCAAAACAAAAAGTACACCATTAGAACCGCCTTGTTCGAAAACCCTGTATAGTAAACTTTCTTTCCCTTGGCTTGAACAGCAAGGGAAATATATTGGCTTGAAAATCAATTATAATAAAGAACGACCTCTTGCCTATACTAAATTTTATACACCAATTAATTATAGTATAGGTTAGTAATTTAACAGATAGCTTGGCACTGGAACATCGTAGAGAGTTGTTCAATGGCTAATTTTAATCCGAGTTGCAGCGGTAGCTAGCAATCCGGGTTGCAGCGGTAGCTAGCAACCTAGTAAGAGACGATCACGTT
This sequence comes from Artemia sinica, assembly GCA_027921565.1. Classification (NCBI taxonomy): domain Eukaryota; kingdom Metazoa; phylum Arthropoda; class Branchiopoda; order Anostraca; family Artemiidae; genus Artemia; species Artemia sinica. Next base: position 46,917,824 of record CM051258.1, read on the forward strand.
CAATGCTAAGAAATATAAAAACCCCTAACTCCTAAGAAAAGAGTCAGATAAAAACAAAAAGTACACCATTAGAACCGCCTTGTCCGAAACCCCTGTATAGTTAACTTTCTGTCCCTTGGCTTGAACAGCAAGGGAAATATATTGGCTTGAAAATCAAGAAAAGTGGCAGCTACTACAACATTCTGCCTAAACGGGATATTTTTTTTTCTTTTTTCTTTCTTATCCACAGATAGCTTGGCACTGGAACATCGTAGATAGTTGTTCAATAGCTCATTTTAAAGTAAATTAATTGGGTTAAAAATCTATAGTAACTAAAATAAATTATTTCTAAAAGAGAATAAAGTTTTCCACCAAAAACTACATTTTTGATGTCTTTTCATGCTGTTATACAAAGAACGACTCAGATCAGAACGAAGATAGATAAGATCAGACCGAGAACAGATTAGATCAGACCGAGAACGGATCAGATCAGACCGAGATAAGATCAGACTGAAAACAGTTTATATCAGACCGACAACAGATCAGATCAGACAAATAACAGATCAAATCAGACCAGGAACAGATCATATCAGACCGAAAAAAAATCAGATCAGAACAAAAACAGATCAGATCAGACCGAGAAAAGATAATACCAGAGCAAGAACAGATCAGATCAGACCGAGAACAGATCAGATCACACCAAGTACAGAATTAAATGAGACAAACCTATCAGATTAGATCGAGAGCAGATCAGACCATACAGAGAACAGATCAGATCAGATAGAAAACAGATCATATCAGACCGACAAAAGATCAGATAAGACCAAGAACATATCAGATCAGACCAAGAAAAGATCAAATCTAGACCCAGAACAGATAAGATCAGACCGAGAACAGATCAGGTGAGACTAAGAACAGTATCAGTTCAAACCGAGAACAGATCAGATCACACAAATAACACATCATATCAGACCAGGAGCAGATCAGATAAAATCGAGAACAGATCAGATCAGACCGAGAACAGATCAGATAAGATCGAGAACAGATCAGATCAGACCGAGAATGGATCAGATTAGATCGAGGTAAGATCAGACTGAAAACAGTTCATATCAGACCGAGAAGAGATCAGGTCAGACAAATAACAGATCATATCAGACCAAGAACAGATCACATCAGACCGAGAAAAAATCAGATCAGAACAAGAACAGATCAGATCAGACCGAGAACAGATCAGATCTGACCGAAAACAGATAAGATCAGACCAAGAACAGATAAGATCAGACCGATAACAGATCAGATCACACCAAATACAGGTCAAATGAGACAAAGAACCTATCAGATTAGATCGAGAGCAGATCAGACCATACAGAGAACAGATCAGATCAGATAGAAAACAGATCATATCAGACCGAGAAAATATCAAGACCAAGAAAAGATCAGATCAGTCAAAGCAAAGATCAAATCTAGACCCAGAACAGATCAGATTAGACAGAGAACAGATCTGATGAGACTAAGAACAGTATCAGTTCAAACAAGAACAGATCAGATCACACAAAGAACACATCATATCAGACCATGAACAGATCAGATAAAATCGAGAACAGATCAGATCAAACCGAGAACAGATCAGATAAGATCGAGAACAGATCAGATCAGACCGAAAAAACGGATCAAATTAGACCGAGGTAAGATCAGACTGAAAACAGTTCATATCAGACCGAGAACAGATCAGGTCAGACAAATAACAGATCATATCAGACCAAGAACAGATCATATCAGACCGAGAAAAAATCAGATCAGAACAAAAACAGATCAGATAAGACCCAGAACAGATCAGATATGACCGAAAACAGATAAGATCAGACCAAGAACAGATCAGATCAGACCGAGAACAGATCAGATCACACCAATTACAGATCAAATGAGACAAAGAACCTATCAGATTATATCGAGAGCAGATCAGACCAGACAGAGAACAGATCAGATAGAAAATAGATCATATCAGACCGAGAAAACATCAGATAAGACCCAGAACAGATCAGATCAGGCCGAGAATAGATCATATGAGACTAAGAACAGTATCAATTCAAACCGAGAACAGATTAGATCACACAAAGAACACATCATATCAGACCAGGAACAGATGAGATAAAATCGAAAGCAGATCAGATCAGACCGAGAACAGATCAGATAAGATGAAGAACAGATAAGATCAGACCAAGAACAGATCAGACTAGACCAAGAATAGATAAGATCATACCGAGAACAGATCAAATTGGACCAAGAAGAGATCAGATCAGACCGGGAACAGATGATCTGTTCTTGGTCTGATCTGACCTGTTCTCGGTCTGATTTGATCTGTTCTTGGTCTGATCTGATCTGTTTTCGGTCTGATTTTTTCCTTGTCTGATCTGATTTGTTCTCGGTCTGATCTGATCTGTTCTCGGTCTGATCTGATCTGTCCTCAGTCTGATATGTTCTAGGTCTGATCTTATCTGTTCTCGGTCTGATCTGATCTGTTCTTTGTCTGATCTGATCTATTCTCGGTCTGATCTGATCTATTTTCGGTCTTATCTGATCTGTTCTCTGTCTGATATAATCTGTTGTCGGTCTGATCTCTTCTCGGTCTGATCTGACTTTTTCTCGGTATGATATGATCTGTTCTTGGTCTGATCTGATCTATTCTCAGTCAGATATAATCTTTTTTCGGTCTGATCTTTTCTTGGTCTGATCTGACTTGTTCTCGCTATTATATAATCTGCTCTCGGTCAGATCTGATCTTTTCTTGGTGTGATCTGATCTGTTTCTGGCCTGATCTGATCTGTTCTCGGTCTGATTTGATATGTTCTAAGTCTGATCTGATCTGTTCACGGTCTGATATGATCTGTTCTTGATCTAGTCTGATCTATTCGCGGTCTTATCCGATCTGTTCTTGGTCTCACCTGATATGTTCTTGGTCTCATGTGATCTGTCCTCGGTCTGATATAGTCTGGTCTCCGTCTTATCTGATCTGTTCTCAGTCTGATCTGAGCTGTTCTTGGTCTAATCTTATCTCTCCTAGGTTGGATCTGATTTGTTCTCGGTCTGATCTGTTCTCTTTTCGGTCTTACCTGATCTGTTTTCTGTCTGATATGATCTGTTCTTTGTCTGATCTTATCTTTTCTGTGATTAATCTGATCCCTTCTCGGTCTAATGTTATCTATTCTTGGTCTGACCTGATCTGTTCTTGGTGTAATATGATCTATTCAAGAACAGATCAGATATCACTGAGAAAAGATTAGATCAGATCAAGAAGAGATCATATCAGACCGAAAACAGACCAGATGAGACCGAGAAAAAATCATATCAGACCGAGAACAGATCATATTACCGAGAACAGATCAGATCATACCGAGAACAGATAACATCAGACCGATAACAGATTAACTCAGACCCAGAACAAATTAAATCAGACCAAGAACAGATTATATCAGACCAAAAACAGATCAGATTACATCAATAACAGATCAGATCAGGCAAAAAAAGATCAGACCAAACCAAAAACAGATCAGATAAGATCAAGAAAAGATCAGATCAGACCGAGAACAGATCACATCCGACCAAGAACAGATCAGATTAGACTGGGAACAGATCTTATCAGACCAAGAACAGATAAGTTCAGACCGAAAACAGATCAGATCAGACCGAGAATAGATTATATCAGACCTAGAGTAGATCAGTTCAGACCGAGAACATTTCAGATCATGCCAAGAACAGATTATATCAGAACAAGAACAGATATGATAAGACCGAAAACAGATTAGATCGGACCGAGAACAGATCATATCAGACCGAGAAGAGATCAGATCAGACCGAGGAAATATTACATTGGACCCAGCACATCAGATTAGACCCAGAACAGATCAGATCAGACCAAGAACAGATTAAAACAAAAACAGATCAGATCAGAAAGAGAACAGATCAGATCACACCAATTACAGATCAAATGAGACAAAGAACCTATCAGATTATATCGAGAGCAGATCAGACCAGACAGAGAACAGATCAGATAGAAAATAGATCATATCAGACCAAGAAAACATCAGATAAGACCCAGAACAGATCAGGTCAGGCCGAGAATAGATCAGATGAGACTAAGAACAGTATCAATTCAAACCGAGAACAGATTAGATCACACAAAGAACACATCATATCAGACCAGGAACAGATAAGATAAAATCGAAAGCAGATCAGATCAGACCGAGAACAGATCAGATAAGATGAATAACAGATAAGATCAGACCAAGAACAGATCAGACTAGACCAAGAATAGATAAGATCATACCGAGAACAGATCAAATTGGACCAAGAAGAGATCAGATCAGACCGGGAACAGATGATCTGTTCTTGGTCTGATCTTATCTGTTCTCGGTCTGATTTGATCTGTTCTTGGTCTGATCTGATCTGTTTTCGGTCTGATTTTTTCCTTGTCTGATCTGATTTGTTCTCGGTCTGATCTGATCTGTTCTCGGTCTGATCTGATCTGTCCTCAGTCTGATATGTTCTGGGTCTGATCTTATCTGTTCTCGGTCTGATCTGATCTGTTCTTTGTCTGATCTGATCTATTCTCGGTCTGATCTGATCTATTTTCGGTCTTATCTGATCTGTTCTCTGTCTGATATAATCTGTTGTCGGTCTGATCTGTTCTCGGTCTGATCTGACTTTTTCTCGGTATGATATGATCTGTTCTTGGTCTGATCTGATCTATTCTCAGTCAGATATAATCTTTTTTCGGTCTGATCTTTTCTTGGTCTGACCTGACTTGTTCTCGGTATTATATAATCTGCTCTCGGTCAGATCTGATCTTTTCTTGGTGTGATCTGATCTGTTTTTCTGGCCTGATCTGATCTGTTCTCGGTCTGATTTGATATGTTCTAAGTCTGATCTGATCTGTTCACGGTCTGATATGATCTGTTCTTGATCTAGTCTGATCTATTCGCGGTCTTATCCGATCTGTTCTTGGTCTCACCTGATATGTTCTTGGTCTCATGTGATCCGTTCTCGGTCTGATATAGTCTGGTCTCCGTCTTATCTGATCTGTTCTCAGTCTGATCTGAGCTGTTCTTGGTCTAATCTTATCTCTCCTAGGTTTGATCTGATTTGTTCTCGGTCTGATCTGTTCTCTTTTCGGTCTTACCTGATCTGTTTTCTGTCTGATATGATCTGTTCTTTGTCTGATCTTATCTTTTCTGTGATTAATCTGATCCCTTCTCGGTCTAATGTTATCTATTCTTGGTCTGACCTGATCTGTTCTTGGTCTAATATGATCTATTCAAGAACAGATCAGATATCACTGAGAAAAGATTAGATCAGATCAAGAAGAGATCATATCAGACCGAAAACAGACCAGATGAGACCGAGAAAAAATCATATGAGACCGAGAACAGATCATATTACCGAGAACAGATCAGATCATACCGAGAACAGATAACATCAGACCGATAACAGATTAACTCAGACCCAGAACAAATTAAATAAGACCAAGAACAGATTATATCAGACCAAAAACAGATCAGATTACATCAATAACAGATCAGATCAGGAAAAAAAAGATCAGACCAAACCAAAAACAGATCAGATAAGATCAAGAAAAGATCAGATCAGACCGAGAACAGATCCCATCCGACCAAGAACAGATCAGATTAGACTGGGAACAGATCTTATCAGACCAAGAACAGATAAGTTCAGACCGAGAACAGATCAGATCAGACCGAGAATAGATTATATCAGACCTAGAGTAGATCAGTTCAGACCGAGAACAGATCAGATCATACCAAGAACAGATTATATCAGAACAAGAACAGATATGATAAGACCGAAAACAGATTAGATCGGACCGAGAACAGATCATATCAGACAGAGAAGAGATCAGATCAGACCGAGGAAATATTACATTGGACCCAGCACATCAGATTAGACCCAGAACAGATCAGATCAGACCAAGAACAGATTAAAACAAAAACAGATCAGATCAGAAAGAGAACAGATCAGATCAGACCGATAACTGATCAGATCAGACCAAAAAACAGATGAAATCAAGCCGATAACAGATTAGATCAAACCTGTCCTTGGTCTGATATGGTCTATTCTTTTTCTGATCTGACCTGTTCTCAGTTTCAAAAGATCTGTTCTTGGTCTGATGTGATCTGTTCTCGGTCTGATCTGATCTTTTCTTGGTCTTATCCGATCTGTTATCGGTCTGATCTGATTTCTTTTCGGCCTGATTTGATCTTTTCTCGGTCATATCTGATCTTTTCTCGAACAGATTATATCAGACCGAGAACAGTTCAGGTCAGGCCAAGAACAGATTATATCAGGCCGAGAAAAAATCAGATCAGACCGAAACCAGATCATATCAGACCGGGAAAAGATCAGATCAGACCGAGTTCAGATCATATCAGATCATGAACTGATCACATGAGACCGAGAACGTATATGAACGTCTATGAAGTTATATGAGACCGAGAACGTATCAGACCGAAAACAAAGCTGATATGTTCTTGGTCTTATCTGATCTATTCTCGGTCTTGTCTGATCTGCTCTTGGTTTTATCTGATTTGTTCTCGATCTGATCTTATCTGTTCTCGGTCTGATCTGATCTGTTCTTTGTCTGATCTGATCTATTCTTGGTCTGATCTGATCTACGTATTTTCGGTCTTATCTGATCTGTTCTTGGTCTGATACATTCTTTTTTCGGTCTTATCTTTTCTCGGTCTGATCTGACTTGTTCTTGGTATTATATGATCTGCTCTCGGTCTGATCTGAACTGTTCTTGGTTTGATCTCATCTGTTTCCGGTCTGATCTGATCTTTTCTCGGTCTGATATGATATGTTCTAAGTCTGATCTGATCTGTCCACAGTATTGTCTGATATGTTCTGGGTCTCATCTTATCTATTCTCGGTCTTATCCGATCTGTTATTGGTCTGATCCGATCTGTTCTTGGTCTTATCTGATATGTTCTTGGTCTCATGTGATCTGTTCTCGGTCTGATATAGTCTGGTCTCCGTCTTATCTGATCTGTTCTCAGTCTGATCTGAGATGTTCTCGGTCTAATCTTATCTGTTCTCGGTTTGATCTGATTTGTTCTCGGTCTGATCTGTTCTTTTCTTTTGTCTTATCTGAGCTGTTTTCTGTCTGATATGATCTGTTCTTTGTCTGATCTTATCTTTTCTGTGATTAATCTGATCCCTTCTCGGTCTAATGTTATCTATTCTTTGTCTGACCTGATCTGTCCTCGGTCTGATATGATTTATTCAAGAACAGATCAGATATGACCGAGAAAAGATCAGATCAGACCGAGAACAGATCAGATTACTGAGAACAGATCAGATCAGACCAAGAACAGATAACACCAAACCGAGAACAGATCAAATCAGACCAAGAACAGATCATATCAATCTAAAAACAGATCAGATAAGACCAAGAACAGATAAGATCAGACCGAGAACAGATCACACCAAACCAAGAACAGATCAGATGAGACTGGGAACAGATCTTATCAGACCAAGAACAGATAAGTTCAGACCGAGAACAGATCAGATCAGACCGAGAATAGATTATATCAGACCTAGAATAGATCAGTTCAGACCGAGAACAGATCAGATCAGACCAAGAACAGATCATATCAGAACAAGAACAGATCTTATCAGACCGAGGACATATCAAATCGGACTCAGAGCAGATCAGATTAGACCAAGAACAGATCAGATCAGACTAAGAACAGATCAAAACGAAAACAGATCAGATCAGAAAGAGAACAGATCAGATCAGACCGAGAATAGATCAGATCAGACCGAGAACTAATCAGATCAGACCAAGAATAGATTAAATCAGGCCGATAACAGATTAGATCAGACCTGTTCTTGGTCTGATATGGTCTATTCTTTGTCTGATCTGATCTGTTTTCAGTGTGAACTGATCTGTTCTTGGTCTCATGTGATCTGTTCTCGGTCTGATCTGACCTTTTCTCAGTCTGTCTGATTTGTTCTCGGTCTGATCTGATCTTTTTTTGGTCTTATCTGATCTGTTATTGGTCTGATCTGATCTCTTTTTGGCCTGATTTGATCTTTTCTCGGTCATATCTCATCTTTTCTCGAACAGATTATATCAGACCGAGAACAGTTCAGGTTAGGCCAAGAACAGATCATATCAGGCCGAGAAAAAATCAGATCAGACCGAAGCCAGATCATATCAGACCGAGAACAGATCATACTAGATCAAAAACAGATCATATCAGATCGAAAAAAGATCAGATCAGACCGAGAACAGATCAGACCAAGAACAGATCATATCAGAACAAGAACAGATCTGATCAGATCGAGGACATATCACATCAGACCCAGAGCAGATCAGATTAGACCAAGAACAGATCAGATTAGACCAAGAACAGATCAGATTAGACCAAGAACAGAACGAAACGAAAGCAGATCAGATCAGAAAGAGAACGGATCAGATCAGACCGAGAATAGATCAGATCAGACCGAGAACTGATCAGATCAGACCAAAAATAGATGAAATCAGGCCGATAACAGATTAGATCAGACCTGTTCTTGGTCTGATATTGTCTATTCTTTGTCTGACCTGATCTGTTTTCAGTGTGAACTGATCTGTTCTTGGTCTCATGTGATCTGTTCTCGGTCTGATCTGATCTGTTCTCAGTCTATCTGACTTGTTCTCGGTCTGATCTGATCTTTTCTCGGTCTCATTTGATCTGTTATTGGTTTGATATGAACTCTTTATGGCCTGATTTGATCTTTTCTCGGTCATATCTCATCTTTTCTCGAACAGATTATATCAGACCGAGAACAGTTCAGGTTAGGCCAAGAACAGATCATATCAGGCCGAGAAAAAATCAGATCAGACCGAAACCAGATCATATCAGATCATGAACAGATCACATGAGACCGAGAACATATATGAACGTCTATGAAGTTACGTGACACCAAGAACGAGAACAGATCAGACCAGATCGAAAACAGATCATATCAGATCGAGAAAAGATTAGATCAGACCGAGAACAGATCATATCAGATCATGAACAGATCACATGAGACCGAGAAAATATATTAACGTCTATGAAGTTACGTGACACCAAGAACGTATCCAACCGAGAACAGGGCTGATATGTTCTTGGTCTTATTTGATCTATTATCGGTCTTGTCTGATCTGTTTTTGTTCTTATCTGATCTGCTCTTGGTCTGATCTGATCTGTTTTCGGTTTAATCTGATCTGTTCTTTGTCTGATCTGATCTGTTTTCGGTTTAATCTTATCTGTTCTCGGTCTGATGTTATCTGTTTTTGGTGTGATCTGATGTGTTCTTGGTCTGATATGGTCTATTCATGGCCTGATCTGATATGCTCTCGGTCTGATATAATCCGTTCGAGATAAGATCATATATGACCGAGAAAAGATCAGATCAGGCCGAGAAGAGTTCAGATCAGACTGAAAACATATCAGATTAGACCGAGAAACCGTCAGATCAGACCGAGAACTAATCAGATCAGAGTGAGAACAGATAAAATCAGACCAAGAACAGATCATATAAGACCTAGAACAGATCAATTCAGACTGAGAACAGATCAAATCAGATCAAGAACAGATTAGATCACATAGAAAACAGATAAGATCAGCCTGAGAACAGATAATATCAGACCGAGAACACATCAGATCAGACCAACAACATATCATATGAGACAAGAACAGATAAGATCATACCGATAACAGATCATATCAGACCAAGAACGGATCATATCAGACAGAGAAGAGATCAGATCAGACCAAGAACAGATCAGATCAAAACAACAACGGATCACATTAGTATGAGAACAGATCTCATCACACCAAGAATAGATCTCATCGGACCGAGAATAAATCATATCAGACTGAGAAAAGATCAGACTGAGAACAGATCATATCAGACCAAGAACAGATCAAATCAGACCGAGAACAAATCAGATCAGACTTAGAACAGATCAGATCAGACCGAGAATAGATCAGATAAGACCAAGAACAGATTAGATCAAAGTGAGAACGGATCACATCAGTATGAGAACAGATCACATCAGACGAAAAGCAGATCAAATCAGACCTAGGACAGATCAAATCAGACCAAAACAGATCAGATAAGACCGAGAACAGATCAGATTAGAACGAGAACAGATCAGATCAGACTTATAACAGATCATTTAAGACCAAGACCAAATCATATCAGACCGAGAAAAGATCAGATCATACGAATAACTAATCAGATAAGACCGAGAAATAAGATCAGACCAAGACCAAACCAGATCAGACAAAGACCAGATCAGACGGAGAACAGACCAGAAAACACCGAGAACAGATGGGATCAGACCGAGAACAGATCAGATCTGACCGGGAACAGATAAGATCAGAACGAGAACAGATCACATCAGACCGAGAACACATCATATCAGACCGGGAACAGATCAGATAAGACCGAGAACAGATCAGGTCGGACCGAGAACAGATTAAATAACACCGAGAACAATTTGGATCAGACCGTGAACCGACCAGATCCGACCGGGAACATATAAGATCAGAACCAGAACAGATCAGGTAAGATTAGAGAACACATCAGATCAGACCGAGTAAAGATAAGATCAGACCAAGAACTGATCAGATCAGACCGATAAAAGATCAGATAAAACCAAGAACAGATAATATCAAACCGAGAACAGATCAGATCAGACAAAGAACAGATCAGATAAGACCGATCACAGATCAAATCATTATTGCATCTAAGTTTAATACGATGTTAAGAGAAGGTCGAGTTTTTAGTTTTGGGTGTAACGATATGGTATGTATGACATCGACACATACAAACATGACCAAAACATGGAATTTCTAAGTTCAAGCCAGTCAGCTGATACTGGAGAAAGTAAATATCAACTTCTGCAATTAAAACCGATTGAAATTGTGAACAACATTTTACAGGCTCTCAACGATCTTAATTATGGTGGGAAAAAAGTTTTTTGTAGATGAGGCAGGCGGTAATGGCAATACCTTTGTTTATAAGACAATTTATTATATTAGGCATGTTAAAAGTCGCAAAGTAAAACGTATGGTATTTACTGGAATCGCTCTCTTGATCCAGTATCGCCAAGATAAGAATTGCTACAGGACTGCCTTTAGGACAAACAAAGCACAACACGTTTGCCTTGAAAATTCCACTCTCCTGAGATTCAATTTCAAATTATAAAACTATGAAGGAGAATTCTAGTTACTGGAGATGATTTTCGTCAGTGCTTACCTGTTCAACTCGGAAGCGACCGCAGTGAAACCAAGAAAAAGTAATCTCTGGAAGTATTTCAAATATTGTTTTTAAAAAATAAATAAGCGTCTTAATCCTGAACAGAAAGCATTTGTAAAGTACATCCTGGACGTGGGAAATGAAAATCTTTCCAAAAATGACTTCAATAAAATCAAATTACCTAAAGATATGATTTCCAGTGGTAGTTTAGTTGAGCAAGTATTTGGAGACTGTCAGAAAAATCAAATTTACGATGGAATGAAGGAACGAGTTATTATAGCTTCGCTCAACAAAGAAGTAAGTATAATAATGTAAAATAATTGCAAAATAGTTAACGATTATTTCCCCGGAGAATACACATTTTATCAAATTCATGGTGATGAGAAGGATAAACCGTAAGTAGGAATTAAATTCACTCCAGAATCATTAAATTCAATTTAGATTGCATGTTCGCCACTCCATTGCTGAAAAATAGAGAAAAATGCAAAAGTTATGCTCACACCTTGATGTTACTGGATTATATAATGACATAATTAAGGCAAATTTAAATATTGGGAAAAATCTGGAAAGGTCGTTCACATTTCTTGGTTTACGCTCGGCTTCAGTAGAGGTTAACTTGGATATATAGTACAGCGACATCAATTTCCACTTCGATTGGCATTTGCAATGGCAATACACAAATATCAAGGGCGAAATTTTGAATTTATTGGCGTCAACCTCCATACACCTATTTGAAATCATGTTATGTTGTACATGGCATTTTCTCGTGTAAAAGGACGAAGTAGCTTAATAGTTCTGCTACCACCTGATAATGAACAACAAACGTATGATTTCTGTTTGAAAGGAAGCATTGAACACTCCCAAAAGAAACCGCTTTTTTGCTAATAATTTGTTTTTCTTATAAATCAAATAATACTAACATTTGATTACTAAATATCAGTATATGTATGTTAAACTGACAATGCACATTCATTTGTGTTTTTCAGTAAAGTGCAAATTTTGTTCTGGCCTTGGGAAGGCATAGGGGTTTTGCGCCCAACTTATGTTAATTTCTGCTCGTTTTGAGTTTGACTCGGTTAATTATTGTAATTTCTGTTGGTTTTGGGTTTCATTTATTTATCAATGCTGATTTGTGGTAGTTTCACGCTTGGTAGATTATTTGATTTTAATTTTGCTCATTTTTTGTTTAATGGAGTTCTTTTGTATAAAAAGTTTTTTAAATTAGTTTTTGTTCGTTTTATATTGACAATGTCTTTTCATTGAAAAAGGAAATAACCCTTTAAATCTTTTCGTATTTTAAAACTTTAAGTGAGACGAGTCACTCTTATTATACAGTTCGTTACCAGGAACTGTTTGATCATGGTAATGAAGATGGCTGAAACCTAGTAAAGAACAAACCACAGCATTATATTACATAAAGCATCAGAATAGATTATTATAATCATAGGCAGCGCAATAGCGCTGCCTAAGTAAAGAACGATGTTGGCACAATATATTATTTTTTTCGGTTCTTGGTCTTAGACCAGGGTACTTCGCATCGAAGGAGTTGTCGTAAAAACTTCGAAAAAGGCTCATTCAATTGGAAATTGGAGTGGCTAGTGCTTTTTTAATAGTCGAAAGTGATTGGAAGGCAACTAAAATCCCTTCCATACCCACGATTTCTACAAACAGGGAAATTGGAGCGGCTTGTGCACTTTTTAATAGTCGAAAGTGATTGGAAGGCAACTAAAACCCCTTCCATACCCACCATTTCCCCAAACACATCTAATCAAAATTTGAGATAGCCATTTTGATCAGCGAAGTTGATTTCCAGATAGAAATTATGTTTTTGAGTTGAACACTCCCCCACAGCCTTCAGGGCAAGGGTTGTAAGTTATGCCCTGGGAGCATACAAGGTTTTTATAGAAAGCGTTGTCATAGAAGCTTCAAAAAAGGGTCTTTCGATTGGAAATTCAAAGGGTTAGTCCCATTTTTAATAGTCGAAAGTGATTGGAGGGAAACTAACCCCCCTCTCACGCCCACCTTTTCCCCAAACACATCTAATCTAAATTTTAAGATAGCCATTTTGTTCAACATAGTTGAAAGTTCTGGAAATTAGGTCTTCGAGGATTAACCCCCCCCCCATAGCCCTCAGGGCAAGGGTTGTAAGTTATGCCCTGGGGGCATATAAGGTTGTTTTTTTTAGAAAGTGTTGTCGTAGAAACTAAAAAAGGGTTCATTTGGTTGGAAATTGAAATGGCTAGTGCCTGTTTTAATACTCGAAAGTTATTGGAAGGCAACTAACACCCTTTCCACACCCACCATTTATCCAAACACATCCAATCAAAATTTTGAGATAGCCATTTTATTCAAAGTAGTTGAAAGGTCCAGAAATTATATTTTTGAGGATGAGAGTCCCCCCACAGCCCTCAGGGTAAGGGTCTTAAGTTATTCCCTGGGGGCATATAAGGTTTTTATTGAAAGCTTTGTCGTAGAAACTTGAAAAAGGGCTCAATCAATTCAAAATTCAAAGGGCTAGTGCCCTTATTAATAGTTGAAAGTGATTTAAGGGCAACTAACCCCTCTCTCACGCCCACCTTTTCCCCAATCACAACCAATCAAAAATTTAGATAGCCCTTTTGTTCAACGTATTTAAAAGTCTTAGAAACTAGGTCTTTGAGGATGATAACCCCCCTCAGAGCTCTCAGGGCAAGGGTTATAAAATATGCCCTGGGGCATATAAGGTTTTTTATAGATAGTGATGTTGTAGAAACTGAAAAAAAGGGCTCATTCGATTGGAAATTAGAAGGGCTTGTGTCCTTTTTAATAATCGAAACTTATTGGAGGATAACTAACACCCCTCTCCCACCCACCATTTCCCCAAACACATCCAATGAGAATTTTGAGATAGCCATTTTGTTCGACGTAGTTAAGAAGTCTGAAAATTATAATTTTGAGGATAAGACTCCCCCCAAAGCCCTCAGGGCAAGGGTTGTAAGGCATGTCCTTGGGGCATATAAGGTTTTTTTTATTATAGAAAGCGTTGTCGTAGAAACTTCAAAAAGGAATCATTCGATTGGAAATTGAAAAAAGGCTAGTGTCCTTTTTAATAGTCAAAAGTGATTGGATGGCAAGTAACCCCCCTCTCACGTCCACCATTTCCCCAAACCCATCCAATCAAAATTTTGAGATAGCCATTTAGTTCAAATTATGTCTTTGAGGATGACAACCCCCTCTCAGCCCTTAGGTCAAGGGTTGTAAATTATGCCCTGGGACGTATAAGGTTCTTATAGAAAGTGTTGTTGTAGAAACTTCAAAATGGGCTCTTTCGACTGGAAATTGAAAGGGTTAGTCCCCTTTTTAATAGTCGGAAGGGATTGGAGGGTAACTAACCCTCCTCTCCCGCCCACCATTTCCCAAAACACATCCAATCAAAATTTTGAGATAGCAATTTTCTTCAACGTAGTTAAAAGTTCTGGAACTTAGGTCTTTGAGGATGACAACCCCCTCCCAAGCCCGCAGGGCAAGGGTTGTAATTTATGCCCTGGGGGCATATAAGGCTTTCATTGAAAGCGTTGTCGTAGAAAATTAAAAAGGACTCATTCGATTGGAAATTAAAAGGGCTAGTGCTTTTTTTAATAGTTGAAAGTGATTGGAGAGCAACTAACGCCCCTCTCACACCCACCATTTCCCCAAAAACATCCAATCAAAATTTTGAGATAGCCATTTTGTTTGACGTATTTGAAAGTTCTGGAAATTAGGTCTATGAGGGTGACAACGCCCTCACAGCCCTCAGGGCAAGGGTTGTAATTTTGGTCTAGAATTACTTTTGGACCTACTCTACAACTGCTAAGCGTAATAAGACATAGTTCGCCTTTTACTTAAAACGCTACATCATTACATGAATTGTTGTATGAATTTGACTCATAAATCTTGCAATATAGGAAATATCTAGAAGTAGGTCAAACTCTATTCAATAGCCCAATAAAAAACTGAATTCTTTTTTTTAATATCATATGAAATATATTATTATAAAAAGATCTCATTTAGTTATGTAGCCGATTTCGAGGAAAATAAACATATATATATATATATATATATATATATATATATATATATATATATATAATATATATATATATATATATATATATATATATATATATATATATATATATAATATATATATATATATATATATATATATATATATATATATATATATATATATATAGAATCATCGCTCTTTTAATTAATAAAAAGGCTTATTGGATTAGCAAAAAGAGGTTTCTTTGGGATTGTTCAATGCTTCCTTTCAAACAGAAATTATAAGTTTGTCGTTCATTTTCAGGTGGTAGCAGAATTTTTAAGCTACTTCGTCCATTAACACGAGAAAATGCCATGTACAACATAACATGATTTCAAACAGGTGTACGGAGGTTGACGCCAATAAATTCGAAAGTTCGCCCTTGATATTTGTGTATTGTCATTGCAAATGTCAATCGAAGTGGAAATTGATGTCGCTGTACTGTATATCCAAGTTAACCTCTACTGGAGCCGAGCGTAAACCAAGAAATGTGAACGTCTTTTCCAGGTTTTTCCCAGTATTTATATTTGCCTTAACTATGTCATTATATAAGGCGTGAGCATAACCATTGCATTTTTCTCTATTTTCAGTCATGAATTGGCGAACATGCAATCTCAATTGAATTGAATAATTCTGGAGTAAATTCAATTCCTCCTTACGATTTATCTTTCACATAACTTTGAATTTGATAAAATGTGTACTCTCCGGGGAAATGATCGACAATTATTTTACAATATTATACTGACTTCTTTGTTGAGCGAAGCTAAAATAACTCGTTCCTTTATTCCATCGTAAGTTTGATTTTTCTGACAGTCTCCCAACACTTGTTCAACTAAATTACCACTGGAAATCATATCTGCAGGTAATTCGATTTCAATGAAGTCAATTTTGGAAAGATTTGCAGGTCCAGGATATACTTTACAAATGCTTCCTGTTCAGGATTAACACGCTTATTGATTTAAAAAAAAATTGAAATATTTGCAGAGGATATTTTTTCTTGTTGACAAGTTAAGTGTTTCATTGCGGTTGCTTCGGAGTTTAACCGGTAAGCACTGACGGAAATCATCTCCAGTAACTAGAATTTTTCTCATAGTTTTATAATTTGAAATTGAATCTCAGGAAAACGGAATTTTTAAGGAAAACGTCTTCTGTTTTTTTTTGTCATAAAGGCAGTCCTGTAGTAGTGCTGGGGGTTTAACCTTAACTTGGTAATAGGGGATTCAGAGAGCAAGCCCGGCTATATCAATACATCCCAAGGCTGACGCTGGTGCATTAGTAGTCAAGAAGTATCATTAGTTAAATTACTTTTACTGTTTTTTATTTATCCAAAAGGTAATAGAGTTGATGCGATTCCAGTAAACGCCATACGTTTTACTTTGCGATTTTCAACACGCCTAATATAATACATGGTTTTATACACAAATGTATTACCGTTAACGCCTGCCTCATCTGTAAAACAAATTTTTTCTGAACATAATTAAGATAGTTGACAGCCTGTAAAATATTGTTCGCAATTTCAATCTGTTCTCCTTGCAGAAGCTGATATTTACTTTCTCCAGGAGCAGCTGACTTGAACTTAGATATTCCATGTATTGGTCATCTTTGTATGTCAAAATGTCATCCAAACCATATAATAACACCGAAAAGCTAAAACCTTGACCTTTTCACAAAATCGTATTAAACTTGGAATATGATGATCTGATCTGTTCTCGGTGTTATCTGATCTGTTCTTTGTCTCATCTGATCTGTTCTCGGTTTGACACGATCTGTTCTTGGTCTGATCTAATCTGTTCTCGGCTTGATCTGATATGTTCTCGGTCTGATCTGATCTGTTCTTGGTCTTACCTGATCTATTCTTTGTCTGATCTGATCTTTTCTCGATCTTATTTGTTCTGTTCTCGGTCTGATCTGACCTGTTCTCATTCTCGGTTTAATATGATCTGTTCGGTGTCATATGATCAGAAAACAGACCAAATCCGATCGAGAACAGATCATACCCGATCGATTACAGATCAAATCAGACAGAGAACAGATCAGATCAGACCGAAAACAGGTCATATTAGACCATGAACCTATCAGATCAGACCGAGAAGAGATCATATCAGACCGAGAATAGATCAGATCAGACCGAGAACGGATCAGATCAAACCAAGAGCAGATGATTAACTCTCACTCGATCTGATCTAATATGAGCAGAACAGATGATCTGTTCTCTGTCTGATATGACCTGTTCTCGGTCTGATCTGATCTGTTCTCGTTCTGATCTAATCAGTTCTTATTTTGATCTGATCTATTCTTGGTCTGATCAGATCTATTCTCGGTCTGATCTGATCAGTTCTTGGTGTGATATGGTCTGGTCTCTATCTGATCTGATCTATTCTCGGTCTCATATTATCTGTTTTCGGTCTGATCTGATCTGTTTTCGGTCTGATCTGATCTTTTCTCGGTCTTATCTGATCTTTTCTCGGACTGATATAATCTGTTCTCTGTCTGATTTGCTCTCTTCTCAGTATGATCTGATCTGTTCTCGGTCATATCTTATCTGTTCTCGAACAGATAATATTGGACCAAGAATAGATTAGGTCAGACGAAGAATAAATCATACCCGACCGAGAACAGATGACATCAGACCGAGAATAGATCAGATCAAACCAAGAACAGATCATAAGACCAAAAAAAAATCATATAAGAGAGAGAATAGTTCAGATCAGATTGAGAAAAGACCAGACCGAGAACAGATAAGATCAGACAGAGAACAGATAAGATCAGACCAAGAACAGATTAGATAAGACCAGGAACAGATCTGCTCAGACCGAGAACAGATTAAATCAGACCAAGAACATATCAGATCAGACAGAGAACAGATCATATAAGACCGAGAACAGATTAGATAAGACCGGGAACAGATCAGATCAGACCGAGAAGAGATAGGACCAAGAACAGATAATAGCAGACCTAGAACAGATCATATAAGACCGAGAACCGACCAGACCAGATAGAGAATAGATCATTTCAGACCAAGTACAGATTAGATCCGACCGAGAAAATATCATATCGGTCCATGAACAGCTCATATCAGACCGAGAACAGTTCATATCAGATCTAGAACAAATCAGATAAGACCTAGGACAGATCTGATCAGACCGAGAACAGATAAGATGAGACCGAGAACAAACCATATCAGATCGAAAACAAGTCAGATCAGACCGAGAACAGAACAAATCAGACCGAGAACAAATCAGATCAGACGGAGAGCATATCATATCAAACCGAGAACAGATCAGATCAGACCAAGGACAGATCCGATCAGACAAAGAATAGATCATATTAGACCAAGAACAGATCAGATCATACCGAAAACAGATCAGATCAGACCGAGAACAGATCATATGAGACCGAGAACAGATCAGATCAGACAAAGAACAGATCAGACCGAAAACAGATCAGATCAGACCGAGAAGAGATCAGATCGGCTCAAGAACAGATCATATTGAGAACAGATAATCTGTTCTCGGTCTAATCTGATCTTTTCTCGGTCTGATCTGATCTGTTTTCTGTCTGATATGATATGCTCTTGATCTGATATGATCTGTTCTCGGTCTGATCTGATCTGTTCTCTGTCTGATATGAACTGTTTTGGGTCTGATCTGATCACAGTCTGATCTGATCTTGGTCTTATCTGATCGGTTCTCGGTCTGATCTGATCTGTTCTCATTCTGACCTTATCTGTTCTCGGTCTGACCTGATTTGTTCTTGGTCTGATTACACATTTAAAATCATCATAAAAATTTGATTCTTTTGATGTATCTATTGGTGTAAATATTCCATTTTTTAGAGTTTCGGTTAATATTGAGGCGAGTCGCTCTTACTATATAGTTCGTTACCAAGAACTGTTTGATCATGGTAATAGAGATAGCTGAAAACCAGCAATTTATCCAGGGCCTCCAATTCCCTCCCCCTTGATTATAATAGTTTGCTAGCTACCAGTGCAGCCCAGATTATCTAGACATATACCTGATTACAAACAGGAAAAGTCCAAATTCAAGTAAATTTACTGAAAAAATGTGCATTGTCAGTTTAATATACATATGCTGATATTTATTCCTTAAAATCTTAATTAATTTGTCATGTCTTAAAGTTGTAAGAGTGAATACATTTTAAAAAAAATTCCAGTAAAGTAAAAATCATATTCTGGCCTTTAGAAAGCATACGGCTTAGAACCCTACTCAGGTTCATTTCTGCTCGTTTTTAGTTTGATTTATTTTAATTTTGTTTATTTTGGGTTTCATTTATTTATTGATACTGATTTTTGGTAGTTGTATGCTTGGTAAATTATTTGATTCTATTTTTTTTCATTTTTGGTTTGAAGGAAAACTCTACTTTTTTTCCCTTTACTTTTATTCTGTGCAAAAAGTATTCTTGATTAATTTCTGTTCGTTTTATATTGACATTGTCTTTTTCAGAGAGAAAGACCGAGTCTCTTCTGAAGTTAAACAACCGTCCCTTCCATAAAAATTGAAAGGGCGATAGAATTTTCAATTTCCAATCGAATGAGCCCTTTTGAAATTTTTACGATAACAATCTCCTTAAAAACATTAAATTCCCTTAGGACAAAACTTACAACTTTAGCCCTGAGGGCTGTGGGGAGGTTGTCATCCTCAAAGACCTAATTTCCAGAACTTTTAACTACGTTCAACAAAATGGTTATCTCAAATTTTGGATTGGATATGTTTGGGGATATGGTGGGCGTGAGAGGGGGGCTAGTTACACTCCAATCACTTTTGACTATTAAAAAGGGCACTAACCCTCTCAATTTCCAATTGAATGAGCCCCCTTTGAAGTTTGTATGACAACGCTATCTATACAAACCTTATAGGCCCCCAGGGCATAACTTACAACCTTTACCCTGCGGATTCTGGGGGTTTGTCATCCTCAAATACATAATTTTCAGAAATTCCAACTACGTTGAATAAAATGGCTATCTCAAAACTTTTACTGGATGTGTTTGGGGAAATGATGGGTGTGAGAGGGGGGTTAGTTGCCCTTCAATCACTTTCGACTATTAAAAAGGATGCTAGCTCTTTCAATTTTCAATCTTTCATCATTACCTCAAACATTTTTTCCATGCCTTTTGCATTAGCTGTTTAGATTCATTCATCATCTTGTGTAATTTCGGATGACCTTTGTAATTTTGATGTGTCTTCTACCCACAGGTTTCGTTGTGCGGTTCAATGTAATTCTTGCTGCCACTTGTTCTAAGCCTTACGATTTATCTGTTCAGAGTCATGCTTCATCTTGTATTGTTTTGCATACGTCATAGATATCAAACCCAATAAGATTATACCTGAGAAAAAAATGATGAAAGTTGCTCTCTAAATGCATGGAATGTGACGTTTTGGAAATATCTTTCCAAAATTAAGGCTCTAAACGAATTTTTCCATACTTGTGGCCTATCAAGACCATTTTTCTCTGGCCAGAAATCTTCTGTGTGTCATTTTCGCCAAAAATATGGAACAATTTTCGAGGAGAAATATATACATAAGTGCAGAATTATAGCTCACTTAAAGAGAGTAGTGCCAGAAGTCCAGGCTTCACTCGGGCCATGGCACTCGGGACGTGGCAGCTGTATATATTTTTGATAATCGTTGTCGCTTGTCTTCTAACGGCAGATAATGTGAACTTAATCTTGATGTCATAGCGTCACCATAGGCTCAATACAACCAAAACATTCTTATAAATTCTACCATAAAGTTGTGACTTATGTAGATCATTTTTGAGGCCAAAAATATCATTATCGTAGTTTTCAGAAAAAAAACTATGTAGCCGATTTCGAGGGAAAATAAACACATATATACAGAATAATCTTTCGTGTAATTAATAAAAAGGCATATTGGATTAGCAAAAAGAGGTTTCGTTGGGAGTCTTCAATGCTTCCTTCCAAACAAAAGTTATACGTTTGTCGTCAGAACTTTTAAGCTACTTTGTCGTTTAACTCGAGAAAATGTCATGTACAACATAACATGACTTCAAACAGGTGTATGGAGGTTGACGTCAATAAATTCGAAAGTTCGCCCTTGATATTTGTGTATTGTCATTGCAAATGCCACATGAACTGAAATTGATGTAGCTGTACTGTACCTCCAAGTTGACCTCTACTGGAGCCGAGCGTAAACCAAAAAATGCGAACTTCTTTTCCAGATTTATCCCCTGTATTTATATTTGCCTTAATTACCTTATTACATAATTCAGTAGCAACAAGGCGTGTTCCATTATACAAACGATCGGAAATATCTGTGTTGCACATAAACAAAACTATTGCATTTTCTCTATTTTTCCGTCATGGGGTCGCAAATCTGGAATCCTAATTTAATTGAATGATTCTAGCGTGAATTTAATTCCTCCTTCCAGTTTATTCTTCACATAATCATGAATTTTATAAAATGTGTATTTATCCTGGGAAATGAATCGACAATTTACTCATTTATTTTACTCACTTCTTTGTTGAGCGAAGCTAAATTAACTCGTTCCTTCATTCCATCGTAATTTTGATTTTCTTGACAGTCTTCAAATACTTGCTCAACTAAATTACCACTGGAAATCATATCTTCAGGTAATTCGATTTCATTGAAGTCAAATTTTGGAAAGATTTCCATTTCTCAGGTGCAGAATGTACTTTAAAAATGCTTCCTGTTCAGGATTAACACAGTTATTTATCATTCAAAAACAAAAATATTTGAAATACTTCCAGAGATTACTTTTTCTTGTTGACAAGTCAGGTGCTTCACTGCGGTTGCTTCGGAGATGAACCGGTAAGTACTGACGGAAATCATCTCCAGTAACTAGAATTCTTCCTCATAGTTTTATAATAGAAATTGAATCTCAGGAAAGCGGAATTTTCAAGGCAAACGTCTTGTGTTTTGTTTGTCTTAAAGGCAGTCCTGTAGTACTGCAGTGGGTTTAAACTTAGCTTGGTAATACGGGATCCAGAGAGCGAGCCCGGCTATAGAAATACATCCCAGGGCCAACACAAGGACATTAGTAGTCAAGAAGCGTCGTTAATCCGATTATACTTTTTTATTTGTCCAAAAGATAATACAGTTGATGTGATTCCAGTAAACGCCCAACGTTTTAGTTTCGATTTTCAAAACGCCTAATATAATACAAGGTTTTATACACAAAGGTGTTACCGTTAACCACCTGTCTCATCTACGAAAAGCTTTTTTACCAACATAATTAGGATTTGTTGACAGCCTGTAAAATATTCTACAAAATTTCAATCTGTTTTCCTTGCAGAAGCCGATGTTTACTTTCTTTAGTAGCAGCTGACTGGCTTGAACTTAGAGATTATATGTTTTGGTCATATTTGTATGTCTCGATGTCATCCATATCATATCGTTACAAAAAACTAAAACCTGGACCTTCTCTTAACATCCTATTAAACTTGGACGCAATAATACGATAGAGCCGTTTGATTTCAGTATATTCACATATATTATTTCGTTGTGCCTACACAATAAACTTCTCTTCGAACTGTTTTTTTTAATCTTTCCCAAAGACCTTTTGGATATGCAGGATATCCAAAAAAAAATGTATCTTAACGAAGAGCATTTGCATCACAGAAATCACTTTGTATTATGCCGATCCATATTTTTACTGTTTATTGTCGAATGCCAAACCTCGAGCTTGGCATCCTTGTTTGTATGTCCCATAATGGGTAGAATTCACAGTAAGGGAATCTTCAAAACCTGTTGCATCCTTCATGTGAAAGAGAAGTACTTGCAAATGGAACCATTCTATAAGAGCAACATAATTTACATTTTGATTTCGATCAATGACACGCAATCGAAGGATTCGTGGTTCCTATGTACTCATTTTCCCATTCCATTTCAAGTTTTGGGCATTTCCCAGTAATAGTAAAATTTCTGGTTTGTTTGCATTTGTTTCAACGCCTGGTTACGTCAAAAGGACGCTTCTAAAATTAAGGCTCACTGTCTAAAACTTACCGAATCTTCTTGGGCTTGGTTGATATCTTACAATTGGTATAGTCCAGGTAAATGAATATTCAAACTTTGAACAACATGACTCTTTCTCTGTATGTCGTGACCAAATTGTCCTCAGCATAGGTGTCGTCTTCATTGTAAACCAAACACCGTTGACTTTCAACAATCTTTATTGAAGCGCAATCATGTCTTTTGTCGATATATTTATATAGATACTTTACTGGGCCTATCCTGCAAACATATTCAACATTGATGACAAATCGAAATTGTCAGTATAAGCATTATATGTGGCAAAATGACGATTATCACGTGTAACTCGGTGATATCGAAGTGTCTTCAATAAACAGCAAGACCATGCGAAAATTCCTCTTTATTATTTTTATTCGATTTGGGGTCAAAACGACGGGAATACATAAATTTTTCATCATTCGTTATATATGTAACTGAACTGTATAGCATCGGAAAACCAAAGCGGTACTGTAATTCTCCACTTTTATTAATCATACAACTGGCATTTGGATTTATCTCAGCTACGTACGGATTATGAACACTAATTTTCATTATGCAGGGTCGTTGGTATTTGGAATTTTAGCTGAAATTAGATCATCTGTTGTAACTAGGCTATGGATCCAATTACTAGGACTCATCATCAATAGGGGTTTATTTGCAAATATAGGCTTAAAACATCTGCAATATTGTTCTCTGATGAGATATTTCTGATGGTGGAATAATCGCAAAGATCACTTGCCGTTATGGGTGTGTTTTGTAAATTTTTCGAATTTCAGGCAAATTTTCTCATGCTTGTTGCTCTTGATGGGTAACTTTAAATTTATTGAGCCTTATATATTTGAGTTACTATAAAAACAAGATTATTTTATGAGTAAAGTGTTATCAAAACTTGTTTTTTAGTGTTTCTGTTGCTATTAGGACGAATCACTCCTTACTCACAGTTCATCACAAACTGTTTGCTACATATTTTGTGGTGTGAAGATAATGGGTCTATGAAGCAGCCATCAGTTTTGTGAGTCCACCAGTAAGAATAATAATAGGCAATAAAAATTAATAATTTCAGTTATATATTCGAAGTACGACTAGAAAACATCTTAAACATTTTCTCTTTTGTTTCTTGATTAAATTTTATTGCACAATACTCACCATAATCAAAAAAATGAACTTTGGCTGAGTGCATATGAGGCTTTTGTCCAATTGAAGGGTCGAATGAATAAACCTCACACCCATATTTTTCAGCGTCTTCGTCAAAGCTCCAGTTGTTCGCTATTCCGAATGAGTATACTAAGCAGGATTTCTGGTTAGGTGCTACTCCAGGGTTTATGCAGAGAGTATAGTTCCCATCCATGGCATCAGTCCATCCTTTGCCAATTAAGTAAACACCATTCCAAATTCTACCTCCCCACATGCCTTGACTTTTACATGCACCTAACAAAGAAAAGAAAAAACAAGAATAAATAATATTGTTAAACTACCAATTACAAGGTACGGGCAAAATTCTAGACGAGCTACTTTGTGCTATTTTGGAAAAGGGGTTAAGTTAAAAAAAATGCAACTTTCAGGGATGGATCAACAGACTGATCTATATCCTGGGACATACATTAGTATGTTCCACTTATTGAGATTTTGACAAAACAATATTACACCTTAATTTTGGATTTTCAGGTTCTTTTTCTCTGGTTTCAGTTTTGAAAATCAAAGTCCTGTTATTCAAGTAGAATTTTAAGCCATAATAATGAGTTTCTTCTCAATTTAGCAAATGTATTATTTTGTAGATCATTAATCCTCATAAATTGGGATTGAACAAAGTTGTGAAGCTGAAAACACTTTCCTTTAACTAGAACTAGTCTCAGGTATAAAATTATCATATGTGTACCCTTTAGTCCTAGCGACTGTCTCAATCCTAGTAAACATTCTAGTCGTATTGGCAAATTTGTTGCAGTGATTCTTAGAACGAAACTTTTCTCTTTAACGTTGATCTGATTGAAATTTCAGGCCAGGAGGATACATCAATTAAAGTTTCTAAACAAAGGAAACCTCAATCAGAAACAAATCTGGTTTCATTGGTTCTTGAAGTCCTCTTTTTCTTTTTATTTTAAAACAATCAATAAGATCTTTCTTAATGAAAGAGCTGAAAATACATTTATTCAAACAATTAAAACAAGATATAACACAGTAAGATTCTTATTGTGAAATAGTCAATCAATAGATAGATAATGGATAAGTGGCCATGAAGACAGTAAAACAGCATAAATGAAAGGTACAAATAGCATAAAGTTTGATCAGTGATCACCGTAAAACACTTAAGTGAAACACTACATTAACGTAATAATAGTACTTATTACTTTGAAATGCGGTTATTGAAAAAGAAAACAATTAACACTTGGAAAAAACACTCAAATGAAACATTACATTTACTTTATAATATGATTTTTTTTGTAATTAACAAAATTTCCAGATACCTCGCTATTCTACAAATAGACTGAGACGACGTACTATTTAAGACACCTGGAAGTATCAACTCATTTTTTCCAAATGTCTATTCTATTATCGTAGTGAGCCCCTGGCACCGGCTGAAGCAATGCACCGAATAATTCTCTTTAACTTTGCAAAGAGGGCAAGTATATATATCTTCATTGGAGCTTCTTTCTTTGGAATATCTTTTAAATCTTGCGCTAATTGGACGGCAATTAGCCCTGAGGTGCATCCATAACGGTTGTCTATATTTGCCTATAGTCAAACTAGTAATGTAATGGAGGTCAGGATGGCCTCGACCCTGTAGAAAGTAAAAAACTATGCATATTTTGAGTCCAATGATTTGAGTAACGTTTCCTTTCCTAAAAACAAGATGTGTCTTTAGTATCTGTGACTTAATGCAACATTATATAAGAAAATGAATGAATCTGAACAGCTAAAGCAAAAGAAATGGAGAAAATGTCAGAGGTAATGCTGAACGAAAATGAAGCACAACAATATCAATAGTGACGACTTTTTGGATTTAAGCGTAGGCGCTACTCTTTTCTTCTATACTAGTTTAAGATCACAAGGAAGTTTAAAGGTGATTCATTTAAAACGTTATTACGTGCACCTGTGTGTTACGTTATAGGAGATAGTTTACCTATGTCAATATACTGAACATGCCGTAATCTCGCGTGACTTGTTTCGGTTCCGGGGGACACTTATAGCCCAGTGAAAACAAGCTTTGAAGGTGACGCGTGACTTGCTAAATTTATTGAAGATAACGTAATCTCACGTGACTTGTTTTGCTAGAGCTCACGGGCCGCTAGTCAAGTCGAGAACCCTTCTATTTAAATTTATCAGGTTATTAGCAAAGGGTTCTGTGAAGTGAATTTTTTTTTAAACGGACCCATTGGACAATAGGTTGTTAAATTAGTAAAAATTTGAGACTTAAATCAAGGATTTATCTTGCAAATTTCCTTTTTTAAGGAAATACTTAATGCTACCTGCTAGAAGGAAGCTTGAATCAAGGAATCTGCACTGAGAAACCTTCCTTGATTTTGAAATTTGAAGGGATTATTAACAGGATCATATTAGGTTCTGACGAGGTATACTAGTAATGAGGTTGACATAGGCAATTGAAATGATTCTTTAGAAAATGGTTTTTGTCACTTTTATATCATTTGAAAGGTAATATCGAACAGTGGGATGTTCAATTGAAAAAAATTGCAGACTTAAATCAAGGATTTGTTATGCGTAGGCATATTTTAAGGAAATATTTAATGTTAAAGAAGCTAGAATCAAGGAAAGTACCCTGAGAAACCTTCCTTTGATTTTGAAATTTAAGGGTATTATTACGAAATTCATGCTAGAACTGGACATGGTAGGCCGGTAAAGAGGTTAAAAAAGACAGCTTGAAATGATTTGTACGTACATTTGACAGGTTATTAGCAAATGATTTTCTTCATTGAATACTTTTTAGGGGGAATCATAGGGCAATAGATTTTTAAATTGGCAAAAATATCAGACTGAAATCAAGGATTTCTCCTACAACTACCCTCTTAAAAGTAAATGTTTGATCTTGCATGCCAGAAACGATTTTGAAGTTTTGAAGGGGTTATTAACAGGTTCATGTTAGATTTGGACATGGTATGCTGATAATGAGGTTGATAGAGGCAATTGAAATGATTTATTACCAATGGTTATGTCAATTGTGTATCATTTGAAGGGCATCATAGCTGTGTTGCCGCAGTAATAGATTTTCTGTGAAACTTAACAGGTTTTTTTGATGGTCACAGGTTCAAAGGTATTTGCCACCGAATGGTAGAAAGTCACCGGTATTTGTACTAAAGACTCCTAATATGACCTAATTTTCTGCTAAAAGTTGAATTTTGTAGAGCTCACATTTACGGACTAGTTTTAGTGATTTTGAGACGACATGTCCAGAAGCGAGGGAAGCAGAATTGGATATCATTTTATTTGAAAAATATCTGAAAACACCTTGGGGGGGGGGTAATATGATTTGGTCTAAAACACAAAACAATGGAATTAAAACATGATTCACATCAAGAAAATGTCTGGAAATGCTTTAGAAATGTTAATAGGTACCATAGAGTACCACAGGCCCAGCATTTTCATTAGGGGGTGCAAGAGAGGTCTATATCCTTAGAGTCAAGGGGCAACCATTAGGTGAACCTAAAAAATAATAACTACATATTTCCCCATTGAAACACTTATGACTTCGTACTGAAAAAGAATATATTAGTCTGAAATAGAATATGTTATTAGTCTGTAAATTCTTGAGGGGTAAAGCCCAGACAAGGTAAATAACGGCTCCCAAATAGAATTTTTAAACGCTTGTATAGAATATGTTATTACTCTGTAAATTTTTGAGGGGTAAAGCCCCCTCCTAGACCAGACAAGGTAAATAACGGCTCCCAAATAGAATTTTTAAACGCTTGTATAGACATCCGTGGGGTTAGTAACCGTTTGGATATAGAGACCCCATACTACTACCTAAAAGTTCAAGATCTAGAAATCTGAAAAGAATTACGGGAGAAAGTGATTATGATTGGATTGTAAAAACACAAAGCAATGGAGTTAAGACATGATTTATATCAAGAAAATGTCTGAAAATACGTAAGAAACGTTAATAGATGCCATAGAGCACCACGAGCCAGCCAGAGAGTATTACAGGATGGGAATTAAAATAGAGTATCACTATCTAATAATGGAATGGTGTGTTCCCGGTGTTCAAATAAAAAATATATGTCAGGATATTCATACGTTTAACTGATGATGACGGGTGCGAGAGGGTGCCACGGAAAAGCCATAGAATGCCACGATAGCTTTAATTGCCACGAATGATCAGAAGAAATGATATTGGCAATTTTTCTTAAAGTTTAAACCATTGATTTTAGTGAATACAGTTTGTGTGTTTATTTCTTGTAGAAAAATGGTTGAAAATGCTTTAGGAATGATAATGTGTGCAGAGGTTACTACAGTCCAGCTACAGAGTCTTAAAGGCTGGGAATTGCCATAGAGTATCACGATCTAAAAACCAACTGGTATACTCCCGCTGTTCAGAAAACACAAACGTCAGAAAATGTTTAGGTGATGATGATGGGTGCCACAGGCTGCCGTCGTGAAACCAATTTTTACAAAATCACTGGAAATACGGAAATGGCCCATTCAATAATATGTTTTAAATTCACTTAGGAAATAAAACTTAGGAAATATAGAATTGAAGACGAAAAGATATTGAAATAGATCAAATGCTTTGCTAAAAGTAAGAAGCGATGTTAAAACTTAAGAGCCGTATCTAGTATTCACGTAGGGTGTTGCCCTGTTTCTAGAAGATAATTTCTGTATATTTTAGAAGGTTTTAATTTAAAAGTTGAAAATATCCCTTCCCTATATGTGTAATATTGATTTCAGTGCCCTCAGAATAAAGTGTTTTAATAATGTTTGTAAATTTGTTTATAAATAAAACTTTTATGCACAATAAATTCCTTTGTCTTCATCTTTTAGTATTCTCGTTCCACAATGAATCTTCAATAGTGTGCCACGGTGGCGTGAATTGTCATGGACTACCACATTCTTACAATGAAATGGAAAGCACCGCTGTTCAAATAAAAACAATAGTCAATTTAGTTTATATGGTTATTTTTGAAAAAAATGATTTGAAAATGCCTTAGGAATGATAGTATGTGTGAGAAGGTGCCACGGGCCATCCAGAGTGTTCTATGGTGGAGTGAAATGCCAGGGGGGAATTAGGGAGGGGTAGCTTGCAAAAACACAAACCAATGGATATAAAGCATAATTTATATCAAGAAAATGTCTGAAAATGCCTTAAAAATGATATTGTGTGCCAGAGGACGCCAAGGGCCAGCCATAGTGTACTTGGACTATCACTATCCTTGGACTATCACTTTGTAACAACAAAATGAAAAATCCCGCTGTTCAAGTAAAATAGCGGTCAGTTTAGTTTATAGGGTTATTTTTGTTTGAAAATGGTTGAAAAAGCTTTAGGAATAATAGTGTTTGCCAGAGTCTGCCACGGGCCAGCCATAGTGTGACACGTAAATTCATTCTTAGACCACACTGGCTATACATGACAAATGAAACTCAGAGAAGAAATAAACTGACAAAATGAAAAATAAAATCAAAAAGAGTGGAAAAACGAGGATTTTGTCAGCCAGTGGCAAACCATGAAGTAGAAGAAATAAGCAAATATTTCGACAAGGACCTCCGCCAAGTTGTCCTCAGTGCTAAACAAAAAAGAAGAAAAAGAAAGAAACAAAAAACCAAAATCTAATCTTTCGAAGTTTACCTTACAAAGGCTTGAACTGCCATGGTGGGAATCACGAAGGGTTGGCTTGTGAAAACACAAACCATTGAATTTCAAGCATAATTTTTATCAACAAAATATCTAAAAAATGCCTTAAAAATGATAATGTGCATCACAGGGGCGCGACAGCCCAGCCACATTTTTCCACGATCGGGAAAAAAGTGCATTGATGTTCTTAAATTGAAGAAAATATACAAATCAATGTTTCAAACCGTGATTTTGCTCGAAATGAGATGAAAATAATCAAGTCCATCCTTCAAAACGATTTGCGTTGGCTTAAAAAATATGAAGGTGTTTGACAAAAAAAATGAAATCTTGCTTGAATTGCAACGCGTGAGAAACAGAGTGTCACGTGTTAAGAACGATCATTGATTATGGATAGTAATTAATTTCTTGTTATTTCATCCAATGGTTTAATCATTTGGTCTGGGCAATACATCAAATGAACAATTGCATTACTCTCATTTAAATTTACATAACTATAATGTAACATCCACGTTCGTATCAAACGTATAACAATAATATCCCCTAAACTTATTGTCAGTAATCTATTTTATCCCCTCCATGCGAATTATTTCCGGAGATAAGAATCATGCGATCCATAGCTCACCGAGAAAGGCAATATGGAGATTATCGATCCAGAAACTGTGTAGAAAATTCACCGAATGAGAAACGGTCTATAATATAGAATCTATTCTCAAGAACCTAATATTAGGAATTATTTGTTGGTTCAGGTATCTAAGGCACCATTCCATTGGGGAATCTCTGATCTTACGTTCGATTCCTACAGCGGACTAAAATATTTGGTGACGGATTATAAAGGTTCCCTGAGGTAAAAAATTTGGAAGAAAGTGTCTGGAGTAAAAAAACGCGCTGAAGAAAAAAATCTCGAAGAAAATGTCTTAAAGAAAAAAAAGATCTTGAACAAAAAGAACTATCGAAGAAAAAAGTCTTGAAAAAATGTCTTGAAATGTTTTGAAACGTCTTGTAAACGTCTTGAAGAAAAATGTCTTAAAATACGTCTTGAAATGTCTTGAAACGTCTTGAAGAAAAATGTCTTAGAAACCGTTTTCAAATGTCTTTAAAATGTCCGAGACATTCTGAAAAGATTGTCTTGAAGAAAACACCCCCATAAATATTATGTAACACCCACTTTTGTGTCATCTTCAGCTACAACTGCTGTTCACCCTTGACTAGCGGCCCGTGAGCTCTAGCAAAACATGTCATATGAGATTACATCATCTTCAATAAATTTAACAAGTCACGCATGACCGTCGAAACCTGTTTTCACTGGATTATAAGGGTCCCAGGAACCAAAAGAAGTCCCTGAAGATTACTTCAACTTTAATAAGTTTACATAGGTAAACAATCCTATATTACGTAGCAAACAGGTGTGCGTAATAACGTTTTGAGGGAATCACCGTTAAACATCTTAGCGACCTTAAACTAGTATAGAAGAAAAGAGTAGCGCCTATTAGCAAGCTTAAATCCAAAAAACACTCACTACTGATATATGTGGCTAGGAGACATTCGACAAAAAGCATCAAAGACTATCAAATCACCAATGAAAGTGATATTCAACGAAATTTTCGGTTAAAATGATAGACAATGAAGTCTTCTGTTAAAAGACAAATGAAAGCAAGAATCACACTAAATTGTTAAAGAAATCTATGGTTAGATTAGAAGTAATGACGAGAATCACTATGATTCCCAGGATAATACAAATCTTATAAATTTTTGGATTCTGTGGGAGGATAAACAGTAATGAGGGAGTTCGTTCTTGAATTCACGCCAGAACTTCTCAATTCAGCTGAAATCGCTAATTTACCACCTCATAACTTATGACTAAAGAATAACATGATGATTACGCTATTGTGTAACTTGAGAATAAAATATTTACAAGCCTGTTGCGTGCCGAGTGCCAGGGCCTGAGCAGAGCTCGGGCTGCTGTTTCGGCTTTATAAATATATATGGACAAAAGGGCCTTTTATAATGATCAAGTATCTCAGGTTTTTTTGCCGGAAAAGTTAATTCGTCAAAAACTTACCTTCTTCTGAGCGTAAAAATATTTTGCCAACTTGTTCATACGAGGTAATTCTGTCATCTGACGGTTTTAATTCAGCTAATAAAGTTTTAAGTTTATCCTTGGTTGTTCGGTAGTCTCTTTTTTTCTGGATTATCTTCTAAAATTGTCTTTGGCAAGACAACAGCTGAGTAGTTCTGGTACAAAGATATTGTGAGTAGAATTGAAAGAAGGATAATTATCACTCTGTCCTGCCGTCGAGAAAATGGAAAGCTCTAAAACAAGAAATACAAAGTTTACTTTAAGTTACCTTGAATGGTAATACAAAAAAATAAAAGGCGGGTTTCTTGGCCTCTGTAATTGATCATTTCTGGAAGATAGAGTCTGCCCGTAATCTTAATGCCAACCAACTAACCCTTTTTTCATCAACCGCATCTAATTGAAATTGTGCGAGGTAAATTTTAATTAAAATAGCCCAAAGATTATGTAACAAAGCTTTTGGGAATGATACAAACCACTAGAGTCCCGGGGAAAGGGTTTTAAGTTATGCTCTGGGGACATATAAGGTTTTTTCCAGAATGAGCAATCGTAGAAAATTCAGATGGGTCCCATTTGCTTTGAAATTGGAAGTTATAGTGCCCTTTTTAAGAGTCGAAGTGATTTGAGAGCAACCCTGCCCCCCACGCCCATCATTTTCTAAAACAAACATCCAAACAAAGTTTTGAAACATCAATTCTTTTCAGCCTTGTTAAAAGGTTCAGTAATTATGCGTTTGGGGTAGTCACCCTCCCCCGGAGGTCTCCTGGGCAAGGGCTGTAAGTCAGGCAGTTTTTTCCTTGTTTACATACAATATATATTATTGAGAAAAGGTATGCAATTTTGACTTCTACTTTCCCAAAATACGAAGGGCATTAATTTGAGTCTTTCAGAAATGTTGAGGAAAGTGTTGAACTAAATCAATACATGTTATGTGTATATGGGTTGTCAAAAGTGTGTAACCCAGGAATGACTGAGTATATTTGCACAATACTGCTGCTACAACTACTGCTGCTTCTACAGCTACCACAACTATTATTACTACCACCACTACTATCACTAAAACTACTACTTCTGTAATGAGTTCTTCAAAGGCTAAGGATACTGAAAAAACATCCGAGGAAAAGTTGAGGGGAAAGTTGAACTAAATCAAAACATTCGATTTATGTACCGATTGCTGATACGGGTGCATCAACAATATTTTTGGAACGACTAATCATATCAAGAGCATCATTTCCATCTGGAGGTTCATTAGTGGGATGTTCAGTTAATCGAAAGGCAAAATTTACCTGATACTACTGCTATTAATACTGCTGCTACTACTGTTATTACTAATAGTAACACACTATTACTGCTACTACTGTTCCTACTATTACCACTACGACTACGATACTAGTGCAATTAAGGCTACGCGTATAAAGGTGAAAAATGGACAGTATATTGAGGGTGAATTTGATCTAAACCAAAACACACTATATGCATGCAAATTGTCAAAAGGGCACATCTAAACAATTGATTTGGGTGTTAAATTGTAACTACCAGAGAATACTTAAAGTGGAAGATTAATTGACAAAAAAGGTAACATACGCGTGTCACTACTAACACTAATACCACTGCAGCTTTAAAAAAACTGCTACTAAACTGCTCCAGCTACTACTTCAATAGTAACAACTCGCAAGGCTTTGAGTATTAACGGAAAAAGGGCGTCAAAAGAGTGTCTAAAGCGCAAATCAACAATATTTTTTGAACGGCTTACCGTGTCAAGGTGAAACTTCCGGGTCATCATGAAACCGATATTTAACTGCCCAAAAAGCAATATGTATATGCTACTACCGTTACTATTACTGCTGCTACTACTGCTACTGCTACTACTAATACAGCACATACAGTGCAACTACTTCTACTACCACCGAAACTAATGTGATAATAGTACTATTAAGGCCAATTCTATTAAGGTAAATTTGAGAGAATATTAATGGAAAATTCGAAGTAACATACGACATTGTGTGCATTTAGATTCTCAAATAGCGTATCCTAGGACTTGATTTGCGTATTAAGTTGGAACTCTCAGAGAATACTTAAAGGCGAAATTAAAATGACCGAAAGGCAATATGTGCAGACTACTACTAATACTACTACCACTGCAACATTTACTAGTTCTACTACTACTATTACTGTTGCTCCAACTACTACTTCTATCGCAATTACTTGTAAGGTTATGAGCATTAAGATGGAAATTTCAAGAAGTATATGAACATACAGGTTATCAAAAGGACACATCGACAATGTCATAGCAATGGCTAATTGTATTAAGTTGAGTAGTAATACTGCTGCTGTGATTACTATTACAACTATACCTAAGGGTATGAAGGTGAAACTTTCGGAGATAATTTCTGAAGTTTTCTGTTGTACGGATGACAACCTGTCATCCATATGCAGGTTGTCAGAAGGGTGTATCAGCAATATCTTAGGAACAGTTTCGTGTGTGAAATTAAAACTCAAAACGAGCAAAAATTAACATGAGTGGGGCCCAAATCCCCTACGCCTTCCCAAAGTCAAAACATGATTTACACTTTACTAAAAAAAAAATTTAATGGTTTCACTTTTATAAATTTAATAAATCAAACCATATTAAAAATCTTAAGGAATAAATATAAGCATATGTGCATTAAACTGACAATGCACGTTCATTTTTAATTTTTTCAGTGAAGTGCAAATTAGGTTATGGCCATGGGAAGGCATCAGGGGTTTTGAGCCCTACTCATGTCAATTTCTGTTCGTTTTGAGTTTGAATCGGTTATTTATTGTAATTTTTTTTTTTGGGGGGGGGGTTTCATTTATTTATTGATGCTGATTTGTAGTAGTTTCACGCTTGGTAGATTTTTCAAACAATCAATCAATATCTTAACTTTCCGAAAAACCTATAGGGGTTTAATATGGAGTGGAAGACAAAAAAAAAAAAGAAAAGAAAGAAGAACACACTCACCAAGAAAACAATACTACCTGGAAAAGATTCAAACATTTCTACTAACACATAGCAGGATGGAAGTTTGTGTCCTATAAATCCTAGAAAATGAGCAACCGCAACACTGCTAAGCCACGGTTAGTGGCTTAGTTAACCCATAGGCTGACACTAGTCTTTTGTTTTTAGCCCATAGGGTATACACAAGAGAAATTTTCGAAACGAAAATATACGGATCTAGTTGTCTTTTTATCAGAAGCCGTAAACATATTCCAAAATGAAGTCAATGCCAAGACATGAGGCATCACAAAAGCGTTGTAAACACAAGCGAGAATATGCCTACTGTAGCAAGCTTTACAGCAAACTAGCACATCAAACGCTTTTCTAAGTTTCTCACTTATATCAGAGATAAGGAGAGCCCTTGTTATTTGTGCACTGTATCCTGTCGGGAGACCAAGATACTTAATACAAGCAGATAACTAAACACTCTGATTTCCTAACTATACACATTAAAATTTAGCATTAAAATTCAGACCAATTTTGGCACATTCCCAACTAAACACAGAAAAATTTTCCTCAACAGACGATACAGGTCTACTTAAATTCAGAATGTTGTCAGCTTAATTGAGTATGGAAAGGTCCAAACCTTTAAAAAAAAAACTAATTCTAGCCTTTATCTGGGGTGCAACCACACTGTTATTATACAATGGTGGCGAAGTTTCCCCACTTTGGCGGATTCCTTTCCAAACTTGAATTACGGCTTTATACATTACGTAATCATGACGAGTAGGTACTTTCACGACAACACATAATCTCGCATACAGATTTTTAAATACCCGCACAACTTGAACGATTGAGACTTCGCTGCTGTGCCCTATACAGCAAATGGGAACGCACACTAGAATCATGAGCCGCACGAGTACGAGAGACATCATGAGCCACAAGGACGAACAATTCGCCACTATTCTTATTATTCATCAGAACGTAGGCAAGTATATAATGCACGTGTTCCTGACTATAGCCGTCCTTAAATCCAAACTGGTCATATGGAGTGGAACAAGCCCTATTTACGTCTTTAATCACTACTAACTTCAACAATTTACATGGAACAGAAAAAACTGTTATAGGAACAACGTTGCTGGCTATCTTTATCTTTATTTGGAATAGGAGTCAATGTAACAACACAATAGGAATCAGGGACAATACCAGAATTTAAAATGATTTGGTAAAACAAATGTAGGTGCTGCAGCAGCTTATCACTTGCATGTAATAAATGAAAACAAATAATTGATCATAACCAGAAGAGAACTTTTTTCGAAGGTGAATGGTAGTACTATAAATATCAGAGGCCGTAACTACGAAACCAATATCTGATTCAGTGTCAACTAATCTATCCACTAGTAGTGACTTATAGCGAGTTTCTAACACTGGATTAGGTGAAGAAAATTTTCTGGTGAAATAGTGGATCCATTCACTCTTACTTGGAAGCTCTGAAACAACACCTTTTGACTGTATTCCCCCGATGTATCTCAAGATTTTATTTGGATTAGCTGCGAGTAGCTCGCTCCTGCAGTCAATAATCTCAGCTTTGTGATTGGCAAGACACTTAGCAAAACGACGTTTGGTATATGGCCATATGTCATTGACGGCACCAGATTCCGGTCGCAATCATTCCATATTTGGTACCAATACTTTGAAGATTTGCAACTTTGCTGAAAAGCCCGATTAACAGACTAGCCAGGTATTTCTGAACCTGGACGAACTTTAGTACAACGCTCAGCACAACGCACTGCATGTGTGATTTCACTTCAGTAAATGTTGATTAGAACTTTTTCTCCGTCTCGGTGAGTTCTGAGGATTGTTGCAGCAACTGGAAAGGGATCTTAATTTTGCCAAGTGTGGCATCAAGCTCTGCTTTATATGCAACAGGATTTATTTTCTTCCAGTCCCTTTTGAATTCCCACTTCTGTTTCTTTTAATCTTTTTTAAAGAGAACACTATCAATAACAAAATGGTTGGAAATTGGCAAATGATCCAATAGCGATATGCTAAAGTTAACATGGATTGAGCCATTCGCAGTCATGTCGTTTGAGAAGAGCATGAAATCAATCGAACTCGTCGTTCCGGAGCTATGGATGTATGTATACGAATGGTCATTTGGGACAACATACAGATTGGACAGAGTAGACAGAAGTACTTGAGATCTTGAGTGATCTGGAACGGAAATGTCGTAGTTCACGTGCCCGGCGAGGATACCAGGATGAGATTTAGCAATCCTTAGTATAGCACAGGATAACGTTTCTTCGGAAGCAAAGTTGTTGTAATCAGTCGGTAAATAGCAGTAATATACTATCAGATTTGCAACTTTTATACCAAGGAAACACTCGTCCTCGACAAATACTGATTCCAAAAGGTGAGAACTGATTCTTAAAACCAGTCTACCGGAGGTGTTCCTCTGCCAGAATTCTTAGCTGGCACCGAAAAAAGGCAAGTTCTGTCGTTAACTTTTAACAGGGAAAGCGAGTCGGCTGAAAGGAAATGTTCTTGTAGACACAAAACCTCGTTGTAAGACATCAAGCTTTCAATCAGTGGGAGCTTATTGACTACACCGCCATTCAGATTCCACAAAGACACATTTAGCTCATAGTTGATCAAGGCTTCATCATGAGCTGTGCGGCTACGGGGCACTTAGCACCATAGTAAAAATTGTCTTTCCTCTTACAGAGAGCACTCTTCAGTGCAGTATTTCAGGGTTACTGTTTACTATTCGCATGAATGCCACTGCAACGGGAACCGCGAATAGCGTTCTTACAGTCATTAGCAGCGTGACCGTAATCTTGGCACTGAAAACAAATCATCGGCAAATACCGATACGCCTCTATTCGGAAGCAGTCACAGCCCAGAGTTATAGGGTCGTTCATTGCATACAAAGACAAGCTTATATGAGCAAGTTTGTCGAATTCTATTGGCTTTTTGCAATTCCTAATCATTGAACTGTTTAGCGCTTCAGTACTAGACTTTGCTGCATCTGTGTCAACTATTATCACGTGCCACTCTTTGCTACGAGGCCTCAGATCCACTATATGGGTGCAGCAATGACTAACAAGACCTTCAAGATACTTTTTGCTACTGTTGGGCTGTTTGAGTCCTTTCGGAGGTTGTTGGAGAATCACAGAGTAAGAACGTTCTACTGTATCGGGAAGGTCAGTTGCATTTGCACCCGCAGTCGCACTAGCTTTATTTTGTGCCGATCTGAAGAAGCATAGGTGGTCTATAGGATCGTCCACAGTAGAATGAAGCTTACTGAGCTGGCGAGTCAGTGTGCCTGTAACCTCCCCTGATAGTGTGGGTACCTCGTCAGGCTCATAGATTACAAGCTTGGGGAGGACTACTCTCTTCTCGTCACAATTCCAGATGGCTCTTATCAGATCATTAACCTTGTCTTGGGGCTTAACACAATCTGTAGAACGAGTAGACATAGCGGCTAACTACCATAATTCATCCTTTGCCTTAGTCAGCACATCAACTTTGAAATACTGTACTGCCTTTGCCACTATTTCATTATACTTGTTCCCCGCTTTGATTGCTCGGAAGACAAACTTCAAAACTGGTCTATAAACCATGTCTGGCTTCAAACTGCTAATTTCTCTTTCGGAATCAAATTGCCTCTGACCAACGTTGCCAACACTTTGAGATAAACTGTACCAGTTTTCCAAACTAAGTTGTACCGAAAGAGATTCAGTCGCTTTGAGACGCTAGCCAGCAGTTATATTTTATTGATTTCGCTGAAAACTGAGGAAATGTTCTAGGGCAAGAACAGGAAAAATAAACCCAAGACAGTAGCAACCTCATAGCTTAAAATATGGAGATTGCTACTATAAACTTTCTCAGCTTAACAAAACAGCAGTCCCAAACCACTAAACGCATTTTAGAAAAAGGTTTCAGTAAAATATTCTGAGAGCGTTCTCGAAGCTGATTGCTGGGGTAAATCCTTTCTTTCGAAATTTTGGGCATTAAGGTGAATAATAGATAAAGTATGAAGGCCAATAACGTAGTGTAAAAGAACTTATAATCCACCTACACGATGAGCAACGAGTAGCAGAAGCTATAAACAAAACGCATCAGCATCTGCGCCATGAAAGTGGCTAATACCACAGATTCCCGTGAGTCCATGGACTAGGCTACCAACCGGCGAGTTACTCGTTGATCATATCCTACACTGGTATGGCTCTTTTACTCGTACGGACTGGCTCTTGGTCGACACTATTAATCAGAACTAAATTGATTTAAAAGAAGTATTTTGACTATATTGCACAAACAATCAGGTTAAACCGTACAAAGGTAACAAAAGTATAACATTAAAAAAAGAGGAACATTTGTTCTAGTTGGTAATTTTTCTGCTTCTTCTTCTCTAACCACGTTGCTCTAACCGCGTGTTTATTTGCTCTTCATTTTTATTTTTGACACGCCACCGCTTTTCTTCTAACCGTGTGTGTCTTTGCTCTTCATTTTCATATTTGACTTGCTCACTGGTTAGATACCGCATGTCTTCTAACCACGTATGTCTTTGCTTTTCATATTCATTTTTAACCGACTCTAATTGTCGTTTTCGTATATCTTCTAAACTGCCCGTGTCTTTGTTCTTCATTTTCATTTTGTACACGTTTATGGATCTTGATTACCTCAGACAATTAAAGCAGTTGCCTTTGCTTTAGCTGTCCATATTGGTTGTTTCGCAGTTGATGGTTTTTAGGAAATTCGTTAAGAGCCTTAATTTTGGTTTTATGCAAATTACGTCATGCAGTAAAACTACAATGACGTTATGCACGTAAAAAAATAAAATTGACGTCACGTATATCATAGCATAAAAAACTACAATGACGTTATGGACATAAAAAATTACACTGAAGTCATGTACGTCATGACATCATATGACATTTTTCTCTTATATAAGATACCCGAGTTTCCAAATTTAGTCAGTTGTTTATTCAACACAATGTCTATAGGAATACCCAAAAAACGAAAATTTGCAAGTGCAGTTTCTATAAATGATGATTCTGTGGAACCAAACCTAAACTATCAAACGTGAAAAGATGTGAAAATCCTGGACCATCAGTTGCAACAACACCAATACGGGAAGCTAAAAAAGGCCATTGCTAAAGTAAATGAAGTAATCAAAATCCAAAAAATGGCACAAATGAAAAAGAACAGCAAAGACACAAGTGGTTAGAAGACAGGTAAAAACGGCAACTACAGCAGATGAAAAAAATAAAATGAACAGCAAAGATGCGGGCGGTTAGAATACATACGAAAACTACAATTAGAGCGTATGAAAAATGGAAATGAACTGCAAAGATACGGTTTGACAGTCGAAAATGATAAAGATGATGATTAGGATGGGGATTTTGACTTGGCTAAGGTTATTAATACTTACCAGGCCTTTGTTAAGAAAAAAAAAGGTTCAACTATATGTATTCAATAATGACAAAAGACAAGCTGGACCATCAGTTGCGGCAACACCGATACGGGCAGCTAAAGAAAAGACCATTGCTAAAGTAACTGAAGTAATCAAAATCCAAAACTTGTCAAAAATGAAAAGGAACAGCAAAGATAGGAGTAGTTAGAAGATAAGCGAACACGAGAATTAGAGAATATGAAAAATGAAAATGAACAGCAAAGATATGGGCGGTTAGAAGATATACGAAAACGACAATTAGAGCGTATGAAAAATGAAAATGAACATTAAAGATACATTTTCACAGTCAAAAACGATAGTGATGATGATTGGGTTTAGGATTTTAACATGGATGAGGTCATTAATACTTACCAGTCCTTTGTTAAGAAAACGAAGGTTCGATGATATGTGTTTCATAATTACAAAACACAAACCGAGGCAAATGTCAACGTTCAACATATTATAAAACCTCCAAAACCAAATGCTACATCAGCCTCTGCCAAAAAGACAAAGTTTCTGCGTTATGTTTTTCATAATGAGAAAAGACAAGCCGAGGCAAAAGAAGCAAATTCTATAGGACAACAGACACAAGGAAAAGAAAGTTTC
Organism: Artemia sinica; assembly: GCA_027921565.1. Classification (NCBI taxonomy): domain Eukaryota; kingdom Metazoa; phylum Arthropoda; class Branchiopoda; order Anostraca; family Artemiidae; genus Artemia; species Artemia sinica. The sequence goes on from CM051258.1 coordinate 46,959,078, forward strand.
GATTGTTGGATTCACTAAAAAGTACAAGAAATGTACAAAGATATTCAACGCCTGAAAGGCAAGCTGAGAAGAGATACAAGCTTTGCAGTGGCCAGGGAGTTGTTTCATTAGAAAGAGATCTATAGAGACAGTTCGCAGCCCAAGAAAAAAAAAACGAAGGGTATCCCAGCCAACAGACATAATACATGTCTTTCAAGAAGATTTTCAATCTTCAGTAAATCGTGGTTCCAGCGGGTCTACTCAGACAATTGGCAGCCTAAAAAAGAAGAAGAAGGATAGCCCAGTCAAAACAAATAGAACCTGTATTTCCAGAAGATTTTCAATTTTCAGTTAATCCGGGTTGCAGTGGTAGTTATATTAAAAGTTATAATAAAGAACGAACTCTTGCCTATACTAACTTGTATTGACAACTTTACATAAAGGATCAATATAGCTTCTTATAATCCGTGTTTGCAGCCGTAGCTAGCAACCTTGTAAGAGTTATATAGAAGATCGATATAGTTAATTATAATTACAGATTATTTAAGTTCATAGGTATTATGGCTGTAAAGATAGCTGAAACCTAGCAAAGAACAAACCATGGCAGATATCCAGGTTGTAGCGGTGGCCAAAAACCTAATAAGAGACGATCAAGTCCAACAATAAATAACGAAATAGCCCATAACTCTTAAAATTATAGTCAGATCGTCAAAGAAGAAGCACACTATAAGAACGCTATTATGAAACTATTAGAATGTTTTAATTCACTTTGCCAATCTTTTAATGGTTTTTCATCTCAAGGAAATCGGGGTAATATCTTAAATGTTAGCAATAATCCAAAAATCATTCTCAGATATTTTGTTTCTTTAAATTCGTCTGTATTACTTAAATCAGAAGTAAAAAAAATAGAGAACTGTCTAAAACGAAAAACAAATTTGTTTGACATTCGAATTGCTCACACGATTATTTATATATATATATATATATATATATATATATATATATATATATATATATATATATATATATATATATATATATATATATATATATATATTATATATATATATATATATATATATATATATATATATATATATATATATATATATATATTGATATATTAACGAGGATGATCCTCCTAAAAACACTTAAAGAATACTTGGAAATTTCGAGAGAAAAAATATATTAACGTTTATCATGGAGTCTAAATTACAGAGTCATATCAATATTTTCCAAGCACCAAACATAAAGTTTGGTGGGCATATAACTGGTTAACTGAATCAAGTTCAACTCAACCCACTGATCGACCGATTCAATTGTATTCTTCTTCAACCAAACCACCTTTAACCTTTACTCTCGTTTAATTTAGCCCCGCTTAACTCGACCATCTATAACTCAAACACCAATCAAGTCAGCCCCAAACATCTCAACCCCGGTGTAGTTCAATTTCAAATAGACCCAACCCTATTCAGATCAACACCCAAACAACTCAGCCCTCATTCAAATTAACCCCCGTGTCATTCAACCCTCATTTGACTTATTCCCACTGTTTAACTAAATCCTATTTAACTCACCCTCTATTTAACTCAATCCCCATGAACTCAAACCCTCTTCAACTCAACTCAGCTTTAATTCAGCTACAGCACAATTCAATTGTCATTTAATTCAACCCTCATAAGACTCTGTCCCCATTTACACCCACCCTATTTGACTCAATCCCCTATTTGACTAAAGTGCTCTCGGGTCTTGGGCATTAAACATTTTTCTCATTTCAGGTAAGCAGAAATGAGGATAAATTGTTGTATTCTGGTAGTATCCCATCAACAGGAAGAAGCAGAGCCCTATCCCCGTGTAATATTGGAATTGCTAGCCCCCAGTGTACCATCAATAGGGGCAAGCAGAGCCCTATCCTGGTGTAATATTGGAGTTTCTATTCCATTGTATGTAAACATACTCTGGTCGCAGCCGCTTGGATTTTGCCAAAAGAGACCTGCACGTTTCCTGAAAACAATGAATTCTGATTAGAATATTGTTCTTATGAAAATGCATTTTGCTTGACAAGATTATTGTCTCGATGTGACAATGCAATGAATACAAGCACCATGTACCCTGGCGTAAGGTATGCTATTTCCGAAGAACTACATTTTTTGCCAAGTATTTGATAGATAAGAATGAGAATTGACACAAGTTATTATCTGTACACAAAGTGAACATGACCTATCAAAATGCTTAAAAAAGAAATTTCTATGAGGATTATAATATGCAAGAGTTCGTAATCTGTGTATTTTTTTGTATGTTTAGTCGACGGGGACTGTTTTTCATGGATTCTTTGTTTATTATAAGACATTTACAATCCCTTTAGCTACTGAATTGTATGTATATCGTCTTTAGTTTTAAAAACAACCCTCCCTCCTAGCCATTCTTGAAGTACTGAATTCAATCTAGGAAACATTTGAACCAGGACTTTCAGGGAATAGTAAAGAACCATATCAAAACAAAAAAGAGAGTATTTACCGAATTTTTTGTGTTTGTATATCATATATTTTCATTAATTTTAAAAAACTCAACTCCCTACTAGCCATTCTTGAACTATTGAATTTAATCCAAGGAGGACCCTTAGGGGACGGTAGAGAGCAATATCTAAAATAAAAACCGCATAAATACTGACTTCAGGTAGAATAGGAACTTATCCCTTGAGGCAAACCATATTTATTTTTGATTCCAAGCATTTTTTGTTTTGGAACTTCGAATTATTTTGGAACTCACGAAAAAGTTTTGAACTTGAAACTTTTTTCAACTGTTTTTTCATGTCTTAAAATAACTAAATATTTATAACAAAAGACATTAAATTCTGATATTTTCAAAATGTGAAATGAAAATGATATATGTATGTTAACCATGATTTTTCATTTTAGAAATATATCAAGAAAGTTTTTGTTCATGATAGAGTTATCGTTGCGTTGAATACTAACAAAGAGAAATATTTGAACTACGAAACAAGCAATAATGGAGATCTGATTGGAAATGTGTGCGTGAGTTGTCATGACAATGAAAAATTAAAATTCCTTTGGAGTACCAAAAAAGTAAACTCTTATGATAGTGGATATGCGAAAGTAGTATTTCCAGAGAAGATAGTGCTCAAAGATAACGCAAGCCCAAAACTAATAGTTGACAACGAGTGTAAACTTCTTGCTTATGGTTCTGGTGGCATGCTACCCATTGATAGACCCTCTTGCCATCTTTCCAATATTAGCATTCACATAAAAGCAAAGGGGTAAAGAAAGGCCAACTACTGCACCATTGGCAAAAGCTTTATCATGTCTATATGCCGAAACCGAAATCCTTGTACAAATGACTTGTTAATAGACTGTAAAATCGAAAGTAAAATAAAAATGGCAGTAGCAGATAATATATTAAAGAAATATAAGAATGAATCGATGAAAAGCAAACCGTCTGAAAACTTTACTTGTACCATCGGCAGTATACTAACAGATACACTCATTTAACACAATAATAGCAATTATCGTATGTATGATTGGGTTTTGGGTGGAACCACGTTAAAAGTCAGTATAATATTTGTAATAAAAATTTTTTTACTTCGTTTTCTTCGGAACAGAAGTTTTTGAATTTTATTTCATGTCTTAAAATAACATTACATATACTTATAACAGAATTCAGAATGATAACACTGTGAATAAGTAATTTTTTGACCATATCAACATATGATTAGTTTTACTCTGTTGGAAGTAGAAGGTGCTAGTGCCAGTGAAATGATGCAGTACCCAATGTCGCAGTACAAATTACAAAGGGATGTCGGTCAGCCCTCGAATGAGATGAGTATGCTGGGAAGATATGTAATATTACTTAGAATTAGAGGAAGGAAATCACTTAAAGTGACATCACCTCGGAAAATTTACTAAAGAATACGTTAATAAAGACTTAATGGAAACCGTGATTTAATCTGTATTTCAGGAAAATCCCACCCAGGAAGAGACTCCTCCGACAAATTTGGTTAGAAGATGGTATACCCTCTTACACGGACACAATCTATCTTTTCCTCTTCGACACAGTAAATTTTATAGTTACATTAGGGACAATCGAGAACAAGCGTATCTTATGACTACATATATGCATAGACCACAAAATACTTTAAATGCAAGTGTAAAATATATTAAAGACAATTTTTTGAATTAGTTTACGAGAATTTTGTGACAAATATGTTATTATTTTATTTTTGAAAGTCAAAGTGCTTCGAAACAAAAAAAATTGTGACATAATTGAACATTTTTAGACCTTGTAGAGTGGAAAAAGAGACAAAGAGACACACAGATACACAAACAAACACACAGGATTACAAAAGCAGAGGCTGAGGGACACGCAGGCACATGTGGTAAAGTGGATTTATGGTTGTAGTGAAGTTGTAGTTGATATATTATTTCTCCCTTTATAGGGGATGTAGTTACGGTTCTAAGGTAAATAAACTTTGGTAACGTACCTTAAGCTTTGACCTGACTAATTTGGCGTACCAGATGGGATTTATTCGAAAGACTTAAATAAGATTGTAGAGATGTTGTCTATAACGTAATACCTTTATTTATGCAACACACGATACAATATCTGGCAATATAAAACCGCTGGGACTAATTGTCCCAGAGAACCAACAATTTTAAGACGCCTATGATAATATAATAAGACACTTAAACACTTACGATATTTGACATATAATCTAAGGTATTTCTAATAAGATATCAAACGGGCAGAGGTTTCCCGACAAATGGGTTAGTGCAAACCCAGTCTAAAAAATCTGAGTATATGTATAATGTCAACCGCATTTATCCGGCCAATTGATGCACTAATCCAGGAAATTGGTTATTGAGCAAGTTCCTTTCAAGCCCACACATTCCAGGATGTATACTTTTATCTTAATAAAAAGTGGTATTTCAAAACTTTGAATTTTATTACATTATTTTTTGTTTAATTAGGCAATTAGCGAAGTGCTCTCCCCTTTGAGAAGAGTTGTCCCCAACTCTATATATTTTGCTTTTAAAACAACAAATTTTGAGTATTTAGCACATGCTTCTTATGCTGCCATTATTTATTGGTCATTCTGTACATACAAACTAAACGGGTTTCTCAAGGGTCATGTTTATGGCCAAATGTTATGCCATGGGTGAGCTTCCAAAAATATCAATTTTGGAATGTATCCTTGTTATTATCATTTTTTTTCTTTTCTTTTTCCTCCTTTTTTTCTTTATTCTTTTCGTCTGATATTGATAAATTTCTCTTTTCACACCCTTTAGTGTATGCATATTCTCTTTTATTATGACCAACAATGGCTTAAACCTTGTATTAGTGTCTTTACTTAAATTAGATTTAAAGTTGTATCAGAAACTATTTGATTACTATGAGTTTAAATTTAATTCATATTAATAAATAAATTCTTGGATAATGCGGTTGATTTAATATTTATCTTCCGGGGTTAGAAATGCCTTAGATAATTAATATTTAAAAAATTTTAGTAACCCCAGATTTCACGTAAACACAAAATATTACATTCTCTTAATATTTTACATTTACTTAATGAATCTTTAGGCTATAAGCCATTTTCCTATACATATTAAGCATCTAAAATTACTGATTTAAATTTACTTTACAGTCAAAAATTGGAAGTAAATTCTCACTTATTACTGGATTCTGTTGACGTTGATTTATGACAAGGTAAACGTTTAGGTCCTGGATACAAAGATAGACTTGGTAAATGCTAACTACAAGCTCTTGCAATGCATCAGAAATGGATTGATATTAGCATAATTAATGAGTCAAAAATTGGCTGAAGTTGTATCCAAATATGGTTAATGTTGGCAAAAATTAACCGAAAATAGGTTGTAAGAAAAGTAGGTCTTTGGTCTAAAGAAAACTGTTGAAATCAGTATATAAATAGAGCATTAACGTTTGTATTTAAAACATTTGTATACATATACATATACACAATTTTTTTTGTTAAGAGAGAGTCTATCTCAATCGCCTATCAATCTTTGCACAATAAATCTAGCATTCATTATTAAAGATTTATATATTGACCAGAAGTCGTAAAATTTTAATAAAACATTAAAATACTGGTTAGAACTTGAAGTTACTTATGAAGAATAAAACAAGGTATATACACAAGCATTAGAATTAATTCCAGTTAGTTCTTTGTTAACTGTTTATAAAAAATTAGTGCAGAATATTTCTTGAACAACACCACTGATTTATAAATTGACCAGAAGTCACAAAACCTAGATAAAACAACTACCCAATAGACATAGTCAATTGATTGTGTCATAACGTATAAAAAGGCGAATAGCTAAATTTTGAGCTTATCAAATGTAAGCTGTAAGCCGAGCCTTATTCTATAAGGACATTAAAGCTGGAAAAAAGAGAGATGACAGTCGAATAATTTATTAAACTGTCTCAATGACCGGAAATTCAAAAAAAACTTTTAACGCTCAAAAGTTGCTAAAAACGAACCGACATAGAGTAAGCTGAAAGCACTTACGGGGATAAGTGTATTCAAAGTAGAACAAAAGAAAATTTGGAAAACATGGAAAAAAAAGCAAAAAAATATTCTATATAATCAGGGTAATTAGTGTTGAAAACATATTTAGTTATAAATGTATTTGCTAAACGTTAATAAATATGGTATTTTTATTGTAGAAATTGCATATATTAAATTTTAATAGCAAAGTCGTATTTTAAGAACTGTTGCTAAGCCCTTAAATAGCGGCTAATCACAATTCTCTGTTATAGTGCATAAATTTATTTGTTAAAGTAAAAAAAATTGTAAATATTTTAATTTTTGTTTACGACTTATCAGATTCAAAGTCTTGCTGGATCCATATATTCTATTTCCTTTGAATATTTATTCAACAGATTGAGGTTAAGATATGTTAGTTGCATTTTAACATTGGAAGAGTGTGTATCAAATTAAAACACCCTTCAGATCGTTTCTTTGTGGACCGTCCATGTCCGGTAAAACAACACTTTTAACGAGAATTTTTCAAAACCGTGATAAAATGTTTTTAGAGAACCCAAAAAAGTTCTATTATTGCTGTAGTATATGGCAAGAATCTTATGATAAAATAAAGAAGATTGATCCAAGCATGAATTTATACAAGGACTTGACGTGTTTACTAGAATTGCGCCAAACTCGTGGTTGATTACTGAAAATTTAGCTGAAGAATGATCTCAGGAGATGTTACAAATATTTACTGTCCGGTCCCATTACGAAAAAATTTCTGTAACTATTGTTCTTCATAATCTTTCTCATCAGAGTAAATGTCTGAGAACACTTACTTTAAATTGTACCTACAATATCATCTATAGATTTGTTCACGATTCAAGTTCTCTTATAACTTTGGACAAGCAAATTTATCCTGGCGAACCTAAATTTTTACTTTCCGCATGCAATCAAGCAACTAATAAACCTATGGTTACATATTATTAAACCTGAATCAAAGCACACCTGAAGAGTTGCGTGTAGTCACTGATATTTTTGATAATGAAATTACTGTATATCTACCCGTGAATAGTAAAAAGGCCATTAGTCGCAATAATGAAACTGAAGAAGCTACATGAACATAGGCATTTATTTTCCGTGCTAGCCAATTCAATACCATAACTAAAAATAAACTAACTAAAACTAAACTGAATTATACTAAAATCTAAACTAGAACGTTAAACTAAACCTAAACTAGAACTAAACTAAAACTAAACTAAACTAACTAAAAATCTAAATTAAAACTAAACTACAGCTCTAAACTAAAAGGATAAACTAAACTAAAACTCTAACTAGAACTCTAAACTAAAATTCTAAAGTAAAACTAAACTAAAAACGGTAAACTAAAACCAAACTCTAGATAAGATTCTAAGGTAAAACTAAACTAACACTCTAATCTAAAACTAAACTAAAACTAAACTAACTAAAAATTAAAGTAAACTATAACACTAAACTCTAAATTCTAGAGTTTAGTAAAACTAAATAAAACTAAAAAACGCTAAACTAAAACTAAACTGAAAATAAATCATAACTCTAACTAAACTAAAAGTAAACTATACCACTAAAGTCTAAACTATTAAACTAAAACTAAACACTAAACTAAAACTAAACTAAAACTCTTAACTACTAAACTAACCAAAAATCTATGCTATCAAACTAACTAAAACTAAACTCTAAACTCTAACTGAAACTCTAAGGTAGAACTAAATTAAAATAAACTAAAAAACGCTAAACTAAAACTAAACTAAAAATAAACTATAGCTCTAACTAAAACTTTTAACTAAAGCTCTTAACTAAAAATAAACTAACTAAAAATATAAACTAATAAACTAAAAATAAACACTAAATTAAAACTAAACTATAACTCTAACTAAAACTCTTAACTAAAAGTCTTAACTGAAAATATAAACTTCTAAACTGAAACTAAACACTAAACTGAAACTCTTAACTGCTAAACTAACTAAAAATCCAAACTACTTGACTAACTAAAACTAAATTAAAACTCTTAACTACTAAACTAACTAAAAATCTAAACTACTAAACTAACTAAAAACAAACTCTAAACTCTAAACTAGTAAACTAACTAAAACTAAACTCTAAACTCTAACTAAAACTCTAAAGTAAAACTAAACTAAAGTAAACTAGAAAACGCTAAACTAAACTAAACCCTAAACTATAACTCTAAATTAAACTAAACTCTAGCTAAAATTCAAAAGTAAAACTAAATAAAAGTAAACTAAAAAAACGCCAAACTAAAACTAACCAAAAATTAATGTAAACTATAACAGTAAACTAAAACTGAACTAAAACTCTAACTCAAACTCTTAACTAAACTAAAACCCTTAACTACTAAACTAACTAAAAGTCTAAACTAAAACTAAACTAAAACTCTTAATTACTAAACTAAACTAAAATTGTAACTAGAACTAAACTAAAGTAGAACTAAACTAAACTAAACTCTATACTATAACTCTAAATAAAACTCTTAACTAAACTAAATCTCTTAACTAAAATTCTAAAGTAAAACTAGACTAAAATAAAAGTAAACTATAACACTAAACTAAACTGAATACTAAACTAAAACTAAACTAAAAAAAACGCTAAACTAAAACTAAACTAAAAATAAACTATACCTCTAACTAAAACTCTTAACTAAAACTCTTAATTAAAAATCTAAACTACTAAACTAAAACTAAACTAAACTAAAACTCTTAACTACTAAACTAACTAAAAATCTAAACTACTAAACTGACTAAAACTAAACTAAAACTCTTAACTACTAAACTAACTAAAAATCTAAACTACTAAACTAACTAAAAACAAACTCTAAACTCTAAACTAGTAAACTAACTAAAACTAAACTCTAAACTCTAACTAAAACTCTAAAGTAAAACTAAATAAAAGTAAACTAACTAAAAACTTAACTCTAAACTCTAACTAAAACTCTAAAGTAAAACTAAACTAAAGTAAACTAAAAAACTCTAAACTAAAACTAAACTCTAAATTATAACTCTAAACTAAAACTAAACTCTAGCTAACATTCTAAAGTAACTAAGTAAAAGTAAACTAAAAAAACGCTAAACTAAAACTAAACAAAAAATAAAAGTAAACTATAACACTAAACTAAAACTGAACTCTAGCTAAGATTCTACAGTAAAACTAAACTAAACCTCTAACTAAAACTCTTAACTAAACTATAACTCTTAACTACTAAACTAACTAAAAATCTAAACTAAAACTAAACTAAAACTCTTAACTACTAAACTAAACTAAAATTCTAACTAGAACTAAACTAAACTACAACTAAAACTAAACTAAACTAAACTCCATACTATAACTCTAGCCAAAACTCTTAACTAAACTAAAACTCTTAAATAGAATTCTAAAGTAAAACTAGACTAAAATAAAAGTAAACTATAACACTAAACTAAAACTGAACTCTAGCTAAAATTCCAAAATAAAACTAAATAAAAGTAAACTAAAAAATACTAAACTAAAAATGAACCAAAAATAAACTGTACTTCTAACTAAAACTCATAACTAAAACTAAAAAAAAATAAAAGTAAACTATAGCACTAAACTAAAACTAAACTAGCTAAAAATCTAAACTAAAACTAAACTAGACTAACACTATTCTAAAACTCTAACCAAAACTAAATAAAAGTAAAATAAATGCTAAACTAAAAGTAGACTAAAAATAAACTATAGGTCTAACTAAAACTCTTAACTAAAACTAAAATAAAAATAAAAGCAAACTATAACACTAAACTAAAAATCTAAACTAAAACTCTAGCTAAAACTCTAAACTAAAACTAAACTAACACTCTAAATTAAAACTCTAAACTAAACTTTTATTTTTCGAAGTCGTGGACATACTTACATGGAATGTATCGATTGAACGACTTTTTAGTTGAAAATACTCTAACCTACCTCTATAATATAAACTTCGGTGCCCTAAAAGTGAAATGCTTTAAAAATGTATGTAAATTTGTTAATTGATAAATTTTGTACAAAACACTGTGTCCTTTAGATTTTTTCTTCTACGTATAGGTAGTCATCAGAAACGATAAGTGGTGGTAGCTCGTCAGGATTGAATTTGTATTCGTCTTGACGTGCAAAGTCAGGGTCACATTTTCTACAATATAGGGTAATTTCATTTTTATTAAATCTCTTTGTAAAGTCAATAATACTACTCTGGTTCATATGACAAAATTCACTTTTTTCAATTTGCTTATTTGAAGCAATGTCACATACAAAATTCTCATATGAAGAATCACTTTCTGTAACAGCCAAATAAAAGTCTGTAGGTTTATAATCAAAGTAGCCAGTATCTTCACAACGATGTTGAAAAAACCAGACTCTTTTATTATCGAAACAGTTGAAGCGTAGACCAGGTTCTTCTTCCCAAAATAATTTAAAACTACGACGACAACAGTCTCTTAAAAATAAACTGAAATCACGTTTAGGGTTTTTTTGCAATCTGACCAGGATAAGTATTTTTCCATTGATCACATTTATCATAGTGACAATTGGAGCATAAGAATCTTCTATTATGAGATTCAAAAATCTCTTCAAGACCAGACTTACAGTATTTGATTTGCACAGCATACACTCTATGCAATTTAAACGGGTTGCATAATTTACACTTTTCATTATAGTCATCAGCAAAAGTACAATTCTCACAGGATGATCAGCAGCCCAAAGTATACAAGCATAATGGGCATGTGTAAAACATTTTTTTCCGATGTTGACTGGTCCACTTCCAAAAAAAACTGACTCTCAAACAACATCTCCTAGGAGTGTTACGAAATGGCCGTCTATGTAGTGGTTAAGAGCAAAACCACAATATAATTTTTATAATTATATTGTGGTTATATATGTAGTTATATTGTGTAATTATAATTATAATTATATAATATAATTATAAGCTCCACCCGCACCCTCCAGCCCCCCCTCCAACCCCCCCCCCCCCACATTTTTTGGAAAAAAATGTGGGGGGCCTACCGCAGCCCCAAGGACCCCCTCCCCAACACCTCCCCCCTCCAGCCCACCTCCCTCCACCCCACCCTCCAAACCCACCCTCAAACCCCACTCCCCTCCAACCCCCTCCAACCCCCCCCCCACATTTTTTGGAGGGTGGGGTTGGAGGGTAGGGGTGGAGGGAGGTGGGCTGGAGGGGGGCGGTGTTGGGGAGGGGGTCCTTGGGGCTGTGGTAGGGGACCTTACAACACTTTTCAAATGATAGTTGTGTATTATACCGAACACAGTTGAGAATCGCCCAAATAAAAAAAATATGTATCTCTGAATAGGAGTTAGCATTCCCTCAGATGGTTTACCATTTTCGTTTCTGTCAACACCTATAATCATACCATAATGAAGAATCATGTCCAACATTAAAACATCCATAACAGTTCGAATAACTCATCGTCAGAGTTTTTATACCCGTGTTCAAGGTTAAACATAAAACAACCACGCCTAAAAATATTGCTTAACAGACAGAATTTCATAGCCATTAACTTCATTCAACCATACTATGAAAAGAACCATCGATGTATGCATGCTATGTGAACAGCCATGACTCTATCAGAAACATGGAATTTAATAACAAAATCACTGTTTCGTGAGCAACACGAATTTTCATAGTATTCCGATTATTATTACAACATAAACAACCAAGCAAAGACATGACTTTTTTATGCGTGATGATTTTTTTATGATACTTGTTAACGCCCCTGTTGGAATGACTATCCCATTGAATGGTATGAGTACTGCCCGCCTGTGTATATTAATATAAAAAAGGGTACTGTCTGCTACCTTTAATTGACACTGTAATGTCCTATTACCCCGCTCTCTTTAATTAACACAGTAATGTCCTATTACCCCTCTCTCTTTAATTGACACAGTAATACCCTATTACCTCTCTCTTTTTAATTGACACAGTAATGTCCTATTACCCCGTACCTTAGATTGACACGGTAATCTCCCACCTGCCCTCTCTCTTAGATTGACATAGTAATCTCCCACCTGCCCTTTCTCTTAGATTGACAGAGTAATCTCCCACCTGCTCTCTCTCTTAGATTGACCTATCCCTACTCCTGGGTCTAACAAAATATTTATATGGTTTTCCAAGGAATTTTTTATAATTTTCTTCCGTCTCCGCTTTCAATTTAACAAAAAAAACCTTTAGCACCCCTGCTTTCAAGAAAAAAATCAAGGTATTCAAACAGTTCGTGGTAACGAACTGTAAAAAAGTAGCGACCCGGCTCAATAGTAACCGAAACTCTAAAAAATAGAATTTTGATACCAGTAGATACATCAAAAGAATCGAATTTTTATGCTGATTTCAAATACATACGTTTCATCGAATTTAATCTTACCCATCAAAAGTTACGAGCCGGAAAATGTTTGCCTTGTTTTTGAAAAAGGGGGGAAACACCCCCTAAAAGTGATATAATCTTATTGAAAATCAAACCATTAGATCCAGCTTAACAGAAAATCTTACCTTAGATGTTTCAAGCTCCTATCTGAAAAAAATTTGGAGTTTTTATTTTTTGCCAGAAGAAAGATCACGGATGCGTGTTTATTTGTTTGTTTATTTTTTTCCCAAGGGTGATCGTATCGATCCAGTAGTTCTAGAATATGGTGACAGGACTCATTTGAAAGGAAATTAAAAGTTCTAGTGCCCTTTTTAAGTGACCAAAAAATTGGAAGGCAACTTTTCCTCCTCCCAGGCTAATTTTTTCCGGAAGTCACCCGATCAAAACTCTGAAATTGCCATTTTGTTCAACATTTTCGAAAATCTAACAAATATGTCTTTGAGGATGACTTAATTCCCAAAATTTCCCGGGGGAAGGGCTGCAAGCTATGAACTTTCCTCATTGTTCACATATAGTATTGGTTATTGGGAATAGTGAGGGCCCTGAGGTTATAAAGGGACCCATACGGACTACTCTTTTCTTCCAGAGGTTCAAGAAGAATGTTTGATGGCGATTTCCTCTTTTGGCGACCAGGTGTCGTAATTTTAGGCAAAATTCCCGCCCTGGCAAGATCTGGAACGACCAGATGTCACAATTTTAGGTGAGATTCCCACCCCTGGCAAGTTTACAGGCATAATTACTTGGAATATGGTTCGTATAATAGAAAAGTAGTAATAATTAGTGAAGTTCCTAGCCCCTTATACCTGTTTCTAGGCAAAATTCCCGCCCAGGCAAGATTACACAGGTGCAGGCAAGCTTCGGCATGTCCAGACAAGATTTCAAGGACACACACGTTTCCCTGTTACTAGGCTAGATTTCTAGCACATGTCATGTTTCTAGACAAAAAACATGTCTCCTAGGTGGTTGAAACCTTTGATCGAGGATCAGTTTCTTTCTGGAAGTGGAGCAGTCAACATGGATGCTTATACATTATTGAAAGTTTGAAGTATTGATGAAACGGGACCTAGAGCGCCTTTGGTAGCGGTAGAAATTACAAGGGGTTCCCGGCTAACCCTAGGGGACATGATGGGACATGATGTATAATGGATATATTATAGCATTAAGTAAATTCAAGTTGGAAGAACAACTGTGCTTCGCGGCTAACGTGAATATGACGCATATACAGAGACTCCAAGATGGATTAAATGCCTTGGCGAAATATATTGAAGGTAGCCATTTATAGAAAACAGTCTGTATATGGCAGTGAGAGTGTAGATTTAAGAAACAGTTGATCATGCGTAATCCAGTAATATTGGAAAAGGGGTTAGTTTTGGATGATGACTTTCAGGAATTATCTCTTCAAAGAAAATTTCTGGAGAAATGCTTAACGATAAAATAGGAACCGATTCCTCTTCTTTGGACTATCGTCGTCTTGGTTCCCAGGCTTTATTTATAGATATATTGATGGAGACAAAATTATATTGTGGTTTTGCTCTTAACCACTACATAGACGGCTATTTCGTAACACTCTTAGGAGATGTTGTTTGAGAGTCAGTTTGTTTTTGGAAGTGGACCAGTCAACATCGAAAAAAAATGTTTTACACATGCCCATTATGCTTGTATACTTTGGGCAGCTGATCATCCTGTGAGAATTGTACTTTTGCTGATGACTATAATGAAAAGTGTAAATTATGCAATCCGTTTAAATTGCATAGAGGGTATGCTGTGCAAATCAAAGACTGTAAGTCTGGTCTTGAAGAGATTTTTGAATCTCATAATAGAGGATTCTTATGTTCCAATTGTCACTATGATAAATGTGATCAATGGAAAAATACTTATCCTGGTCAGATTGCATAAAACCCTAAACGTGATTTCAGTTTATTTTTAAGAGACTGATATCGTTGTAGTTTTAAATTATTTTGGGAAGAAAAATATGGTCTACGCTTCTACTGTTTCAATAATAAAAGAGTCTGGTTTTTACGATATCGTTGTGAAGATACTGGCTACTTTGATTATAAACCTACAGACTTTTATTTGGCTGTTACAGAAAGTGATTCTTCATATGAGAATTTTGTAGGTGACATTGCTTCAAATAAGAAAATAGAAAAAAGTGAATTTTGTCATATGAACAAGAGTAGTATTATTGACTTTACAAAGAGATTTAATAAAAATGAATTTACCCTATATTGTAAAAAATGTGACCCTGACTTTGCACGTCAAGACGAATACAAATTCAATCCTGACGAGCTACCACCACTTATCGTTTCTGATGACTACCTATACGTAGAAGAAGAAATCTAAAGGACACAGTGTTTTGTAAAACATTTTATTAATTAACAAATTTACATACATTTTTAAAGCATTTCACTTTTAGGGCACCGAAGTTTATATTATAGAGGTAGGTTAGAGTATTTTCAACTAAAAAGTCGTTCAATCGATAAATTCCATGTAAGTATGTCCACGACTTCGAAAAATAAAAGTTTAGTTTAGAGTTTTAATTTAGAGTGTTAGTTTAGTTTTAGTTTAGAGTTTTAGCTAGAATTTTAGCTTAGATTTTTAGTTTAGTGTTATAGTTTGCTTTTATTTTTAGTTTAGTTTTAGTTAAGAGTTTTAGTTAGAGCCATAGTTTATTTTTAGTCTAGTTTTAGTTTAGCGTTTTTATTTTACTTTTATTTAGTTTTGGTTAGAGTTTTAGAATAGTGTTAGTTTATTTTAGTTTTAGTTTAGATTTTTAGCTAGTTTAGTTTTAGTTTCGTGCAATAGTTTACTTTTATTTTTTTTTAGTTTTAGTTATGAGTTTTAGTTAGAAGTACAGTTCATTTTTGGTTCATTTTTAGTTTAGCATTTTTTAGTTTACTTTTATTTAGTTTTATTTTGGAATTTTAGCTAGATTTCAGTTTTAGTTTAGTGTTATAGTTTACTTTTATTTTAGTCTAGTTTTACTTTAGAATTCTAGTTAAGAGTTTTAGTTCAGTTAAGAGTTTTGGCTAGAGTTATAGTATGGAGTTTAGTTTAGTTTAGTTTTAGTTTAGTTGTAGGTTAGTTTAGTTCTAGTTAGAATTTTAGTTTAGAGTTTAGAGTTTAGAGTTTAGGGGTATAGTTTACTTTTAGTTTAGTTAGAGTTATGGTTTATTTTCAGTTTAGTTTTAGTTTAGCGTTTTTTAGTTTTATTTAGTTTTACTAAACTCTAGAATTTAGAGTTTAGTGTTATAGTTTACTTTTATTTTTAGTTAGTTTAGTTTTAGTTTAGTTTTAGATTAGAGTGTTAGTTTAGTTTTACTTTAGAATCTTATCTAGAGTTTAGTTTTAGTTTAGCGTTTTTAGTTTAGTTTTACTTTAGAATTTTAGTTTAGAGTTCTCGTTAGAGTTTTAGTTTAGTTTATCCTTCTAGTTTAGAGTTGTAGTTTAGTTTTAGTTTAAATTTTTAGTCAGTTTAGTTTAGTTTTAGTTTACTTCTAGTTTAGATTTAGTTTAAAGTTCTAGTTTAGATTTTAGTATAGTTAAGTTTAGTTTTAGTTAGT